>LPNX010427037.1:425966-508791 GCA_001517045.1 Pseudotsuga menziesii | reverse complement strand
GAGTCACTTCATGTACAGGTGAGATCCACTCATTAACTTTTAAATCAATCTTTTCCAACAAGACCATACCCATCATCTATTGTTCCCCTAGATCCTTCACACACTTATGAATAATGGGAAGCTCACGATCAAACTGGAACTTGTAGAAATATTATTTCAATAGTCTCTATGCCATAGTCCTTGTAATGCATATGATTCAATAGCATATTGTAGCTAAGATGGAAGGAACTATTCAAAGGATCAACATTTCCTTTAACCACTAGTTTTTTAATGGATGTCTCCATTTATTGGATTGGTGAGGTATTCTTCATAGGACAAACTTCATTACTTTCAGCAGGTGATGATAGCATCATCAAGTGGTGGGATGTCATAATCCAGGTATTGGAGTAATTATGTTTTGTTGATTTTCTTTTGAAATAATTTCTAAATTTTCAACACTGTAGAGCATATTTCCCACTAGTATTCACAGGTCAATTGATTCCTTTTTTGTGTTTATACATGAAGAGTTACTAAATATAAAAGGGTATAAAGACTATGTTCATTGTGGTGTAGCAATTCTATAGAGTGTTGATTTATGGTGTGATTGGGATTTATGGTCATATGCATCTAGTTGGAGTCATTATTTGATTTAGTTTACTTTCTTTACAATTTTTCAAATGGATAGGCATACATGTTCATATGACCAAACAATACAACTATGCGACATGTGCAACTCAAAGACTGCCTTGTAATTGAAGGTTTTTTTGCCACATAGATGTTTGTTTTTTAATACAAATGATGATTTTTCATTAGCATAAAAAGAAACCATTATATAAGATTTGTTTGGTATATACCTCACTAGTTTATTTAAGTGTTTTTTTTTCAAAAAATTGAGAAAATTGAGCCTTAAATATTTTGATACACACAGTTCATATTAAATGTATGCAATGTAGTCATGGAATGCTCTTGGACTATTAGCTGGGACTTCATCCCTTTGAGGCTGCTAAACCTTAGTTGTGACTGTGTAAGAACTATCCTAGTGGGTTGTGACTGTGTATCCTTGTGGGTTGTGACTATGTAAGACCTATCCTAATGGCTTGTGACTGTGTAAGAACTATCCTAGTGGGATGTGAATGTGTATCCTAGTGGTATGTGATTGTGTAAGACCTATCCTAGTGATATGTGATCGTGTAAGAACTATCCTAGTGGCTTGTAACTGTGTATCCTAGCGGGCTATGATATCCTAGTAGGTTGTGACTGTCTTGATCTCTCCTAGCTGGGATATGGACTATGATGTTCTCCCTCAACCTTAATATGAATTGTGGTAACCTCATATAAGTAGGTCAAGGATGATTTGACCTTACCTCTCTGGAAGTGACTTGTTTGCATCCCATCTTAAGCTGAGTTGTGGTTGTGTTAAGCCCTAAATGAAAAGGGTCTTCACACTTGGTGACTGAGAGATATTAAATGCATCTAAAATAATTGAACTAAATACATTTAGTGTGTCCCTCGATAGTGTCATTTTAGCTCTCAAATTCCACATATCCTAATTGGATGTGTCTTTGACTACAACAAATATCACTTGTTGAAAACAAGATAGAATAGGAATTGAACACAGGAGCTACCTTTGGCCAATGGGTTGTTGTACCATTAAGCTTCACCCCTTTAAATACTAGGAATCCATAATGGTTTGTTTACAAGGTGTGGATTTCTATCTTAACAATTCACTTTCAAATAACACCCTGGCTCAGGTCTGCTTTCCATCACCAACCACTTGCATGTGTTACCTTGTTGAAAATTGGACATGCTAGGAATCAAAGCTATGATCCACCATCGGTTGATAAACTGCTTTAACACTGAGGTTATTTCTCTTTTTATGATGAGAATCCATGTTGGTTGCATATAAAGGTGTGGATTGCTATCTCCAACACTATTGTCCTAAAAAATGTCTTAGAGTGAGATATCATGGTAGTAATGTTTGGGAGAAATGGGGAAATGCAGAATCTGAAATAGGGTTAAATGTGAATCATATAAAGAATAAAAAGAGAAAAAAGGGGGATAATCCCATCGCAGACCCAACCACTGAACACCTATCCTACACCCCACCAACTTCAAATGTGAGATCAGATTCCACGAGGGATATGGGGATAGAAATGACCCCTATTGCAAGCCAAGAGCCTTCAAGAATAGGAACCCCTCTTAGAGCTACAACACCTTCAACTAGGAGGCCTGTTAATTCACGACCATCTACTCTAGGAAGATGTGTAGCACCAGTGGAGGCAGTAAAAAACTATCAACTGGGCCTAAAAAACCATCACGAATTATCAGAGAAGCAAGTGCATGAGAGCAATAGAATGGAAATTATGGCTCTAGGTGCACAATTTGGGAAATTCAAATATCATGGGATGGGCTAGCAAAGAAGTTTAAGAGAAAGATGCTTCTAAATCACTCAAGACTAATGATATGGAACATGCTAAATTGAATGTCCTAGAGGCTCGAGTTGCAGCATGGGAGGAGGCAGAGTAGGATAAATACATGGCCATGTGATTCTCTTGTAAGCCTAAGAAAGTAATCAAAAAATAAAAGCAGAAGCTGAAATGAAGAGAATAGAGGTATACTCTCCTTGCCTCCTAACTTTCATGTATCAGCTTATGAAAACCTTAGTTCTTTCGCAGTTATAATCAAACATTGTGAATGGTGGAAGATTTCATCCAATATGTAAGAATGGTCTTAGTACTAAATCTAAACAGGCTCAATCGATGGCTTCCTTTGCAACATGATAGTATGGTAAGAGAATACTACCGATAAATGACCATAATCTAAAAAATATCAATAACCTGACTAGCTGATTTTCCTTACTTATAGTCTCGTCACTTGTGTACATATCTGGACTTGAGCACAATTTCATCCAATAATAATGTTATATAGGGTGCATTGCCTACTTTATCCCACTAAATCATACATATGCTTCAGAGTAAATTCATAGATGGATTCTTTTGTAATGTAATGGTAGGGTAAGAGAATACTATCAACAAATAACCATGATCCCAAAAGTTATCAATAACTTGAGTTGTTTATTTTTCTCACTTCTAATCCATATTTCGAAGCTGTGCATATTGAAGCTTGTGTCACAATAAATAAAGGCAGTGGTAGGTCTACTAGATGCACCTAAACTTATGCACTTTTTTATCCAATGGTGTTACCATATATGCATACAACGTAAGACAAAAAAAAAGGACAAGTCTACTTATTTCCCTTTGGGTGCATGATGCAAATATTGACCCAACCACTTGGAGATCTATTCTCATAGTCGATGGATAGATACTCATAATTCTTAATAAACTTTTGCATGTGGATAACCTTTTTACTTGTTGGAGGCTATTAACACCTGTTTTGACATCTAGTGATATCATTTATTTCCTTGTTCTATGTGTATTCACTCTTTGTTAGCTTACTTTGGTTTTTTTTTTACGTTCAATTCGTGGTTAATTTCCATCAAATTGGATTATAGTTGTTTTGCATAAAACCAAGGTTTCATTTGAAGGTTTTGTAATTTTCACTTTTACTTTTCTCTTTATTTGGCATAATCGATTAGTCTTAGAATCTTGGAATAAATATAAGATTATGACGATGAGAGTAATTTAAAGTCACAGCCTAGAAAGATGAACCAAAACAAACAGTAGGCCTATGGCCTGTTAGTGTCATCAACATTGAGGCCAAAATAAATTTTTACTCTTTGCCATTATCCTGTAAATACTGGGTTCAAAGCTTCATGTTCTCTACTTCCTATTCACCAAAAGGGATGAATGAATGGCTCCGCTCTAATTGGTTTCAAGCTTGGCTAAATGGATTTGCAATGCCTTCCACTGGATGGATGCTCAACCAAGGAATGGTCTTATATCCTTGCAATGCTTCTCAAATAAACAAAACTGTTTACACCAATTCAAAACCAGTATCCCAAGATTGTTTCTCAACTGAGTTCCAACTCTGTTTATTGCATTATAATAGTTATAACTCTGCCCATTCAGAAAACCAATGGCTAATAAGATGCATGGCATTCTGCAATTCAGAAATAGGATGACAGTTAAACATTACACAAGCATTATATATGGCTGGAGCTAATTGCAAGGAATTGATCACTGGGCCATGAGCTATTTGATGCCCTTAGGGTTGGGCCCCGACTTTGTAACCCTTCTCCTTCTAAGTTGTGAGTGTGCATCTCTTATATTGCTAGGTTTTTAACTCTTTGATTCCTTTAGGGTTGGGCCGTGACTATCTTGGTGACACTTAGTAGGGTTGTCATTGTCCCGTGACCTCTTGATTTGGGTCAGCCTTCCTGTTGCTACTTTTGAGCAGGTCATAACCTCCTTGTGGAAACTAAGGGTTGAACAGTACCTTCTTACTGCTAGTCATGACCTTGTTGGCTTCCCAATTTTGACCCTTGACCTTGTTGCTGCTCATTAGAGTAGTCCGTGACTTTGTTGATGCTCATTGGAGTAGGCTGTCACCTTGTTGTCGTTCACTGAATTTAGTCATGAACCTAATTCCATTATAAAGGATGGGAGTGACTTCTTTTTGGGTTTCTAAGGATGGGTGTGATCTCCTTATGGACCGCTAAAATAAATTATGATCTTGTTGGACTATTTTTCATGACCTTCTGTGGACTGTATGGAAGGGGATTGCAACCTTATTTAAACTGCTAAGTCTACCTTACCTTGTCTTGCCTATTGAAACAAGTTGAGTCCATTAAAGAGTGTCTCTACGTGTATGGATTAAGGATGTCAGATGCCTTTGTTTATTTGAAGGAGAATATATCTTGCTTGATTTAGGACTATCCTAAAGGCGCACCATTTATTGCACCCTAACCTTTAACCTACTACAATCTATCTTTTATCTCTCTCACAAGGTATGCCATCTAATCCTTTGCTGACTTGTCCTTTCAATGACAATATGTTACCCTAAAAGTATCTGAGTATAAGGAAGATCCAAACTAGATCTAAACCAACATTGTTATAGTTCATTATCGTTGTTCTTTAGTTGTTATGTATCTAGCTCTTTTTTAGTTTTGTGTTATGCATTAAAGTATAAAATTTTAATTATCTTATATCAAATCCTAACCTAACCCTGAATTTCAACAATCGTCTTAATTAGTTAAATATGTATTTCTAATTTTCATTAGTTAATCTTTGGATTTTTTTTTTAAAATCCATCAACAAACGTCACTTTTCCGACGTGCTTCCGACACTCTGGTAAACACATCCGACGGCCGTGGCATGACTCCGATGCTTCCACAAGTCGTACGAACGACGGTTCTAGTGTTGGTCCGCGTCAGAAGGCTGAATCTTCTAGTGTCGGATGGTGTCGGTTAGCCGATGCTTGCTGGATAAAAATACTGACGACAACGCCATTTTGTCCGTCGGATTGCCGACGCTTTATGCAATTTTGATTGACACTTTGGAAGGAAATACGGTCGAATATGCGACACAATGGTCTATCGGGTCTTCGACCCACATTATTCGCATGTCGAAGATCTAATGTTATGCCACTGACGGCAAAAAAAAGGTGTATGTGTCGAAAAGGCGACAGATAAGTGTCGAATTTCAGACATGCAAGGTGTCGGATTTTGGGGTAAATTTTTGTAGTGCTTATTGACGTAAGGTAAATCACAATATCTATTTTATATATTTCTACTCCAAGCCAATAAAAGGAGAATCACTAACTCTTTTTTCCTCCCTCTCAGCTCTCTTACTCGCCTCACTCACTCCTTCCTGCATCTTCTATGCCCTGCCGTGGTCGCTTACTCACGTGCCAAAATATTTCAATGTGCTAGTTGCAAGTCATCGGGATAGACCTAGGTAACTATTATTATGTATATAAGAAATGATTACGACTGTTAACGCCCCTCCCCTCCCTATGTCAACCGACTATGCTAAACTGGGACTGATAGCTTCTCGACGGACATTGCGTATATTTACCTTGCCGAATGGTTATGTATCGAGAAGCGTTATATCCTGTTAATTGTTCACTCCGGTATGAAGCTCCAGTATGAAGAATGCTGCCAAGACAGTAATATTAATTATTTAGTGAAAAAAGCACTGTTTTTATATATATACACTCACACACATTCAAGCTCGGAAATCTATGCAGACCGTAAGTTATTACAATTCAGTTCGACAGGTTTACAAAATTTACCAAAAATATTGTGTTCATTTTCTTCTTCATACCAAAGGAAACGGCGTTGTCCGTCAACTAAAGCATTGTTTCGAATCCCCGCACTCCATTGGAAACATCGGCCTAGTAATCCTGTTGTCGTTCACATTAACATGGAATATATCTAGAACTTTATTACATGAAAGCTCATTGGGTGGTTATGACTCTTCATCTCAAAGAATCCTTATTGTTTCTCTCAAAATGACCACAACATTTTGAGGAAACTATATATAAAAATATAGAATTGAAAGTTGTTGTAAGTCCATTTGTAAAACAATGCTTGTTTGACTCAAAACCAAAGCATGCCTAAGGAAGGATTGTGGTCTTACTTAGTCAAATGCTTTGGTATGTGCAAAAGGGTTGTTGAAGTATTTCTTTTCCCACTTTTGAGGATGAGTGCCAAGATTTTGAGGGAGTTTCGGATGATGTGGGACCATCACTAGGGTTTCTTCATGATGGGTGGTGAGAAGATGACTCTCAAACGCCTTAACATCTAATTTTTTATGGTTTTTCCTGTTTCCAAGAGCTAGGAGGAGACCCACCCCTCTCTTGGTGGTTAGTAGACATTTGATCAACTTATCCATCGGTATTATGTAGTTGACCTCGTAGTGAAGAAGGATGGGGGCATCATTTTGAGTTATTTGCATAATTTGAGGGCAGTGGTGATAATTGTTATTAGGGTGTTCAGGGTTGTGTGACCCACCATATTTCTTTGGTCAACTTCTCCTGTGTAGATGGTTCTAATAGAGGCCTTAGTAGCCTAGGTACACATGTTGTTGCTCAAGATGTTTTTTGAGATGACCAATGTCACTATAGAGACACATGGGATGTTCACTTTTTGTAGCATTATACGCTCTTGTTTCTTTGTGTGGGATGGATCACTTCTCCCACCAATGGTCATATCACTTTGAGGGTTAAGAGAACCCCAAATGGATTTCTAGGTTAAGCTCTTTGGGGAAAGTTGATGCCCATATTTGGAGTTGAAGAGGTTTCCCATGGCTTCACGCTACATCGTATTCAGTCAATTCAATGACATCTATAGAGTAGGATGGACTTTCAGCATGAGCCAAAGCTACCACCACGTGGTCGTGAATGCTATAGGTGAGTGCCCTTCAATCATGTTTGTGACATGTTTCGATTCCATTCCATTTATATGCATATTTTTGAAGGTATAATAAAAATATTTGAAGGTATTAAGTTTATTTAAAAATCCTTTTACACTATTAAAATAACACGATAGCATCAATATTGAAGGCCATGCCACTAAAACTTGCAAGAAATAAAAGTTTGTTGGAATTGAAGCATTGCTCCATAATGAACTATATTGATGGGGACTTAACAATCCTCCTTTCTATGAGAAGTAGCACGAAGTTTGTACCATGTAATGCGTATTCATTACTTAAGATTCTCTTGTGTGGTACTGTGTATTCCATCCCATTATGTGTTTCAGTGTTTCCCTCATATGTTAGTAAATCATTATAATTTTTTAAAACAATAGTACAATCGAGCCCCTTTTGCACGGTAAACTCCCTACCACCCTTCTACACCAAAGGTTTCTGCCAACATTCAGTAGGTTCTTTAACAGTCGATAGTGCAATGTCATAGCAATATGTGTTTGCATGGCATACAATAAATCTCGAGACTCGATGTGCTGATGATTTCGTCTTGCAACTAAATTATCTGATGGAGATCCCTTTGGAGTAAGCTAGATAGACCATTTGCACCAAAAATTTGGCGAGTTTTCTAATCCTACAAAAATTGTTCAAAGCCTATTTTATCAATGTTAAAACAACAACTCAAAAATAAGGTATTAACTGGAGTGGAACAAAAACAAGCCTAAGGTTTGGTCCACGTTCTAAACTATACTTCTAAACAAAATCTATGATCATACTTCTATTTAAAGTTTACCCTATTTATTCTAACGATACTAAACCTTAATGTTGCAGTTGTAAAGAATTGCAATATCGTTGAAGAATGCAATAAAGCACAAAAGTCCATTATTTCCTAAGTGGCATCCCATACTGCAATAATATTAATTATTAATGACTATAACCTTTTCCATAATAAAGCAATTGAACTAAATATATATATGTATATCGACCATAACTATCGCAATCACATGTAGACATATTCAAACAGTTCAACATTTTATAAACATAAACGAAGTCAACGTTGACCGTCTATCAACAACGATTAATGAAAAATAAAACTGAGTGAAACCATTTTTCAATACCCTTGGATTCGGAAGAAGGATCCCATGAAATCTTTAAGTTCTCAATCGAGTCACTTGGCTACCGATTATGGGATTTCAATGGAGCACGGAGCAGGACCAAAACGCCTTTGATCTGGAATTGGGCAACACAATAATGATTAAATATGAATTTTTGGTTGCTTAAATCTTGATTTTGATAATCATAGCTAGTTTCAGAATCATCCATTTAATCTAATAAACATGTTTATGATTACTGAAATAACGAAATTACAAAATACAATTTCCAAACACAAAATTAATCAAAATAACAAGCCAAAACGCCGGAATACTGGGCGTTTTGGTTGCTGTTTATCTAACTCATATTCGCCAAAACATGTAAGGCTTTCCAAAAATCATGGGATCTTTCTAAGGCCGTGATATCCACCATAAGTCAATGAATAATAAATAACAAACTCTTGATTTTGAGGTCTTATGGAATCTAAACCTTCCTTAAGCGAAGGATTTTATAAGTTTTAAATAAATATATAAAACACAAGATTTTGGCAGATTAAAGAATCTATCTATCTATATATAAGTGACATGAATGAATTTATTCAAGTTACCGTCGATGGACAATTCAGGAATTTACTGTGTTTCATATAAAAAAATCCAAATTATTATTTACAACGCAACAATAATACTCGTTGCAATTACTTTGTTTCAGGTAGAAGGAAAATAAAATTGTTTTCATGAACTTAAATCATTTCATAATTAGATTTAATATTTGATAATTTGATAAATTTACTTACTTGAGTCTCGACCAAACATATTTGAAGAATCAATGCCTCCCAACCATAGAAGAGAGTAACAACAACGCTAGCTCAATACAAAAGTTAGGTGTAATGCCTTCTTAGGATTCTTCATTCCAAAGTTTGTCATGGTTGAAGATATGAAGTGGACTGTTGAAAAAGTCGACGAAAAATGGTGTCCTTTTTTGTACGAGGACTTTTTTGAAATGACAATGCATTTGCATAGACGTGACAGGCCATAAGTGCATCAACCTTCTCCTAACTTTCAATATGATAAGATTTTCCTTCGAGGCAGGGGCATCTGCAGTGTTTGGCTTTTTCATTGCAGCAAAATATTCCAGATTCAAATATATTTTACAGTAGACTCTAAATTCAGAAATCATAATTCCACAGAAGTGGAATTAGAGCCCTCATATATGAGCCACTGTTGCATTTTTGTATGATAGATGGTCTTATTCAATAGCCATTGTACAGTTTTTTGGTTTTCTTACTATCAAGTGACATCTTGCTGTCTGATTGTCGAATATCACGTAATGATACCTTGCCGTTTGATTCATTTTGTTAAATAGCACTATTGCTAATAATTTCATATATTATTGCCAACTATTGTGCATAGGGCTTATTTTGTGAATGTAAACTAGAAAATATGAAAGCATTACCTGGTTTATCTGATCCCTAAGGTGCAGATTCTAACTTTAAATTTGTTTTTCTTCAAGATTGGCTTTCCATCCTTTGGATGGCATATTACAGGCGATTCCCCATGCTATTGTTTTATTTCTCATACCAACACATTTTTTAACTCATGAGTTGCTTCTATTTTGTGAAGGAATTTGGACAACCAACATTCATGATTGCCTACATGGCAAAGTTTGGCCTATTATGGGAGCTTGTTATCATACCATTCATCACACAACATATCGACACAATTATGGCCATTTTACTATTTGGATGGACTGGATGTTTGGAACACTTCATGATCCAACTGTCGAAGCAAAGAGCTTGAAGGATATGTGATTTCCAGCTCTTCTATGCAGCGGTTTCTCAACACATTTTTAATTGGTTGTGATGATTACTAATTGCACATATTCCTTGTGTAGTCAGATACTGCCCTTCTCGAAGTCTATTTATTTGGGAACAAGTATTGGGGGCGGTGTAGAAAGAATTGAAGGAGACAAAATGTGTAATTATTTTTGTATTGAGAGTAGTAAGGTGTTTTACAGCTTCAGTGGGGGAGATGTTGTTACTTTAATATATTATTAAAAAAATTATGTTGGTTTATTAACAAAAAACATAGATCAATCTTATGTCAGCTCATTAAAAAAAATAAAAAAATAAGGATCATAAAATAAAAAATTAAAACTAAATAAAAAATTATTAAAAAAAATTATATTGATTTTAAAAAAAACATAAATCAATTTTAAACAAGGATCTATCAAGTATGGAGAGAGATCCAATTTTTTGAAGTGTAATTTTTTTTTGAACATGTAAAAAATTACACCTTAATAAATGGGATCTCTCTCAGTACTTGACAAATACAGGTTTAAAATAAATCTATACTAACTACCATATTGTGTAATTCATATTTCATTTTAAATATCAACTCAAATTATTTTGAAAGGACTTTTGTTTTGCTTTCTCTATGACTTTTGTAATAGTCAAACTTCTGCCTTCTTTTTTCAATGTATTTGAAGTTTATTTAAATGTTATCCTGTCTTTAAAATTTCTGCATGGATGCAGGCACTATTAACATTGCGGGTTTTCATTTTTGAGGATGTTTGTGAAGTATAATTAGCATTGTTTTTAATTCTGAAAGAATCCCTACTTAATTAATGTATTTTTATTAATAAATAGTAAAGGGCAGTCTAAAAACGGGTAAGTAATACTTTTTAAACTCTCTACAGTATGACATCATACATGTTTGTCATGTGTTTAAGATCCATGCATGCTTGCATGGATGCAGCACCATTTTCATTGAAGTTTTCAATTTTGAAGATGTTTGCCAGGTTTAAGTAGTTTTTTTTTTGAACTTATGACAAAATCCTTAATTAATTAATGTATTTTTAGGCCGTAGGGCATTTTACCATGAACCTTCTTTAATGACATTTCGTTCAATAGTACGATGCCATTTGCTATGGTGTTGTTGGGCGATAATACCATTGCATTGTCGTTATCGCCATTTTCTGCAAAGGGTTCACATCAAAACATCGTTGACAGCAACTTTCCACCTTGACGATGGTATATCTGTTTTCTCCACTGGATTTTAAAAGGAATCGTTATGTAGAATCATTAAATTTGGAAGCGATTCCATGGCTTCTTCGACCAACATATCGTTTTCAAACACAGTGGGTAAGTTTAAGTGTTGGGATGCCATGGAAAGTTGTGCGTAATACATTAAGTTTATGAACATCGCTTGCCTTTGACTGTACATTTATACATTAGATTTTTAACTCATAGATGACACATTGATATGTTGCTTTTGTGCATTCACATATTAATGATTAAGTTAAACGATCATGATAAATAGTTCCTAAAGCAACTTAATGATCTGGTTATAAAAATGTATACAAATTTAATGACAGTCTAATTATCTAGGTGGCACAATATATTAAACTACAATGAATTGATAAGAATATCCACATGAAAATTAAACCAGCAAAACAAATTAAAATTAGAGCCCGAGGAGGAGGAACGTGAGTAGTTGCAACTTACAAGATTTCCGAATATTAACTTGCCTGTTGGTTTAGTCTTCATTCTCAAGCGTGGAACGAGACTTAGGTCTGCAGAAGGTTGAATCAAAATTCAGTCAAGATTTGGTTTAAGAAAACGCGAATTATCATCCATATCGATATTTTTTTAAGCACGGCAGAGAAGGATTTAAAAAAAAATATCTTAAGAGGAACCTGAGTAGTTGCAATTTGTAAGATTTCCTAATTTTAATTTGCTTCAAGATTCGGTTTTTAAAATGTTAATTTTAACTATAACCCTGACTCATTCATATTTTGTAAAACACGGTAAAAATGACTTAAAATTTTAAATAGGGAAACGAGCTTGACAGAAAAAGTTTGACTTTCACACTTACACGGACCAACATACATGGAATGCTACACTGAGAATCCGATCGTGGAATGCTGAGAGTATTGGCACCGGGTTCTCTCCGCCAGCCATGAAGAATGATTGAAAATTACCACAGATTCAGATAAGTTAGAAAAACATTAACAATAACATCATTTGCCAGTAGATGTGTCGCATGCTAATAGGTGTAGATGCGTTGCCGAGGTTTGATTATCAAGGCAAGCAGTGAACCCAGAAGTGAGTGATTTGTGTACATTGTTGTTGTATATATAACATTATTATATTTTGGGTATTAGGTATTTACACAATTCCTTATACATTCAACTATATTAATCCTATTTCATATATATCGAACTGTAAGTATATGTTTTGCACTGTGTTTGGGTTTTGATACATCCAAACGATATATAAACTAAACGATATATATATAGTAAGGTATATTTTGCACTATACTTGGGATGCTTATTTCTGACCATCCACTAGATTGATCTCACTGGGGATTTTTTTAACAGAAAAAAACAAAATTTTCAGTGAGAAACCTGAAAACTTCCAGGTGCTTAAGAAGTGTCCAGGTTGCAGGTGATATGAAACCCCTGGCCTTCACCTGTGTTCAGCAAATAGAACACGGGACCCCAAGAATTCAGTACACATCTCCAATTTTCAGGGTTTTCTTGATGAAATCCCTCTTACTAACCCATCCAACTTTTGCCTAACCTGACAAAAGAAACAAACAAACATATAAAAATTCAGATACTAGTTAAGTAGCAAACTGAATCATTTGGGCTAACTAACTAACCTAATACCTCTGAGTACATAGAACACCATCTTAGAATCCAGCACCTAGGCACAAAAAATGACTTGGGTTCCATGCTAGACTATTTGAAAATCATGACGCTTTCATTGCATCTTCTTCCGGATTTGCATGCTAACCTGTTTTTGTCTTCAATATTTTCTTGGATTTCTCCAGCAGAAATATGCCTTCCCGCTCTTCATGTTCACTCAAATTCTCTTCCTGTTCACTGTACTTTGAAACCCACTTTCCCCTGGAAAAGTTAAGGCAGCTATTACTAGTAAAAAAGGCAAAATTGCAGAATGGCAATGACACCTCATTTTCGAGTTGTGGTGGATAGATTTAATCCAGTTCCCACTGATACACTTAATCAGACAGAGATGAGCTTGATACACTTAATCAGACAGAGATGAGCTTCTTACAGTACATGTATTTTTATGGAGAAAGACACTCAAGGTGGATTTGGTACACGTATCTGTATGGAGAAAGACACTTGGTCTCCATGCACAGCAAGGAGGATGACAGAGGTTTGAATTTAAGGAGAAAGACACTCAAGGTGGATTTGGTACACGTATCTATATGGAGAAAGACACTTGGGCTCCATGCACAGCAAGGAGGATGACAGAGGTTTGAATTTAAGGTTTCCATTGATACTAAGGCCTCCAATGCTGGAATTATCTTCATGGATAGGTTCAAGGATCACAAAAATATTAAAAAACAAGTAATCATTATCCTCCATTATTGCTACATTAAAATTTTGGTTAAAAATATTAAAAAACAGGTAATCGTTATCCTCCGTTATTGTTGCATTAAAAATTTTGTTGTATTAAAACTTTGTTGACGAGAGTGTGACGCCCGGTCTTGGGGCATAAAATCCTAGAGAAACGTCACCTGCACAAACCAATCAACATGCAAAAAAGTAGTGTTAAAAAAATATTATTTAATACACCTAAAAATTAAACTATGGAAAAACTTTATAAAACACAAAAAATTCTCATATGAACCCCAATTAATAGGCATGAGCGATTCATATATATCCCCTTGTCGGGGACATAACAATTTTTGTTAGTCAATCATTCTATATGTCATCTTATATGGCCTTATCTCGAGTTTATTTTTGAAAATCTTTGGTTAAAATAAAAATATTTGAAAACTTTTTAATAAAACCAAATAATGCTAGACATAACTCTAACATTAATTCCAACATTAAATGTTACCAAACAAACATGATGAATTCTCTATTCTTCTAAATTGTCATTGCTATACAGCCTTGGAATTGTAACGTGGCATGGCCTTGAAGTTGTAGTGTGGCATCTCTATGGGCTGCCACACATAAACATTAGCTGCCACTGTTGATCGCCCATCATTGACATCCTAGATTCCATAGCCATCACAAGATTGTTGATTCACTGCATTGATTTCTTTCCTAAGAGAACCACATGTGTTGATTCCCCGCCTTGAGTTCTTTCACAATAGAACCAGTTGTATCGCTAATTGCTGCAATAGCCTTCACAATTTAGTTCTTGAAGTTCTTTCACAAGAATGAATTTGAATGAGCATATTGGGCTCATCAACATGTCTACAATAATGAAGGATCAAACCTGCAGAAGGAGGATCAAACTTGTAGCAAATGAACAAAAATGATATAGTAAGTTACTATAAAAGATCAACAAAAAAAATTCATATACCATAGTTAAATAGTATGTTTTAAATAGATTTATATAGTAGTTATTTTGAATTATTTTTTTGGTTTCATGTCCAAGCTGAGACCAATACTCTGCACATCACTTAGCACTTCACGTAAACTCAGACACACAAAGATTTCAGTAGTTGGAAACTATTATTTCACCTCGGTGGACCACCAAGTAGGGAAGGGCTCTACATCGCAACATCAAACAAACAAGTTTCTATAGTTCTCCCATCCAATAATATATTACGCAAAAGAAAATCCTTTACGCCGCTCCATGCTCAACGTACTCCACAGGAGAGGGGTGGCAGGTGCGGGGGGATCCTTCTGGATCCTAGAGGACAAGTTGAACAAACCTTCGCTTGGGGTCTCGGCTATAGGACCAATAATGAGGCCGAATGGTTGGCTCTTCTTCAGGGAATGAAAATTCTAGCTAACAAAGATCTCTCCAGGATTGCAATAATTGGAGATTCTCGACACGTCATATCTAAAATGATCAATGGATATACCACAGGCTCTATAAAGTGTCGTCGCCTGCATGACAAAATCACTCCTCTCTTATCTAAGCACTATGAATTCTATCACATTCTTTGCACAAATAATGTTGCTGCTGACGCCTTGGCTAATACGGGGGGCCTCCTTACCTCAAGGTCACTATTGTCTAAACGGCCAAAACTCACACTCCAAACCCATACCTTAATGAATTTGTGGGATGTAATTTTGGACCCCCATCGCATTGATCTCACCCCCAAGGATTTATTTGACGGTTCTAATGTTTTAAGTAAAGAATCTAAGGAGTTATGTGAAGACTCTAAACCTTGTTGCTCTACTCCTCCTCACCTTGCCACCACGTACCCTCCTTTCACCACTGGCCTCAATCCCTTGGATCCTCGTGAAGGATCTCCTTCCTTAACGCGTCGTCCCACTCCTCCCCTTTCTTCTGCCGCGTGTCTCCCACTCTGCACCGGCCATTCCTCGATCCTTGAAGGTTTTAATTCCCATCTCCCCTAGCTTAATTGCTCCTGCAACTCGCACGCTTCGGGTCTTATCGTCCTCCTCAATATGTCTTCCCCCCGAAGCCTTCCTCACCCTCATTCTTCTCTTGGCAATGGTGTGCACTCCATTTGCTATGTGATTTCTCCGGAGAGGATTTTGCTGGATATTATTACAAGGGTTGACGAGGGAATTCTGCAGGAAATCCCATGGGAATCTCTGCCTCTCACTAGGGTATTTGTAAAAGAAAGGTTGGCTCTCGCCGCTTTATTCACCTGTCTTTGCTCTACTCATGCTGGGGTTCCACTATGGTTCTTGAACTCTGGTTCTGGGCTCAGCCTCTCCATTAACAACCAGTCCTTTTTAGCAGGAAACAACTCGATTCTGGGTTGCACTTGCTCAGGGTGGAAAGAAGGTGCGGTTGGCACTCTCTCCTGTCGAAGCAAAAAAGACCGTGACTCCCTCCTGCAGGAACTCAACACTCTTAAATCGGTTCTTGGTGGTATTTTGTTGTCGAGCAGGCCCAAGAGTTTGCAGATGCAGTTCGGGCTCTCCACAGAAATTTCTCCAGGGAGAAGGCAGAATGGATCAGGCAAACGAGAATGCTGGGCTAGCAGACTTGAAGAAAAATCTCAGGCGCTTGTATGAAATGATGGCTACTGGCATTATGGACAACAAGGAAATTGCCCAAGAGGTGAAAAATATGGGAGAAGTGGTCAGCTACACCTCATATCAGATAAGTAATCATGACTCCAGGATCGATGATACTGAAAGTAACCTCAGGGAAATCATGGGCAAGGTGGACAGAATTCAAGAAGACCTCCAGCTTTTGGTAAGCATGAATCAAGGCAGCAAGGCTCTTGAAACTTCAGTAGCAGCAGCCCACCCTATGGAGGAGGAATCGGTTGTCCAACCAATGAAGCACTCAGGCAATCTTTAATGGTTTCAATAGTTCATGTTTTTTTGTCTGTTTCTTATTCAGCAGTTTATTAGGGTATACACTACCTCGGCCTTAGAAGTTATGTAAAAACTCTATGTGGAGTTCTTTGGTCACCTTTTTGGACCAGTTTTGTTTCATCCTTTTTTGAACTGCAAGAACTCTAAGTTTCCGCTTATTTTCTGTAATGAATGGCTATGCACAGCCTATTTTTTATATAAAACCTTTTATAGTTTCTGTTAAAAATAAATAAATAAACGTACTCCACGGGAGAAAAGGAATAGTACTAGTGTAACAGGATGTGATAGAGCAGTTTTAGTCTTTCCAAAAGAGAGCATGTTGGTGAAAAATTCAAGCAAACGAGTTCTAATAACAATTATGTAAACTTATTAACCAGAAAACCATAAAACATATTCTATTGATAGTTATTGAAGAAAGGGAAATTGAGAAGCGTGGGAAATAAGTGTGGTGATTACCAGGGCCAGGAGGGAGCTTGTGCATTCGGACTCAAGAGTTAATGAGCGTCTAATCAAGCTCTCTTTTCATGTGAGAAAAGAATTGATAAGTGTCCAGCTCTGACCTTATCTAGATTGCAGATTCCCTCCATCCAATGGGCCATTGCAAATTCCCTCCATCCAATGGGCAAGGACCATAGAAGGGTCAGTGCATAAATGTTACAACCACCTATATGTGCTTGAAACAGCCCGGCAACATATGTTCTTCTCTGGATCTCTCAGACATCATATAGAATGGACTTTGTAAAGAACCGGATTTGCATCATCAAGGTGAAAGCGTTTTAAATGAAACTGAAGAATCTTCTCAATGAAATTTTCATGGATATGCACGTAGTATATAATGCATGGCTTGTGCCTTTACCTTTTTGCTTTCTGTTATTGGATGGTCGTTAATCACTTCTAGATCTTCATTGTAAAATCGTATGGCCTTTACAAAGTCGTTTCTCTGTGCTGGCATCGACGCTACGGTAGGGGTAGGGATCCAAGCTTAAAAACCGCTCAAATCCATTTGCTCATGTGATAAAATATGCTGGTCATGAAACCATTTCCAGCCCCTCATTATGCATTTTGCTAATTTACTGGTTTAACGGTAGTGTAAGTAGTAAATGTGTCTTCTTTTGTTCAACCCAATGTCTAGGTTGTTAATAAAACTATATGGATTATGAACTACTGAACTTTACCTCGACATTCCTATTTTTCACAACGGATGGTGAATAATATGAATTAATTAACTCTAGAATATATTGTTAACTCTGTTTTGGTAAATATTAAGCTCTTAGTTTCCATCTGTAAATGGTTTTGGATGAAATTAAACGATGATTGTATATGTTAAATAGCCACAAATTACAATACAAAAGTTTAATAATTCTGTGTGATCGTTGTTTCTCAAACATTTGATTACATTGGCCTGAGTGTAGGTAACATGTTCCATTACATTCGGATCTGCATTTTATTTCGAAAATATTGATGAAATTGAAGTTTCTGTGGAGCGTTTGATGCCAGAATGTTGGATTCCTAGCTGCTATTGATTTTGGGATTCTAAGCCTGCAAACATAGTTATTCATCACATCAATAATGACCTTTGAGGCTCCTTTTGCCATGGAATCCTATGATTTTGATGCAATTTGAATAAATCTTTGGTTATACATGCACTTCTATACATCAAATTATTATAATATTTTTATCATTGTTCCAATCAACTCAAGTTCTATCTGTTTATGTAGATCATTAAGGTTCTCACAATACCGCCAGCTTAAGATGAAGGATAGCATATTCAGTCGTTGCTTGATTCAATGAGGATTTTTCTTCACACATATATAAAGATTTGATCTGATCACATTCAATCAGAATGTAAACCCATATCTCTTTTTGCATAAAGTTACTTCAATCATTTACACGCCTTCATCCATAATCGAATCAACCCTATTCCAAACAATATTTTGCTTATTTACCCAATTACGTTTTGAATAGGCAGAATCCTTATCCTAGATTACATTTTTGCTCTGATAGTCTCATTTCGACTGTGCAATTTAACCTAATAGACCTTTATAAGCAACCATTGAACGCTAAGAAGGCTAAACCCTTAAAATATACTTGACAAATTCCCACACATTTGCTACTATGCAACTTCGTCACTTTTGCCAGTCATGCTCAGAGCCAGACTAGCCCAACACTAATATAATCTCTAATACAACCGTTAAAGATTATTTTATTTACCAGCTGAGTTGGAATTTGGTTGGAAAAATGATGGTTATCAAACATTTTTACTGTCAAATATAACCAAAATTCTTATATACAAATCCTGTCAAATGGTAAAATTCTTAATAAGAACATATTTGTATATATTTGTGATCTTCGGTATTCATATAAGTTGCATTCACCTCCAATATGAGCTTAGGTTCACATTCGACCCTGACAAGATGCTTAAGCATGATACAGAATAGACCAATGTACACGAGTAATTTCACTAAGTGAAGTAATATAAAACCTAGTTGTGTAACATTTTATTATAATGAGAAAAACTTTAAGTAGGTGGAGATTCAATGAATATCTAATCTAACTCAATATTATATAGAATGATTAGAAAATCTATCAAAATTCTTAAATATAATAGATAGTTATATATATAAATATAATAGCTAGATGTATAGGTAACTATTTATTAAACCTAGGTAACTATTTATTAAACTAGTATCCACATTTTAGTATTTACATGTTCAAGAATTTTATTAGAAATAATAATAAAAAATGCAAAAACAGCAAGATAATGAGCCAGATAAACAATAAGATAAGAGAAATTTATTTGATGGATCAAAAATGACAACAATTCTCCAAGCAGTAAACTCATCAGTAAGAATAAAAATTATATTCATGACCTATTTATCTCAAGTTTCATCAGACGCTTCAGCTAGGTGTCCAATTGAATCTGCATGAAGCTAAGCTAAAGCTATTGTTTATATGATTGTGACCCTCGTGTCATATGCAAATTCTCTGAATTCTTTTTTCAACAATTGCATAGTATTTTATTTTTGATGGCAAAGACTTGTTGATTTAACTATTGCGTAGTATTCTATTTCTGATGTTAAAGACTTGCTGTCTTTAACAGCTTTTCTTATTAATATATATAATCAATGATTTATAAACATGAAAAACACTACTTAGTTTTTTTTTTTTTAAATATAACATTTTAGAAATACAAAATGGACAATAAAATTCTAACAACCATGTTCTTAATGATTCATTTGAATGAAAACAGGGAAGATATAGACTAAATTAAATTTTTAACAACACCTCCCATTTTAAAATAAATTTCAACAAGACCAAGCTTAATTTATAGTATCAAATAATAGGTGTGAGTTAACTATGTAACATCTTTCGAGTGGGCTTGGACAACTTTGAACTTACCCTTGAACACAATACAACAAAAACATTAAATATTAAATTAGCCATCTGGTCTGCATTGCTTTGACCACAACCATGAAAAGCTAGGACTTATTATCCATCGAATCCATGTGGCCAAGCGGTGTGGTATTATGCATGCTCAAGAAAGCGTCAACCCTCCATGCATGAAATGAAATATTGGACCTTTATCTACCATTTGGCCATTTTTCATGCAGACACTACAATCATGGTGGCACGATAAGCAACTAATTAGGGGTGCACATGTTTGCATGAAGAAGAAGATCGTCACTTACATGCTGCTGCCGAGACTCTTCATTTCTTCCCCGATGTTTGAATTCTCGAGTCGAAATATTGTATTTGAAAAAAAATCCCTGGTGTGGACTTAAAAAACTTTTAAATTGTACATATTTATATTTATGTATAGTCAAAAATTCTCATATGCGCGCTTTTGTATAGACCAAAGGGTAGAGTGTATTGTTAAGGTACTCCTTGTTGATAGGAATAAAGGTATCAACAATAGTGTTGTATCTTCTAATCTTAATTTTATTTATCTACTGAGGGGTTCTTAAAAACTTGTGAGGGTTCAACAAAATATATGCATATAGGGAAAAACTTGTCGAGTGATACATGAAAAGCTTAAACTAATAACAGGAAAGGAATCTAACTCAACCAATCATAAATAATTGTATTCAAAAGTAGAAATAAATTATATGTACAAAGTGCAAAAATGCAGGATTTAAGTATCCAATTCCACACATTTTTCTTTATCATTCCCAAAATGGTGAGTATAGACCAACTTCCCCAATCTTAGCTAGATAGCTAAGACAAAGAACTAGCTTAATGTGGCTTGGGTATAAAAGATGTGAGAAACATAGTAACTGCCAAGTCCATGCAAATACTCCAGATGCATAGGGTGAGTATTAACTAACTCAAGTAATAGATGCAAGCATATAAAGGGGACAACTCTAAGCAAACATAAACTTTAACTACCAAAAGCATAAGAAAGACATATTTGTGCACACAAAATAAAAAGAAATCTTTCTACAGTTAAAAGACACAGAGCATGTAGAAATTCTACAAGAAACAATACCAATCCTCTACAATGTTGCATCAAAAGAGAACAAAATTAAATCTAACCTAAAGAACAAGAAATCCATGTATTACCCATGGGTGGGCCCTTCCCAAGGCTTTAACAAGAATTGAGTGGCTACTCATACAAGTGTTGTAAAAGACGTTCTTTTCATTTATTCAAAAATTTGAAGATACATAATAAG
Source organism: Pseudotsuga menziesii (assembly GCA_001517045.1). Classification (NCBI taxonomy): domain Eukaryota; kingdom Viridiplantae; phylum Streptophyta; class Pinopsida; order Pinales; family Pinaceae; genus Pseudotsuga; species Pseudotsuga menziesii. The sequence continues at coordinate 487,433 of LPNX010427037.1, read as the reverse complement.
CGTTTAAACTTAAAAATTGATGATAGGTCTATCAGAATAATAATATTGCAGGAGTGGAAAACTCTTGGGCTTGCTTTCTCTATCCTTTAAATACAAAAATAGTTAAAAATGGTTCATCAATAACATCTCGTTCCTTCAATCAAAACTAAGTCTCATTAGGACTGCTCCCCATCCAACTATTGTGCTAACTTGAGATTGCATAGTTGATTCTCTCATTTGGGGTGACACTTGTTAGAGAGGTGTCGCTGTGGAATCTTTGAATCCTTGTCTCTCTTGTTGTTGTGGAAATTCAATTGTCTTCTCCACTGCGCAGGAACATGACCTGACGATGGGTAACATACTGAGGTCAAAATATTAGCATTCTTGTATTAGACACCAAATAAGGAAGTTTAAATAGTTAAATGAATAATTTAAATCAAACATTAATCCCAACTACATATGCATGCAAAAAGAGGTGATATTACTACTAGTACAACTTCCTTCAGATTATTTCCAACTCTTAATCCTTGTGACCTATGACATAGATGGGATAATTCTCATTGTTTTGGAATCCCATCATCTCCTCCCTACTTAAGTTATTGCACATCCTTGTGTAATCAAAGCGGGAGGTTTAATGTTCCTTGTTGTGATTGGGTTGGCCCCTCCAGATCTGCTCTAACAACCCAATCTATACACCTGGTCAATGCCCCTAGATGATAGCATCCTTTGGATTACTCTACGTGTTCCCATGCTTCTGCTTCTTTCTTTTCATTCCATTCCTCTATAACTAGGATGGTTAAAACCAAGGGTGGATTTATCATAAGGCTAATCCACTCAAACTCCATCTTCTCTATAATGGATATGTACAACTTGGAATTGAATAGTGCCCTCATCATATTGAAGGGGATGCGAATATCCATTATGTGTAGTATGGGTGGAAGATCCTTTTCACCTTACTTGGGTTTCTTCAATAACTGTGTCCTTACTTTCTTCAAATACCATTATGAAGTGTTCTAACGCACTAGCTTGCTTCTACTCCAAGATGGGGACGAGCTATGATCAAATCTTGATGGCTTGAGATGACCCTTTAAATCCTGGAATCCTCTGGACTTATCCATAAATGGTCATGTATTGCCTTTCTCTGGTACTTGTCCATTTCAACAGGCCTTTTGTTATCATATAGTATTCACGAACATAGTTCTTTGAGTTGCACATCCCCAACATAAAGGTTGGGGTTCATCTAACAGGATAGGGCAAGATGTAATTATGTGCGTAAAATTCATTGAGTTGATATTTTTCTTCCTCGCCATTGTCTAGGAAAGTCTCCACAAAATATCTTGTGGTTATAAGTTGACCAGGGAGTCTGTCCTTAATCCTTTGTATTTGTAAACGTAACCATTGTTCTTTCAGAAATAATGAGTAGACCCTTAAAGGAGGACTACATTATATCAACTACTCCGGGTATTTCTCGAAGTTTTTCTACTATGGCCAACAATTCATCTATTCTTCTAGTTTGGATTTCCAAGCCTTCATGGCCACCTCATTATTCTAAACAAGTTGAGTTTGTCGATTGTTTGGATTTGTAGCTATCTGAGAAGGTACTTGAGGTGGCCTAGGTGCTTGTTGAGAAAGGTGTTTAATAGGATTTTGAACAGAATGGCTCACAAAAGGATGCATCAAGGCAAGTTGTTGTTGATTTGGTCTCCATCCTATAGGTGGAAAATACTGCCCATTTGGAACAGATTTCCCTTAATAGTTTTACCACTAAAAAAGTGCTTGGTTAGGTAAGGGAGGTTTTCCTATTGGTATCCTTTATACATATGAATTAAAGAGAGAAAAATAAGACTGCTAAAATTGGTGTTTCCATAAGGATGTTGGAAAGGTTATTAAAAAGGTCTTGATAGGCCCAGTCTTCTAAGATTCACATAGCACAGAGGTTCCATAGTTCCTTTTGGTTCATAGAGGATGGCCTTCAACAAAGATAAGAATGGGCAATCATTATTAGCATGGCTATTGAAAAAACTTCCATAGTTTCCTACTAATGTGGAGTTAACTTGTGTTATATCTAATGGACACTCATTCTTCTTATGCTTCTTCCTACATGTAGGACAAAAGAAAGCAAGATATTTTTCAACCTCCTCTTTGTTCATTTTCAGTCGCATAGAATACATTTGCATTGATAAGGAGTGGAGGATATTGGTTTTCATGCCATCCAATAGATCCCCTATGTCAAACTTAGTAAGGGAAACGATTGAGGTTTTGGATGATTGGAAGGTAAGACCTTTACCTATATTATGTTTAATTGTAGACCTAGAATGATTCTTGAAATTATGTTTGATCTCATTAGATTCTAACTAATAGATGTCACCATTAGATAACATATTTAGGGTTTCTATAAATTCTTCCCTCACACCCCTAAGGAGTACACGTTTTAGGGGTTCTTCATCGAAGATGTAGTTATGAGTTCGCTTATAACTTAGTTGGAATTATTCCTCATTGTCTTTCAGTGATTCATTTTCCCCTTTTAACATCCTAAAGATACCATCCCGAGTATATCTAGACTTGAAATAATCCCCATATTCTTCAATAAAATTATGCTTTATTTGATCCCATGTGGTGATGTTATTTCCTTCTAAACGCATGAACCATATCAAAGCTAAGTCTTTCAGACAAGAGGGAAAAATATTTATTTTTTGGGCATCTAACACATAGTCATAGGTTCTGCAGATTACCTCAAACTTAAACAAAAATGTATTTATATCTTATGAAGTAAGACCATGAAAGTTGGGTAAGGTGACAGGATTGATATTTTTCATATTAGCTTCTTCATCATTGGCTTCCCTGATTGGAAACTCATACATTATTAGTTGTTCTTCCTCTACCATGGGGTTGTTGAATATAAAGCTTCATTATTCAACTTCTATATCTGTGGTTTGGTATCCAAAATTTGCAAGAGGGTTTCCAAAGAGATCAATTACTCTTTCAAATTGGCTAGGGTGAGAGTTTATTCTGGGGTTTTCTTCTCATTCTCTTATGTGGCTTGATCCTAGTTCAGATTGATTGGGGTTTTTTGGAAAAAATATAACAAATATGTCCCTAGCTCAAGGCATGCTTGCTAGAGAAAAATAAAAATAAAAATGAATGAAATTATAATTTTCTCATTTTTTATTTTTTGTAGATTGAACGCCTCCTCGGCAACGGCACCAAAAAGTACTGGTGGGGCTATAGGTATCAACAATAATATTATATTTTCTAACCTTAAATTTAATTTTCAACCCAGATATTCATAAAAACTTGTGAGGTTTCAACAAGTTATATGCATCTACAAAACAGGGAAAACTTGTCTAGTAGTACATGAAAAGCTTAGACTGGTAACATGAAAGGAATCTAACTCAATCAACCATAAATAATTATATTCAAAAAGTAGAAATAAATTATATCTTCAAAGTGTACAAATGCAGGATCTAAGTAATTAATTCACCACATGTTTCTTTATCATTCCCTAAGTGATGAGTTTATACCACGTTTAGACCAGCTTCCCCAATCTTAGCTAAATAGATAAGATGAAGAACTTCCTTTCTATGGCTCGGGTAAATACATGGGAGACGGAGTAAATACCAAGTCCATGAAAATAATCGAGATGTAGAGGGTGAGTATTAATTTACTCGAATAATGGATGCAAGAATATAAAGGAAACAAATCTAAGAAAACATAAACTTTAACTACCAAAATCATAAGAAAGACAAATTCATGCACACAATATAAAAAGAAATATTTCTACAGTTAAAAATCACAAAGCATGTAGAAATTCTACAGGAAAATTTATTCTATGTTGCATAAAATGATAACATAATTAAAAGTAACCTAAATACAAGAGATCCATGTATTACCCCTATGGGGTACCTACCCAAGGCTTCTACAGGAATTGAGCGTCTACTGAGACAAGTGTTGAAAAAGACATCATTTTCAATTATTCAAAAATTTGAAGGTACATAATAAGCGTTTGAACTTAACATCCAGTGATAGATCTATTAGAATAATAATATCGTGGGAGTAGCATCCCCCTAGGCTTTCTTTCTCTATCCTTTAAATACAAAAATAGGTAAAAATAGTTCATCAATAACATCTCGTTCCTTCAATCAAAATTGAGTCTCATTAGGACTTTGTTCCATCCATCTATTGTACTAACATTAGATTGTGTAGTTGATTCTCTTATTTGGGGTGACACTTGTTAGAGAGGTATCTTGGTAGGCGCTTTGAATCCCCATATCCCTTGTTTTTGTGGAAACTCTTTTCTCTATTGCGTGGGAACATGACATGTCTATTAGTAACATAATGAGGTCAAAGTATTAGTATTCATGTATCAGTCACCAAATAAGGAAGTTTAAACATTTAAATGAATAATTTAAATCATAAATTAATCCCAACTACATTTGCATGCAAAAAGAGGTGATCTTATTGTTGGTATGAATTCCTTTAGATTATTTCCAACTCTTAATCCTTGTGAACCATGAAATAGATGGGATAATTATCACCGTTTTAGCATCCCATCATCTCTCCCCTACTTAAGTTATTGCACATATTTCTGTAATCAAAGAGTGAGGTTTGATGTTCCTTGTTGTGATTGGGTTGGCTTCTCTGGATATGCTCTAGTAACCCAAGTTATACACCTAGTCAATTCCCTTTGATGATAGTATCCTTTATACTACTCTACTTCTTCGTGGGATTCTACTTGTGTATTTTCATTTCATTCCTTTACAACTAGGATGGTTAAAAAATGGGGTGGATTGATCCTAAGGTCAATCCACTCAAGCTCCATCTTATCTACAGTGGATATGTACATCTGGTATTTGAATAGTTCCCTCATTATATTGGAGGGGATATGAATCTCTAGTATTTGCAGTTTGGGTGGAAGATCCTTCCACCTTGCTTGGGTTTCTTTAATAACTCCATCCTTACTTTATTCAAATACCCTTGTGAATTTGGGATGAGCTCGTTGTATATTATCAACTTTTTATGGCCTAAGATCACCCTTTCAACTCTGGAAGTCTCTGGCCTTATCCATAAATGGACGTGTCTTTCCATTCTTTGGTACTTATCCATTTCAACAACCCTTTTATTCTCATTTAGTACTCTTTGAACATAGTTCTCTGAGATACCTGTCCCCAACATAAATATTGGGATCCATATAAAAATATGGGGAAGATGAAATTATGTATATAAAATTCATTGATTTGACCTTTTTCTTCCTAGCCACTGTCTAGGAAAGTATGCACAAAATATTTTTGGGTTATAAGATGACCAGGGAGCCAGTCCTTAATCCTTTAAATTTGTAAATGTAACCATTGTTATTTCAAAAATAATGAGTAAACTCTTGAGGGAGGCCTACATTCTATTAGTTACTGGGATATTTCCTTAAATTTTACTACTATGGCCTCCAATTATTCTATTCTTCTGGTTTAGAGTTCCAATCCTTCCTAGGATTCTTGTATCTAGACTACTCAATATGTTGTTGTTGGTCTTCGGTCGTCCTTTTCTCTCAATAAACTACATTCTCAAAATATGGAATTTCTCTTCCATGAAATTTCCTCTTTTCTTCTTCTCAGTAGAATACTCATGGTTGCTGGTATCTTTCATCGCTTGATGTGCTTGGGAAACATGTTTCCATTGAAATACTTATTGCTCTTACTCTTGCGATTGCTTTATTAATTGTTGAATTTGTTGTTATTTCTCCTATAGTATCTTTATATGGGATTATTTTGAGGTCTTTACCTCAGTTCCTAACTTAAGGAGATCTTGCATTTTTGTTTCAGGGGGATCCTGCATTGCCTCCTCATCTACTACTACTATAGGTGCCCATTATTCTTTTAATTATTCTAACCAAGTCTGATGTAGAGTGGAGCGGTTGATTAGTGTTTGAGCCATGATTGCCTAGTTGGATCAATGCATCAGCTAGATCTCCAATATTGTCAATTGTGGCTTCCTTCTTCATGGTCTCTTTTACCTGCACAGATTTTTTTTTTATGTGGATATTGTCTTCCTAGGGGAGACAAAGGATTCTTATACACATTTTTTTCTATTCCTCTCCATCGGAATGGATGTGAGGAGAATCTCTAGAGGAATTTTTAAGTCCTTTTTGTATGTCTAAATCTAATCCTCCTTTATGTGAAGGAACTTGTTCCATTGAAGCAGTGCATAGTGTATTTGCAAGGAAGCACACATTATCATATTGATTAGGTAATGGTGTGCAATGAATCCAGCTTCCCAAAACAATATTTTGTACTCATCGTGGTTAAAAATTTCAGTAGGAACTAAGGGAGATTGGTATTTTTCCTAGGTTTTTTCCATTGAAGATTCCTCATTAGTTGTAGGAATAAAAAATGGTAGGTGTGTACCATAATAAACCTCTCCTCACATGTTATGTATTTTATCATAGTGAGGGAAATATCATCCCATGGTTCTCAAAGTGGCTCCCTTTGAATTCCGTTCTTTGTCTCTTCAAAGGTCTCATATTGTAAACAAAAGTCATCTTTATCCTTTAAAGTGAGCTCCCTATCTTCTTTGTCCCATCTCATTCCATTTGGTAGGCATGTTATTCTTCTTAGGTAATCTTCATTTAGGGTAACAACAATCTCTTTTACCTTCATGACATATTCTTGTTCACTGATCTTTCTCAAGTTTAGTACAAATTCCTAAGTGACCTTGTCATTGTACCCATCTAATTTATTGAAATAATCCATCCATTTGAATTCTTCGAAAGCCTTAGCCACCTTGAGATTATTATACAAATTGGAGAAATTTGTAGGTTTGTGTCTAAGGAACCCCCATTCATAGTATTGGAACGATTACTCCATTTTTTAAGTTTATAAATAATGTATAAATTCCACCCTTCAACCATTGTTCTACTGTGTTTTCCTTGGCTGAAGGCTTAAAATTTTACTGTCAAAACCCCCATAATAGATTAATAAAATAGTAGCAAATATCAAGTTCCTTTTAAAAACATAATGTGTAAGGATTACCCATCTTTGGGTATTCTTTTCCTCGCTTCCTTGGTGTTTTGTGGCTAAGCATATGTTGACTTCTTCCTCAGTCCCTAACTCAGTTTGCAATAGAGCATTGTTAAAATTGCTACTTTTCACTAGTTCAAAATGGGCGTAGATTTTCTTACCTTCACCCATTATTCACATTAAGTGAACTTCTTCCTTACTCAGTATCGCATCCTTCCTTATCTTCTCATTTTATGTTTCGCTACTTCATGTTAAATAACGAATTTTCGCCTCCTTTCTACCCAATTGCATGCATTGAATTTCAGGTCACTTCAGTCAATGATTCATTCACTTCAGTGAATGATTCATGACTTTGAACTCATCGAATTCCTCCCCCCAAATTAGGGCAGGACAACTGCATCCAATGATATTATCAATGTTCTCATTTGCTTGCATATATTTTAGAATTAAATGATGGCCAAATTAAATGTTTAAAATTTAAACTTACCTTAATGATAATTTACAGTTGTGGTAGATTTGGAAGTGTGTCAATAAATAATTAATATTTGATTGTAGATTTGGTATATGCTTTAATTTTGAACAAATTTGGCAATGTCGAGATCTCTTATAGAATATTTTTGCACGCTACATTAGATGTAGAAATTATGCTTCCTATATAAACATGTAGAATGTGTTTCGGTAGAATTATGTCTAAAGTCACATGTCCCTGCAGAAGCTAATTAGGGAATGGAAAGTTGGTGTGAAGAGTTTTGAAGTCGCGTCTGTAGAAAGCATCATAGCTACAAAATTGTTAGTCATAAAAGTATATTTTTTCTTTTTTTTCTCTATGTTTTTCATTGTACAAACTGTAGACTGTCTCAAAGGAGATTTTCAATCTACAACCTGTCCAAAGCGTCCCAAAAGAGGTTTTCACTTAGGAATTTTTATTGCATTTTCTCTCTCTTTTTTTAAATTCTATAGATTGTAGATCGTCTCTAAATACATTTTCAATATACAACCTGTATAAAGCACCCCCAAAGAGGTTTTCACTTAGGAATTTTTATTGCAATTTTTTTGTATTTTTCCTTCTTTATTTTTTAATTATTCTTCGAACAATAGTTAGAGTAACACAAGGGAATTGTTTCCCTCTATTAGACTCAGATTTATTTCCTTGGAAGCCTTCTTTAAATTCTTTTCTTGACAAAATTCTATTGAACAATTTCAACCTATGCCTATTGAAAAGCAAAGGTGATTGGTCCTCATCAATTGTTTTGATTTTGATAGAGCCATTATCATAGAATGTATCTATTTAATAATTTCCTAGCCATATTGTTCTCAGATTGCCTTTGAAATATTCAAGTCTAGAATCATAGAGTAATGTCTAATCTTCTTCTTTATAGTACTTTGACTTCATGAACTTGTCATGCCAAACTTGCCTTTGTTGTTGGACTTGTTTTGTATGATGGAGTGCCTATTGTCTAATTTCATCCAATTGGATGTAGTATTCTTTCTTTTCATTCCAATTATAGGTCCAAATTAATATCCAATGTTGTCTTCAAAATATTGAGTTCAAATTCTATAGGAAACAATATCATTTTCCCATATAATAGAACATAGGGTTTGAAACCAATGGTTGTATTCCATATCATGTCATAGGCCCATGCAGCATCATGAAGCCTATTGGACCAATATCTTCTATGGATCTAAATTGTCTTTATCAATGTCTTTTCAATCTATTTGTTTGTTACTTCCACTCGACCATTTTCCTAGGGATGATAGGAGGTTGATTGTTTATTATTTATTTGTTGAGCTTTATGAGGTATTCAATCAAATGTGAATTCAAATGTGATCATCTATATATGACTAGTTCCCTTGGTACTCCAAATCTTGAGAATATTTCTTTATTTATGAACTTTTTCCTCATTTTCTAGACTCAAGTATTTGACTTCCACCCATTTTGTCATATAATCATTACAAACCAATATGTGTTTCTTTTCGTTAGTATGGGGTCAATTAGTCTTACAAATTTTGGTTCCCATTACTCAATATCTTCCAATACCACTTGAGGATGAAGAGGAATTTCATATTCTTTTATGGGTCTTCCCATCCTTTGACATTCATCACACCTTGATACATAAGTTGTTGCATCTTTGTGTAATATTAGAAAATAGTATACAATTTGAAAAACTTTGTAGAGTGTCCTCTTAACTACATAGTGTCCACCACAAGGTTCATTATGACATGTATGAAGAATTTCATGAAACTCATCTTCTTTAATATACCTTCTCAAGATTTGATTTGGTCCTTATTTGATCAAGTAACCTCATATCCATGAAAAAGTGGTACTTTTTCTCACTATGTTGCAATGCTCTTTATAGCTGAAATGTTGAGGACATTTACTTGTGGCTAGATAATTTGTTATGTCAGCAAACCAAGGAGTGTGCATTGAGAGGGACAAAAATGATCATTTAGGAAAGCATCATCTATAAGCTCTGTATTTGCAACATGGGTTATTATAGACAAGAAATATTCCACTGCATTATGTCTTCCATGTTTATCAAGCATTTCTATGTCAAGTTCTAAACATAACAACCACCTAATTACTCTACTACTAACATCAAACCTATTCATTAAATATTTGGTTTTGTATTGATCAGTATGAACAAGTACCTGGTAACTAGTGATGTAATGTCTGAATTTGTTGATGGCATATTCAACATCAAGAAATAATTCCTTTTATGTGATAGTATAGTTCAGTTCTTCTCCTACTAAATTCTTATTGATATAGTAGATTGCATATGGCTCATTTTCTTCCTAATGTCCCAAAACTACACCTAGATCCTTGTTAGATGCATTTGATTATATGTGCAATGGAATCTCCTAATTAGGGCCTTGTAACACAAGTGATTGCATTATTTTTTCTTTGATGCATTCAAATTATTCTTGGCATTCATTGTTCCAGACAAAATCTACATCTTTGTTAGAGGAACAAATGGAGGATCAACTACCTTGCTAAAAAATTTGATGAACCTCCTATAGTATCCAACATGCCCTAAGAATATTCTAACATGCTTTTTCTTTTGGGGGGGAGTCTGGTTACTAATGACCTTGATTTTGGAGGGGTTGACCTTAATTCCATTTGGGGAGATATGGTGTCCTAATATTATGCATACATCCATCAACATTTCACATTTTTCATTTCTTAGGAAGAGACTCATTTCAATGCATATTTTCAACACTTTCTCAAGGTTCACTAACGCTTCCTCAAAGGTATTTCCATAAGCGGTGAAATCATCCATATATATTTCCATGTCATCATGGATAAAATCAACAAAAATACTAAAAAATTCCCTCTAAAAAGTGGCAAGTGCATTGCACAAATCAAAGGATAGGACTATAAAAGAAAATTTACCCCAAGGACAAGTAAATGTTGTTGTATCCTAGTCTACTTATAGGTTGATTTGTATTTGGTTGTACCCACTAAAACCATCTAGGAAAGAAAATAAGTTCCTCCCTGTTAGGGCATCTAGAACTTGATGAATGAAAGGTAATGAGAAATATTCCTTCCTTGCATCCTTGTTAATCTCTCTATATTCTATGCAAACTCTCCACTCCCCCCCTTTTTCGGTACTATCACCAAGGGTGGCACCACTCACTATCAAAGTTCGGTAGATGAATCCAACATCAAGAAGTTTCTATAATTCTATCTTGACAATGTCTTTCAAGGATAGGTTCATTATTCTCTAAGTTTTTATGATAGGGATGGATCATCCTTGATATAAATATGATGTTTGTAGATTTTTGGTGGCACACCTTTCATATATTTATAGTCCCATGCAAAAGTTGCACTATACTTGGTAAGAATTTGAATCGATTGTTCTTCATGGATAGGGTATAATTGTTTACTATTCTTAAGAGTCTTTCTAGGAGAAATTTCAATTGTCTTTATGGAATATTTTCCTTCCTCTAGGAGTATAAATTTTACCACATAGGAACTTCTATGAAGTCTCCAGTAGTCACTGCTTCTTTCCAAGTGATAAAATATTCTAAGAACAAAGGGATACTATAAAAAAATTTGAAGAAGTTGGATATTTCCACATCCTCTTAAATTGTCTTAAGTGATAGCATTGTATCAATGGAAAGGACATGGCAAATGGGTTGAATGAATTCATATTCCTCTTTAGTACAAACATGTTTTTTAAAGTCTATAGAAGGTTGGGTGGGAGGATAAAGGCTCATTTTTTTCTTGGATGGGCCAATTGTGATGGCCATGTCTCCTTTATTGTACCCTATGTATGCATCATCAATTACAAGCCAAGGTATACATAAGAGAGGATATCCATTAAGCTTAGATTTTGTGTGTGGGACAATGAAAACATCGTAATATTTCCATGAGTCTATGGAAGCAATGTTGTCTTCTAAGATCCATTCAGGGCATACTGTTGAACTGTATGCCAGTTACAGAAAATTTGGGGTATGTCTTAATAATGCTGGAAGGTTCAATATTAGAATGGTTTATTTATTCATGAAATTGATGGTTATTCCTAGATTGATTAGGGTTTTCTTGATCATGGTTCCATAAATGTACACATTAACTACTAGGATTTGTTAGAAAAACATGATCGCGGAGAACTAACAATTAAACAATTACATAAGATGAAAATATTAAACACATTACAAGAGAGACATAGATATAACGTGGTTCACCCAAGATGGGATACGTCCACATAGAAATTGTCATTCCTTTATTATTATTTCGTCCAGCAAAATGAAGTGATACGACCTGCAGCAACCCCTCCGCACTTCATCTTCACTCTCCCACAGTCTCTCTCACACAATCATGGAGATTTCTTTACAATACATAGTCGTATTACAATGTCTTCCTTTTATAAGGGAATTACCATGGGAAAATACTACGGGTCACCCAATACCATGGGTCCACAAATTGTTGGCCAATAAACATTCCAAAAAATTCTTTCAAGGGTGATGCCCCCAGACCCTCAGCTAGGGGGGATGGGCCCCCCCATACCCCCCAGCTGGGATGATTCTATAGTAAAATTGGGGTACAAACACGGCTAAACAATAACATCTCTAAATCTGGAAGATCGGACTCCACAACCAACAATATCCCACTTGGACACTGATCACAACAACTACATCATTGTTGCACTTGCTGGACTATTCTCTGAACCTTGGACTTGGAAAATTTCTCTTCTTTACCTTCATTCTTGAAGGCCAACTGAAACTGAGAAGTAACTCAGTTTCTCTTTGGTTACTACCTTTGTCAACATGTCTGCAGGATTCTGGCTAGTATGTATATTTTCCAACTTTAACAGTTCGTCTTCCATAACAGATATAATGAAATGGTACTTGAATTGTATATGTTTAGTCTTTGAATGAAAGGTTGTGGTCTTTTCAATATGAATGGCACTATGAATTTCACTATACAACCTTCTATTCTCTTGATTCTTACCCAATTCCTCCATGAACCTCTGTAACCAAATCATCTCTTCACTGTCCTCTATAGCAGCAACATACTCTACTTTCATTGTTGAAAGTGCAATAACCTTTTGCAATTTTGAAATCCAACTTACTGTTGTTCCACCCATGGTAAATACATACCCTGTGGTGCTCCTCCTGTTATCTTTATCACAAGCCATATTTGTGTCAACATATCCCTGTAGAACAATGGCAGAACCTCCAAAAGATAATGCATGAGAAGTGGTACCTCTCAAATACTTGAGAATCCACTATACTTCCATCCAATTATCTTTACCTTGATTGTTCATATACCTACTCACAACTCCCACTGCATGTGTAATATCTGGCCTTGTGCACACCATGGAATACATGAAGTTGCCAACTGTTGATGAATAGGTAACCTTGGACATGTTTTCTATCTCTTCATGTGTCTTGGGACACATCTGCTTACTTAGTTTTAAATGCCTGGCCAAAGGTGTACTAACTAATTTTTCATTCTGCATTCTAAACATCTCCAACACCTTTTCTTTGTCCTCGCCTTGATACAATGTCAATTTGCGATTTTTCATGTCTCTTGTTAGTCTCATACCAAGGATTTGCTTTGCAACACACAAATCCTTCATCGCAAATGATTTAGCTAGTTTCCTTTTGAGCGCATTTATATCCTGCATGTTAGACCATGCAATAAGCATTTCATCCACTTATAATAACAAGATAATATATATTCCATTATATATCCTCTTGAAATAAACAAAGTGGTCAAAATGCTATCTACTATAACCATGTTCTGTCATAAACATATCAAATTTTAAATACCACTACCTTGGATCTTGTTTTGGGCCATACAATCTCTTCTTCAACCTACAAACCAAATTCTCCTTTACTTTGACCTCATACCCCTACAGTTGCAGCATATAAATCTCTTCCTCCAAGTCCCCATGGAAAAAGGTTGTTTTTACATCTAACTATTCAAGATGTAGATCTTCTACCGCCACTAGACTTAAAATAGTCCTAATTAAAGTCATTTTAACAATGGGAGAAAATATTTCATCAAAGTCCATACCTTTATTTTGTGCAAACCCGTTTACAACAAGTCTATCCTTGTACCTCTTCTTGCCTTCATCTTCTTCCTTCAACCTGTAATCTCATTTATTTTGCAATGCTCTTTTTCTTGTAGGAAACTCATCCAAATCCCAAGTCTGATTTCTTACCAATGACTAATTGATCTCCTCATTCATGCCTTGGTCCCACTTATTTCTAGTTTCTACCTACATTTCCTCTTCATAACATTCTGGTTCACCAGAATCAATCATTAATAAATAATACAGTGAAGGAGACAATCGTTCAGGGGATCTACTTAACCTAGTATATTTTCTTACATTTGCAAGAGTTTGAGGTATTTGTTGCTGCTCTTGATTTTCTGGTTCCTTTGGAACTTCATTTTCATTGATTTCATCAAGCATTGTGTACATTGTGTTTTCCTTTTCCACTTTCTATCCCACAACTGATCTTTATACATAATCTTTTCATTGAATACTACATCTCTTCTCCTAATGATTTTGTGATTTTCATAATCCCATAAGCAATAACCAAAATCATCAACCTCGTATCCAAAAAGGTACATTTCTTGGATTTAGCCTCAAGCTTTGTTACATTTTCTTTATCATTATGGACAAATGCTTCAAAACCAAAAGTTCTTAGAAATGAGTAGTTTACTTTTTACCTGTCCATTCCTCCTATGGAATTCCACCATCCAAAGCACTTGAATTCCCTCTGTTTATTAAATAAACAACAGTATCTACAGCATCAACCCAAAATTGTAAGGGCGACCCTGCATGAAATATCATACACCTTACACACTCTATGATCATTATATTCATCCTTTCTGACACACCATTTTCTTGTGGCGTTCCTAGGACTGTCTTCTCTATGTGAATACCATTGTATGAACAGTAACTATAAAACTCCTTGCTGTAGTATTCACCTCCATTATCGGATCTTAGACATTTCAACGTTTTTCCTGTCTCATTTCCAGCCAAAGCTTTCCACTTCTTAAAAGTATAAAACACATCATATTTATGTCTAATGTGATAAACCCAAGTTGTTATAGTTGCCTCATCAATGAAAGTAACATAATAATAAGTGCCACCGAGAGATTGTACCTAAGCCGTCAGTCCCCATACATCTGTATGCACAAACTCTAACTTTTCACTCTTCTTATGTTTCCCAACCCTAAGAAATCTAACTCTCTTTTGTTTTTCATAAACACAGTTCTCACATAATTCCAAACTTACCTGCTTCAGATCTAGAAGAAGTTTCCTTGAGTGGAGAATATGCATCCCCTTCTCACTCATATGGCCAAGCCTATGATGCCACAACGTTGCACATGTTTTTGGGTAAGCTACATAGATAGAATAATAAGTATTATGAGCACATATATACAACGTACCTATCCTATCTCCTTTTTCTATTACCAGTGCTCCTTTAGTGATCTTCCACCATGTTTTTCCAAACATAGAAAAACAGTCTTCATCTCCCAACTACACTGTTGAGATCATATTTATTTTCATAGCAAGAATATTCCTTACATCTTTTAACATCCATTCATTTCCATTATTTAACTTAATCCATCCCTTACCCATTCCAAAAATTTTACATGGTTCATCATCCCCTAATAAAACATGTCCAAAGTCACCTGGAACATAATCATGAAAGAATTTCCCATGGGGTGTAGCATGACATGAATCCCCTAAATCTACTACCCAGTAATCACTAGTATTATCTAATTCAAGAATCAAAGCATCTTGTAACACATCACCTTCTACATTTTCTTCCTGAGTAGTTTCATGCTACCTGTCTTCTTTCTTCTTTGGAGCTCTACAGTCCTTCTTCAGATGTCCTCTCTTACCACAGTTCCAACACTCTATCTTTCCAAATCTATACTTGGATCTTCCCTTTCTATAATTGTTACGATTATTTGGGCTCATTCCTCTCTCCCTTTGTCTTCTCCTGCTCTCCATGGTTAAAGCATTACTTGATGTCTCACATGTGCTTTTTCTCTACATTTCCTCGCTAGGAATAACACCAACGACATCATCAAATTTAAGAGTGTTTGAACCAGGGACAGAGTTACTTATAGCCATGATCAAGTTATTACAGCGTTCTAGCAATGAGCACAAGATTATAATATCCCTAATCTCATCATCAAAGTTCACTTTTACATAACTTAGCTGACTAGTAAGCGTATTAAATTCATTTAAATAGGTAGCATCAGATCCACCTTATAGTATCTTCATATTAAATAAATGGTTCATTAAAAATACCTTGTTGGAAGACAAGGGTTTTTCATGGAGATTTTCCAATGCGCTCATCACACCCTCTATTTTATTTTCTTTTGATATTTTGAAAGCCACCGACAAATCCAGGAACAACCATATTGTTCCCATCTCCTTTCTATCAAGAACCTCCCATTCTTCATCCTTCATAGTCATCGGTTGTTTTGCTTTTCTGCCCAATGGTAGGTGTAGATCCTTTTGGAACATATAGTCCTCCATTTGCACCTTCCATAACTAGTAGTTATGGTTGTTAGATTTCTCGACCCTAAAATTTCCTTCTTCTGTCATTGCTCCCACTCCAACCAAGAACCCTTCTTTCGTGTGAGTTTACCATCCAAATACAGCTTTTGGATCTAATACCAATTGCTATAAAAACAGGATCGCAAAGCAATAACAATTAAACAATCAAATAAGATGCAAATATTAAACACATTACAAGAGAGACATAGATATAACGTGGTTCACCCATGATGGGTTACGTCCACACAAAAATTGTCAGTCCTTTATTTTATTCCATATATAAAAATGAAAGGATACAACCTACAACAACCCCGCTACACTTCCTCTTCACTCTCTCATAGTCTCTCTCACACAATCACAAAGATTTCTTTACAATACTACAATACGATACACGTTTGTATTACAAAGATTTCCTTTTATAGGGGAATTACCATGGGAAAATACAACGAGTCACCTAATACCATGGGTCCGCAAACTATTGGCCAACAAATATTCCAAAATTTTATTTTGGGGGCTTTTCCCCCGAACCCCCTTACTCGAGGGAGTTGTTCCTAGACCCCCCAACTGGGGGGGGATGGGTCCCCTCGCACCCCCTAGATTGGACGAGTGTACGGTAAAACTGGGGTACAAACACGGCTAAACAATAACATCTTTGAATCTGGAAGATCATACTCGACAACCAACAAGATTCCTCGATTAGCATAATTCATATTGAGGACTCTTCCCATCATGGGATCAACAAGTTGTCCTAATACATCAATGGCAATAGGATGTTTTCTCTTCCTCTTAGGTATGTTTATACAAGTTTCCTTAATGATCTGGTTGTAGACATGAATTTCATCTATGGCTTGCAGAAGAGGTATTTTGACACAAAAGTTCTTGAGCTCCTCAAGAAGAGGATTTTTCAGATTTGCTTGGATCCCTAGGTTCTAATATCTAAGGGAATGGAGGAGTAGGAGATGGTGGATCCCATAGATTTCATTCTTCTATAGCCTCTTGTTCTTCAGCAAGGTGATATGCTTGAGGTAAAACAAAGTTGTTATGTTGTTCAGTGATGACAGGTGGAGGAGGATTGTTTACAGTTCTACTAGAATGTAAATTTATCACATTATCCTCCACCACATTCAAAGAGTGGGTTGGGTAATTGGCCACCTCATTATTGTAAACAACTTGAACTTGTTAATTATTTGGATATGGAGCTACTTAAACAGGTAAATGAGTTGGCCTAAATGATTTTTTAGCAAGGTGCTAAATAGGATTTTGAATGGGATGGTTAACAGGAGGAGTCATCAAGGCAGGTTGATGTTGATTTGGTCTCCATCCTATATGTGGAAAATAATGCCCATTTGGAATAAATGTCCCTTTAGGGTTTTAGAACTAAAAAGCAACTTGGTTAGGTAAGGTAGCGTGCCCTATTAGTATCCATTCTATAGATGAATTAAAGAGAGTAGAGTAAGACTTCTAAAAATTATGCTTCCCATAAGGATGTTGGAAAGGTTGTTGAAAAGGTCTTGATGGGCTTGGTCTTCTAGGGTTCACATAACACAGAGGTTTTGCAGTTCCTTCTAGTTCAAAGAGGATGGCCTTCAACAGAGATGAGAATGGAAAATTACTAGTAGCATGTCTATTGGAAAACAATCCACAACATTCTATTGGTGTGGCATTAACTTGCAGTATATCCAATGAACACTCATTTCTTCGTGTGCTTCCTCCTGCATGTAAGACAAAAATTAACAAGAGATTTTTTATCCTCCTCTTTCTTTATTTTCGCTCGCATAGAATATATTTGCATTGCTAAGGAGTGGAGGATATTAGTTTTCATGACATCCAGTAGATTACCTATGTCATACTTGGCAAGGGTATGGTTTGATCTTTTGGATGATTAGAAGGTAAGACCTTTACCTTTATTATTTTTAATCATAAACTAGAATTATTCTTGAAATTATGGTTAATCTCATTATATTCTAACTAATAGATGTCACCATTAGATAAATAATTTAGGGTTTCTATAAATTCTTCCCTTCCCTACTTAAGGAGTACAAGTTTGAGGGATCCTTCGTCTAAGGTGTAGTTATGATTTCACATGAAACTTAACTGGAACTGTTCTTCATAGTCTTCTAGTGATTCATTTTGTGTTCATTTTCCCCTTGTAACATCCTAAAGATGTCATCACGAGTATCTCCAGCCTTGCAATAATCCCCATATTGTTTAGTAAATATATGCTTCATATGATCCCATGTGATGATGTTATTTCCTTCTAAATTCATGAACAATCTCAAAGATGAGCCTTTCAAAGTGGAGGGAAAAATATTGAGGTTTTGGGAATCTAACACATAGTCATGTGTTATGCATATTACATCAAACTCAAACAAGAAGGTATCTAAATCTTCTTAAGTAATACTATGAAAATTGGGTAAGATATAAGGTTTGATATTTTCATCTTTCCTTGTTCATCATTGGATTCCCTGATTAGAATCTCATAGATTAATGGTTTTTCTTCCTCTTATATGGGGTTATTGATTATCGGGATTCATTGTCCAACTTCTCTATCTATGGTTTGGTCTCCCAAATTCACAAGAGGGTTGCCAAAGAGATAAATTATTCTTTTGAATTATCTAGGGTGAGATTTTATTTCAGGATTTTCTCCTCATTCTCTTATGTGAATTGAGACTAGTTCGGAATGAGTGGGGGTTTTTGGAAAAAAATATACCAAATCCATCCGTAGTTCAAGGAATGCATGCTAAAAAGTAAAAATAAAAATGAATGATTTTCTAATTTTCTAATTTTTTTTCATTTTGTGTAGATCGAACGGCTCCTTGATAATGGACCAAAAAGTGGTGGGATAAAGGTATCAACAATAATATTGTACCTTATAACCTTAACTTTAAATGTCAACCTAGGGATTGTACAAACTTGTGAGGGTTCATAAAATTATATCCATCTAAAAAAAGGGATAAACTTGTCTAGTAGTACATGAAAATCTTAATTGATAACATCAAAGGAATCTATCTCAATCAACCATAAATAATTCTATTCAAAAGTAGATATAATTTATATCTACAAAGTGCAGAAATGCAATATCTAAGTATTCAATTGTGTTGATTGTACAACATCAAGAGTCACTCTCCAAGACTTGTGTGGTATCAAGTCAATACATTTTGTTGTATCAAGTCCTATCTATGTCCTCATGTATTGAGGTGGATGCATGTATTGTGATATTGTGATGTATCAATATTGGAGTCTTGTGTTGTATCAAGAGTGTGGACTTGTGTTGTATCAAGTCTGGACTTGTGTTGTATCAAGTCAATGATTCTCATAGACAGTAGTACCCTATGAGAATGTATCTCCAAATATGGAGATGGACGTGTGTTGTATCAAGTCAATTGGTTCTACTATGTGATATATTGCTAATCATGGTCACTGAGTGCTATAAGTCTCCTTTAGGGATTAGCTACCCCTAGAGTGAATTACTTTAGCATATGACTATATGGCTTGGGATAATATGTATGATCATCGATATGTATGGAATAATTCTTCTGATTATGAAAATATAAGATGGATAAATAATACACATGTGGACCATGCATTAACTATTTATTGATAATGAGATAAAGCATAGAGAATGAGAATGAGAATTTCCCATGCAAATGTCTGATTGAAATCAAGTTATAAAGCTTCAGTAAAATATGAATGTCTAAATCAATGCATCACTCAAAGCATCAGTTGAACTATTAATGATTGTAACCAGTTAAGTAAAGAAGAGTTTAATATTCACCAATCAGCGTGCATCAATTAACTAGAGAGATCCATGCAAAAGTTAATAATAGAAAATGTGCATTGACAGCACTAAGAGTGAAGCACTGATGACACTTAAGTTAGCATGTTAACTAAGTGATCAGT
The DNA here is from genome assembly GCA_001517045.1 of Pseudotsuga menziesii. Lineage (NCBI taxonomy): Eukaryota > Viridiplantae > Streptophyta > Pinopsida > Pinales > Pinaceae > Pseudotsuga > Pseudotsuga menziesii. The sequence continues at coordinate 467,512 of LPNX010427037.1, read as the reverse complement.
AGCCAGTTAAATATTGAGTTCAAGCTAGTTATCATTCGATTCAAGTAATTCAACATTCAATTCAAGTTAGTTAACATTCGGTTCAAGTAATTTATCATTCAATTCAAGTCAGTTAACATTCGATTCAAGTGAGTTAATATTCATTTCAAGTCATTTAACATTCAGTTCAAGTCCATTAACATTCAGTTCAAGTCAGTTCACTTTCAGTTGAAGACGGTGAACATTCAGTTAAATCTAATTGAGGAAAGGAAGGATGCTAATATTTGCATGGAGGGAGTTCTAGTTATATCCTCCTTTTGAATGTACTATGTGGTTCTCTCAGTATATTTACTAACCTCGTATGTGCTACCTTATGCATGCTATAGTTTTTGGCTTGTTATTAATATGCTAAGCATATGGAAAGTTTAACACAATTGCATACAGTTTTTTTTCCAAGGTTACATTGGATCTCTCTTCTCTATTGTGGTGGTGATATCTCTTATGAGGAAATATGCTTATGTGTTGTAAACCATTCTCTGCAAATCTATCTATCATAATTAAATAATTGTTGGGTTTTTCATCCTCCATGTTTAGAGGGTTTTCTCAAGGTATATCTTGTCTATTATTGTTTATTATTTTATGTGGTTGGTTTATGAGATACATATGTGCTGAAATTGATTGATAAAAGTTTTAAAGTTCAAGCTTCTTCAATTTTGCTCAAACATTCACATGGTATCAAAGCATAGGGTGTGAAGGAGCTTATTTTTGTGCAGCAAGCTAAGCCTACATCAATCTTGAAGAGTTGAGCAAAATATTGCAACCATGACATCGATCTTCGTTCGACCGGAAGACTTCCTTGAAGGTACTTTCAACTTCAACACATGGAAGGTAAGGGTGTTGAATATTCTTGAATAGAATAACCTTGATTTTTTTGTATCCATAGTGGTAGAGGATCCTACCAAGAATGAAGGGAAAATCAACTTCAAGAAGAATCAAGCGAAGGACAAGCATATCATTTTTTATTTGGTTAAGGACGGTCTCATGTTTATGATCCTTCCATTGAAGATTGTAAGGGAGTATTTTGATACAGTCACCAATATTTTCAAGAAGAAGGCCTCAATTCAAGAAGAGGGTTTCATCCAAATCAGGGTTTTGTGCACTAAAGAGAAGAATATTTTCCTCACGGGAAGAATGCAGAAAATGAGAAATCCTTTCACTACAAAGAAGTTCTTCCATTCAATTGAATAAAGAAGGACTCTGATATTCTCTGCAAGGGTGTATAGATAAAGAGGAAGCCCATAGAAATCAATAAAAGATTAGTATTTTATATTTTTATTGTTATATGTTGTTATAAATCATATCTAAAGGTTTTTGAAAAAAAATTATGACTATCGTATAGATATTTGTATTCCTGGACTTTGGAATTGTGTTGAGCATATACATTAGTGTTTGTCTTTCAATAGCATATTGTCGATCTCATGATTCCATATTATGTGATATAATATAGGACTGATATAAGACTTATCTAGGACTTCCAATCAGTTGAAATCTCTGTGAGCCAATCCAATATGGCCTGGATCTTATTTTGAGGTACCCGCACACCCTTCTATCTCATCCTGATCTGATGGTACCAAGAATAAAATCCATCTTAGATACGTATAGTGCACTTTGTAGCTCATCCATCAACTCATCGATCATAAACCAAACTCAAAGGTATGTTTAATTCCTCTGTTAAGAGGTCTCCCTAGAGGAATCTCTCCACTGGTGTCCTCCAAACCTAGATCCCATATTGTTGTGTCCACACCTATAATATACCAATTCCCACAATCAATGGATGCATACGCTTCCCTGCTGGCCTATCCACAAGGTATTAGAAAATAAAAAATATCTCGCACTATGGAATAAATCTCAACATCTTCTCTCATGATAGTCCAAAAATGAAATTGGCCAATCATTGTCACAACTATGCTAACCAATACCAAACTTTAAAGTAATCTATAAATAAGAGGACTTCCCAGATGTCCTTCCAAAGGTGTATAATGCATAGCCCACATTATCTTCTCCCTAAGTGTGGACTCAGGGACTAAATATATGCAATCTTTATAGTAGATGATGTCATCCACTACTTTACACCCATCATCATGAATGTGCCCATCCATGAAGCAAACATATTCTTGGAATATTCCACCAGAAGGTGGGACTTCCAATCAGTTGAAATCTTTGTGATCCAATCCAATACCCCCTAGATCTTATTTTGAGGTACCCACATACCCTTCTATCTCATCCTGGTATGATGGTACCATGAAGAAAATCCATCTTAGATACGTATATTTCACTATGTAGCTCATCTATCAACTCATCAATCTTGAGTAAACCAAACTCAATGGTATGTTTAAATCCTATGTCAAGAGGTATCCCTAGAGGAATCTCTCCACTAATGTCCTCCGAACCTAGATCTCATATTGATGTGTTTGCACCTATAATATGCCAATTCCCACAATCAATGGATGCATACGCTTCCCTGATCCACTATTTCATTTATAGCTATGACTTGAACCTTCAATGGTATCTACAAAAGAGGTGGCTCATGATCCCCATTATGCAAACTATGTGTGTAATCAGAAATTTATAAGTCATACCTCTCTTCCAGCCCCTAGAAATATGAATTCCCCTTGTGCTTAACCATCCCAAGAGTCTCTTCCCTCAAATCCTGAGTACCACTAACATCCTCTTGTGTTACAGTTTCCCTAGATGACTGAGTCTCTATTGTGGATGATGAAGAATGTGCCAAACTGAACTCCACACAAAGATCATCGACCTAAATTTTTAATTCTTGAAGGGCCATTTGAGTGATCTTCAAATAATCCCTAGTAACTTGAATCTCAAGGGTAAGGTTCTCAAGCTCCTTTTATTTCCCTTTTAGTGCATCAAACTTGAATATCATCAAGCATAAGAAGATGATCTCTATCTGAAAGTAGGTGTAGGTAATTAGATTTCATCACCAACAATGCTTCTCTATGTGCTTGAAAATATGTAAGGGAAAGTTCTCCTGCAAAATTCTAATGTGTCCCCGGATGCTCTTCCTTCCAACAATAATTTGCCATCAACTTATGAGTATCATCAAAAAAAAATATGCCTGCCCTAATCATGTCTTTGCTTACCTTCAATTGTCCTACAAAATGATGGGTCTCATGGGATCTATCATCTTCGTTCAAGTTTTCTAAATTTTATTCACAATCATGCTTCTCATTGTCATTCTTCATGCATAACTCCTGAGAAATTAGATCATTATATTCCACAGGAAATTTATCCAACACCAAATCTTCATCATGATTAGGTGCTAACACACTCAAATATTCAAAGTTGTCATATCTAAGATAAGATGTTGAATCATCATCATTAGTTGATAACAAATATTCATCATATGCTCTATCAACATGCCCATCATATGTGCTAGTGTTATCAACCTCGTAGGATATCTCTAATGGTGTATTAGAATTTGTTTTGTCAACTTCATTGCATGCATCCTCAATCTGAATAGATGCATGCACTTCCAAGAAGTCATCTAGGGGTTCTTTCAACTTCCCTCATGAGATGAGGAATCCACGTTGCCAACCACATGATATTTGAATCTCTATTTCTTCTTCAAGTAAGGCTCAACCCACTCAAGGTGCTCTAACAATATTGTTAGATTCTTCTGATATTTTTGAGAGACTTTTAAAATTTATGCCATGAGTTCCTGAGTTGTCTTCATATTTCCTTAGCCCTAAATGAAGCCTTAATACCAAGTTACTAAACTGAAACTAAAATAGATGAGTGATGCTCACTCAACAATAAACTTGAAAATATATGTCACTAATAACCCCCTCGGGTTGGTAGGATGCATGGCTCTTATACCATTGTAATGACCCCTGCTAGATCTAGATTGATCTTTGGGCTAACTATTGGTGTAGACTGATTAAGGACTTATGTCAAACACTTGGCCAACAACTGCTCTATTATCACTTAATGTTCCCCAAATCTGGTTGCTTGATTTTGCGGTAATTTTTGAAGTATTTTTTCATGGTTATTTGTTTCAAACCGCATACAATATTGATTGGGATAATGAAAGGCACTCATAAAACACTTATATTGGCAATGAGTCACAAAAAAATTCAAATATACAAAAGTGATTGGCTATAAATTTCTTATCAGATAGCAACAAATAAATCAAATTACACTAAGACATCAAACTTGGGAATGATGATAAATGTAGCCACTCCCTAGATAACTATAGATGACTAAAGTTGTTCAATGAAAAATATGATCTGAATATTTACTAATGTAAGTGTGTATTGTTTTTATGTTGATTCATTGGTTCAACACTTTTGTCAAATAGTTCACAACATTTCCCCTTCCATTGTCGATGTGTTTGTGGACGGACTAATATTGTGATTTTGGTGATTTCTCGATTTAGATATTTTGTCATATAATTCAATAACCACAATGCATTTTGTCCAAGCTTGTATTGGTCTTGTGTAATTAAATGATTATATAATGCAACAAATATGAAAGCAAGCTTACACCAGGGATGATTTTAAGGAACCATACTTATTTAAAAGTGTATAAATGTTGGCAAATCTTACCAATTCTTAAAACGCCAACTATTAAATGTTAGGCGATATTTTTCAAAAAATATTTTAATTTCCAAGGATTTTATAGCTTTTATATAATAATTTGGTGATTTTTAGGGTGAAAAAAGTTTACCCTATCAAAATTGAGCAAAACAGGGCTTCAAAAAATGCAAAATGGTGAATCTTTTTTTTGGAAAAACCCCCCTAAAAATAGCCCATGGGCTAAATTTCGCCCCTAAAATTATCTCTGGCTTACACCCCTTAAAATAATGATCATAAACTTATGAACAGCAGTAACACAACAAACCATTGTCGTTAACCTTAGATGCTTGGTTGAATAGCTATCCAAGAGGATACAAGATGAACTCCCTCGACACCAAAAAGGTTCCTTCGGCAAATAATGACTTTTACAACAATTGTGTGGCTAGTAGGATGATGTACATCATGTGCGGTGAAGAGTAACATCCCAATAAGAGATTATAGTCAACCAATGAATGAGTACGCCTCATCCAAAGAGTATCAATGCTATCAGGATGATGTACGGCCCAGCCAAAGAGTATTGAAGTTGCCATGATGATGTACGACATGTATAGTAATGGAACATTTGTCTAAATGATGGGTACAGCCTCCCTTTTAGACTCCCACCAAGTTGGATATGATGATACGTCCCTCCCTAAATCCCACAAAATCCTGAGATAGTCATTGCCTTCCAAAACTTCATAAATGGTTATTAACTCATCAAACCTCTACTAATGGAATTCAATCTTCCTTGGCAATGGAATAATGTTTTCTTTAACGAAATCATATGATAAATATGAGTGATTTAGCCTCTAGAATAGTTAGGGTAGATATGTCTCACTACCAAAACTATTGTTCTCTTAGGTTTTTGTTCCATGAGCAAAAAAGCCAAAATAGCTCTCCAAAATCTCTTTTCGAAAATAATTCATAAATAAATGAGGGGTTGATTTGTTCTTTTAAGCTCATTTTACCTTGTTGGGTCATTTTTACCATTTTCTTGGTCAAATAATTAATTAAAGTGACTTTATAAATTCATTGTCACTTTATTAATTCTTAAGTATTTTTTACTCCAAAAAAGTTATTTATTTCATTTTAAAACATATCTGGGCACTAGAATCCACTTTTATCCTCCCAATATTTAAATTTATTCATCCTAGTTCCAATGAGATATTACACCAATGTGACCCTCTTAAATAATTTATTAAAATGACAAACTTAGAGAAATCCATTAACGAATGCTCAATAATACTAAAATTTATGAAAATGATCAAAATGCATCAAAATCAAAATCTGAGTGCACAGGAGTGATCCCGATGATGAAAGATGATAATAGAACCTCTGAAAGCATCATATAACTCCTCTAAACCATATGATCTCCTTGGCAACTTCAAATTACCCCTTGGAACAAACTTACATAAATCCATAAAGTCATCTCCAACTGCAAAGCAAGGGAACTAAAAAATGGGGACATTACAATCTTCCCCTCCCATAGATTGTTTGTCCTCAAGCAATTCCATCACAACCCCACAATCAAAAAGCTAAACCAAACTGAAATTGAGAATGATCGCAGAGTTCCAAACCAACCTGGAAGATGTGAAGCACCCTTTGTTCAAAGCATCATCCTACAAGGTACTAACACAAGAGGCCACCTAAATACTACCAAATGGTAGACCAATCATGTACTGCAAAAACTCGATCAACCCCTTATAGAATGGCTCTTATAGGAAACCAACCCAATGCACCGTAAGGTAAAACTTCTGAAAATAAGGAGTGGCTCTCTTATCTCTATCAGTTGTTGAACTACCAAACAATGTAATACTAGGGTTCCAAACTAGTCTCAAAAAGGAAACACCATGTTGACATTGCACCACTATGATCATAAAATGTTTGTCCATCAAACCCAAAATGTATTCTCCTCTCCTGGAACCCTAAACTAAAATACATGAAGGGATAAACCCGGTACCATGAATCATATCTTGTTAAGGTGTCTTAGTGAAAGTCAAGGTCTGCAAATCCACTATCAGACTCGATCCTGGGTATTGGAAAATAAAATATATCCTACACTATGGAATAAGTCTCAACATCTACTCTAATGACAATCCAAAAATGAAACCGACCAATATATGGCACAACTCTGCCAACCAATATCAAACTTTGAAGTGATCTATAAATTAGAGGACTAGCCAAAGGTGTATCATGCATAGCCCAAATTATCTTCTCCCTATATGTGGACTCAGGGACTAAATATATGTGACCTATGTAGTTGATAATGTCATCCACTACTTTTTACCTTCCATCCTGAATGTGGCCATCCATCAACTCACAAGAAAACATATTCTTGGAATATTCTACCAAAAGGTGGGACTTCCAATTAGCTAAAATCTCTATGATCCAATCCAATATAGCCTAGATCTTCCCCTGAGGTACCTGCACACCTCTCTCATCCTAGTATGATGGTACCACAAAATCAAATCCATCTCAGATAAGTATATTGTACTTTGTAGCTCATTCATTAACTCATCAATTATGGATAAACCAAACTCAATGGTGTGCTCAAAGCCTCTGCCAAAAGGTCTCCCTAGAGGAATCTCTCCAATAGCCCTTCGAACCTAGATCCCAGATTTTTGTGTCCACATAGGTAATATACCCATTCTCATAATCAATGGATGCATACACTTCTGTGTTGGTTGGTCCACAAGGTATATGCTCAACTATCTCATATGTCGCCATTACTTGAGCCTTCAATGGGTTGTCCAAAAAAGGTGGATCATGATCCATATGATGTAAACTATATCTGTAATCATAAATTTTTGAGTCATGACTCTCTTGCGATCCTGGCAAGATTAAGAATGTCTATATTGGGGCAAAATGTTCCCATGCTGAGATTCAAGAGTATACCGAGTTGTTTAAAGAATTTTGTGATATCTTTGCTTGGTCTTACGATGAAATGCCAGGTATCGACCCTCGCATTGTTGAACATGAGATTAAAACGTATCCCAATGCTCAGCTTGCTCGACAACGCTTGCGTGCAGTGAATCCTAGGAAAGCACACGCGATTAAGGCAGAGATAGAAAAACTGTTGAAAGTTGGTTTTATCTATCCCATTCCCTTGACGGAGTGGGTTTCAAATCCTATTCCGGTTAAGAAGCAGGGAGCGATCCGTATATGCACCGATTTCCGTGACTTGAATCGCTCCTGTCCTAAAGATAATTTCCCCACACCATTTATTGATCAAATTTTGGATGAGTGTGCGGGTAGCGAGGTTTTTTCCTTTATGGACGGCTTTTCCAGATACAATCAGATACAAATTAAACCTAAGGACCGACATAAGACTACCTTTATTTGTCCTTGGGGAACCTTTGCATATCAGAATATGCCTTTTGGCCTTAAGAAATCCAAAGACACTTTTCACCGGGCTATGACCTTGATCTTCCATGATCTCAAATCAATTATTGAGGTATTTTTGGATGACCTTGCTGCTCATTCTCGTATGAGAATGCGTCATTCTATCAATTGAGATTAGTGTTCAAAAGGTGCCGAAATTATTTGGTCAGGTTAAATCCTCACAAGTGCATCTTTTGCATGAAGTCTGGTCTCTTATTAGGGTTCATTGTCTCCAAGGATGTTATAAGAGTCAACCCTTTGAAGGTAGAGGCAATACTTCAGTTGTCTCCCCCGAAAAACATTAGACATCTTCAATGTTTGTAAGGCATGGCAAACTTCTTACGGAGATTGGTTGCCAACTTTGTCAATTTGACTAGAGGCTTTATGCGTCTTTTGAAAAAGGACACCACCTTTTGTGGGGATGAGTGAGCCGAGGAGTCCTTTGATGCGCTTAAACGAGCCTTAGCATCGGCCCCAGTGATTAGTCCACCCGACTATAGCCATTACTTTCTACTTTAAGTGGCCACATCCATGGAGATGATTGGTCCTACAGGCCGTCGTGGTCCTACATTTGCATGCATATGATAGGATGTCACTATGTATTGTCACCCAAAAACATGTCTTTTGATTGCACATAATCGGAAAACACAAAAAAAAATTTAATAACTCAAAAATTTTAAAGAGGGTCAAGGTTCGTTACCAATGTCACCGTATGCCGATCCTGCTGGTAGCAAAATGTCGAGGTCTCCCTGAAAATCTATCCCCGTATAGGGGTAATCATCGATGGAAACTATCTGTCGTCGCCACCATGGAAGGAAATCAGCTGGATAGGGGTTGGACACCCTACCTCCACCCATTCTGCGCATCGCATCTGCCCAACACCGTTGGGCCGGATCTTGAACCCCGTGTAGAGGAGCGTCAACTCCAGGGCTCAATCCCAGAACATGCTCAGTATGCTGCTGAAACTAAAGTTTCTCACCATGCCCATCTTGTAGTCGTTGAGTTGTTGTTTCATGTTTCTCAACAATGTCGTACTCCAGTCATAAACTGTGGGCCTCATGCACTCCATGGCATAGAACATCAATGGTCGCGAGGCCTGGTGGAGTGAGGCTAGCCACGCTATCCTACCCAGTGTCAGTAGAATGGAATTTAGGCCTAGCACCTGTATGGATTTAGTTGGGATCTGACTCCCCACCTTCTCTGTGTCCGGATAACAGAACACTACTATGTACTCATCTATAGTCAAGCCACCTTCGAGCCCGCGAGAGCGTACGTTCACCACTTCCCCCGTCGGGAAAGTCCAATAATAAAGTATATGTCCTCCACTTCTATGGTGAGGGACATCGCGTCTATTTGGAGCGACTCTGAGTCTGGATCCCAGTAGTCTACTAGCATCTGTAGTAGTCTTGGTTTGGCCCTTAAGCCACCAAGACACCAAAACTTGTACAGCCCGCATGACCACAAATCTTGTTGAGCCATTAGATTTGCCCTTACTGCCCCTTCTACATCACCGTGCTCACATTCTCTCCACTCTAGGACCATCCTGCACATAAAATTTAAGTTTGATCCATTAGAACACTTAAAAAACATTGAACGCAGCTGCATACGCGATTGTTTGCTAAACAGTCACGTATGTACGTGACTTTGAGGTCTTTTTTCCGCGTATATCCAGACCTATACACGAAAAAATCCTTGATTTCCATGTGGGTCGAAGCGCGTATCTTAGATTGGCCTAGAATCCCAAATGAACCATAGAAAAAGATAAAATTTGCATGAAAATGAAAGAGCAAGGCATGGGTAAGTACTTAGAAAAAATGGTAGTGGATTCCGCCGGCTGGATCTCCTGGAATTCGCTGTTGAAGTTCTGAGCTCAATTGGGTAAAAATTTCAAATGTTATATAATGTTTTGAATTTTTTACTATTTATAGAAATTTTTTAAATTATTGAAAGTTTTTACCCCCTTTTCTATAGTTTGGACCGTTTCTAATCCTTTTGGACCATTTTTGGACTAATTTATGATGTAGGAGACCATTTTGAGCATCGTTTTGATCGTTACTTTGACCCGTTCGTGCCTATTATAGGTATGACATTTAAACTGGCATATAGGTTAGTTTTTACTCCCATTTTCATTTTGCACGACCTTATGACCGTTTCATAATAGCCTTAGGTACGAACCCATTCTATTATGTCATGGAACCTTCTCGTTGTTTTAGAAGTGGCATGATGTGAATGGTAGAGCTTTACCTTACATGGGTACCCTAGTTAGTGCCTTATTTGCATTTGGTCCCCATGCTGACATTTTGTCCCTTAGGGTGCAAGAGTCTGTTGTATCATATTGCCATGACATTTCGTAAGAGCCTCATACTCCTCTTGATCTTTTGCTGGGCTATTTCCCTCAGGACTCCCTTATGTCAAGTTGTAATTGCATTATCATGAGCTTTTCCTGCCTTCTTGATCCTTACGCCAGCTTCCCTGACTTTGAGTTTCAGCCGTATATCCCGAGCTTGTCTCATGTCTAGCCATGCAGAGCCATATTTTATATCCTTTGCAGCTTGATTCCCTATTCTACTGGTATGGGACTTTCCCCTGAGTGTCTCTATCCTACACATGTATCCTTGCATTGAGCATAGGTATGTTCCACTACCTGGAACTAGTTTGCTTTCCCATATGACACTCGTCTCCTCCTAGTCTGTAACTATAAAGCAATTTTATTCCTTTTCAAGCTTTTTAAATATTTGAAAAAGTCCAAAAAAATTTAAAAAACCAAAAAGCCGGACAAGGAAAGATGTTATCTTTGGCAGCTGTCGAGTCGTGTCGCCTTCGAACAGAGCACTGTATATCACATCCGTTGGTTGGGTTTATAGTTTGACTTTAGGAGCTATACTCGTTTATCTGAGTTTAACTCCACCGACTGGTTAAGCTTCCAATCCCTATGGAGCCTCTGTCGATGCCTCATGTGTCGCAGAGATGTCCTAGTTTTGTATATCGAGTCTATGCTGCCTACATTCAGTCACCACTCGTCGTTATGCTCTTGTTCGAAGGAAGTTGAAACATGAGTCGGCCATTCCTCAGTTATCTTGACTTTGCATGTCGACCATTCCCGGTACAGTTACTGGTTTGTGCACCTTATGATCGAGTCCTTCCACATTATACAGCTTTGCTGAGTACCTCGTGTTGGATGATGGGGGATGCCTTAATGCCCTCCTTCCAGCGGATTTCATCCCATCGACTTCAGATCATTTATTCTGGGATTGAAATCTAGAGTCATTTTTTAGTGCCTTGAGACTTGCAGTCATCAGTGGCAGATTCTCTCGCCATCGACAGTTCTTTGGGAATACATCAATGTCCCCTAATCGATGGATTCTCTCAAGTGTTTGACCTCAGAACATTTATTCACACTTGTTATTTTGCACTCTAGTACCTTGATTCCCATTATCATTATCGGTGGGTGATCTCGCATCTGTTAACGGTATACATCAATGACCGGTAATCAGACGATGGACTACTATGTTCGACCTCGACACCTCTATTCACATAGTAGGACTTGTACTCGTAGCAGTTTGTGTAGAAGACCTTCCAGATTGGTGGCATCTCTTATATGCTACCTCCTTGATTGTGCTAGTGTTCATGAGATTTCAGCTCTCATGACTTGATTCTAGTATATGTCAGACATTTCCAGCCATTATGGATATCTTGATCGATTGTATATCTTCAGCCATTATGGAGATCTTGATCCTTTGTATATCTTCATCATGGAGATTCTGATCTATGTATATTGTATCTGGCGATGACCACTTACGTCATTTTTGTATCATACCTATTCATGGCCATTGTACTCTTATGTATCCGGGACTGCTATATGTATTTGCAGTTATATGCAGAGTTGTATCATTGTACTATGCTGGTTGGGTGGCCGGTCTTCCACTGGTTTCTTCATCACTCCACTTATGGGTTGGACTTATAATGTATTTCGACCATCGTATGACCCCTCTGACCTCACACATTAGGGGGCATCTGTTATAACTGATTTTACCACACCTGGTGAATCACACTTGTATGGCATTCCCCTATCCCTCTGCGGACTCTTTGGACCCCATGGACCTTTTTTTATACCTTTGATGCTTCCAAGATCATCCCTAAAAACATGATTAAATTGCTATAGGCGACTTTTAAACCCTTTCTCGCGTATATACGCGGGTTTGACCCCTAAAACCGCGTACACCAGGATGTGTGCAAAAGGCCAAATTCTTTTGGAGTTTTCCTTGACATCGATCTTACTCACTTGTCTCCTAGCCTTCCATATGCCTTGAGATCGCTCAAATTCGACCCTTCATTGCCCCATTGAAGAGCTATATAAGGAACCCTTTGGATACATTGAAGAATATGTGAGAATTGAGAGCAAATAAACTATAGTCCATTGTTGCCGGAACTTATGCTTGAGTCTGCATCCCTTTGTCCCTTAGAGCACTTTGGTGTTCTTCCCAATATTTCCTTTTGCTTGTGATCTTGCTATCGAGAGATGGAGGATTGAGGTGGTGGAGGCCCAAGTGGGGGATTCAGTTTCTCCGATTTGCAAACGTGCCGATAGAGGTTGTATTCATTGTAAAATCTGATTTTATATTAATAGAAATATCTTTTCATGTCCAATAATATATGTTTGAATGAATATTTTATCCATGGATGATTTCAAATGCTTATACGTTGTTGATTATATATGATAGAGTAGATCTAACACCAATATATCTAGCATGCTTGTCTTTTTTACTGATTGTTGAGGAAGTAATTTATCAATTCAAGCTGGAGTTGGAAAGCTCAATGGGGATCTACTTCAACCGTCCGAAATAAGGTATGAGTTTTGATCTTTTAGTGTTAGATATTTGATTTCTCTTGCATATTGGAAAGGATTGATTTCCGGAGTCAAGCTATCTGTTGTGGTACCCCAAGCTATAGGAATTTCTCTCCGTACCAGAATTGGCGACTTCGCTGGGGAGTTCCTAGTAGTTGTCCTTTGGGGTTTTTTTATCGGCATTCAATGACTTTGAATTGCTCTTATTTCTCTGTTTGTGTGTTGAGTCTGGGGGCATGTATGCCTGGTAGTGTCTGATTGGTGTGAATTTTTTCTCAGCTTGTTTGTTTGCCTTTGTTTTTATGCGCTTTTCTTCTTGTACGCGAGTTTTTAACTCACAGTCGTGTATATATGCGGTTTTCACTGATATATCCACGTACATACGTGGGTTTACTACGAACAGTCGTGTATTCCCTTAGTTTTTCCTTCTAGAGGAAGATTGATTATTGCTAGGTGAATTTTGATAATTGTTGAGTCTCCTTTGACACTGCGAGAGTCTCTATACACCTCTGTTTTTTACCAGAGACATTTTCTTTTAGGGTAAATTTATTTTTTAAGAATGTTCTTGTCATTGCATTTTCGATTTTTTGTTTTGGGATTAGTGCATTAGATTTCTTTTACCTTAGTACTTTGTGTGAGTGTTGTTTGAGTGTGCTTGTCGAGTCTGGGGGTAGTAGAATCATTCTTTTGCTTTATTATCTCATTTTTGTTTCAAAAAATCCAAAATTATTTGCTTATTTGCATCATTATGCATTGCATTTTTGCATTTTGCATGGTACTTGCACTAGGTTTTGCTTTGAAGTATTAGTCAGGACTTCATATAGGAACGATTGCACTTATCATTTGAAGTAAAAATTTGCATTTCATGTAGTAGCATACCCTGTTTTCATTGGACACAATGCATTTGCATTGATTGTTAGGTGTGCATTTTGCTTCATGTTGCGTCGTAACACCATTAGTTGCACGGCCATCTACCTCTTTTGAGTAATAAATCCAAATAAAATCAACACTTAATTAAAATGTATTACACCTTTTTCTTTTATAGGGTTCACCAACAAGATTAGGTTTTAGGGTCTTGGAATAGTTCATTGTCAGTAAATTCTCCAAGACCACTAAACAACAACATGTATGTGTTTGTCCAGGTGAGAGTGTGAAATTCCTTGGTATAATTGGTGTTTCTCATGATCCTCCTCTCAAAAGGGAGTTAAGCATGAGGCAATGTGAGCGATTATTGATTGGGATGACCCCTGTTCATAACTGAGTAGCACTGGAGATATTTCCAGGATTGTATTCGTATCTGGGGGCTCTTTCGAGAGTTTTGGGCTTTGCTACCCTTCCCATACAGTCAATCCCACCTGCGACTGTCCGCCTGAGCATCGATTATATTGAGGTGACCTTAGTTTCCTTACCTAGGATATCGAGGGGGTACTTTGCAGAGGTTATTATACAAGTTTCCCAGCTAGGTTGGGGTCATACAACACAGTCGCTTTACGCGTTGAAGCTGAGGGCCACAATAATTGGTTACGTACCTCCGCTTGTTTTGTGTGGGAGTCTCAAGCCTCTCCTAGGCGATACATACCTGCTTCATTCGGGAGCTCACTTATCCTACCATTGATTGCTTGTGTTTGGATTTAGATTTTATTGATGTATGCTCTGTGCACGCTAGCTTGCTTAGGGTTTGCGTAATTAGAGAGTCTTTTATATTTTTGAGTCATTGTGGATTCTGGTGCAGCTCCTTGCCATTCTCGTCGTTTAGCAGGACTTCCGCCTTCTACATCTCCTCCTCCTTTGGGAGAGAGAAACAGACGGTCCAGGTAGACTACTTCGCACATTGATTCACACACTATGGGAGATAATTAAGATGGTATTCATGAGCTTTCTTCTCCACTTCAGGTGGATGATGGGGAGTTTACTCCTACCTATGACCCTTCACCTGATATGCCTGTGATTTCTGAGTTAGGTCCTGTAATTTCTGAGATAGGTACTTTCCATGATAGACCTACTCACTCTAGCTATGATCCCCCATTCACAGGTCACCGGTATGGGATGTCGGGCGATGAGACTCATTATGAACCCACGAGCACTAGTTATGGTAGTTATGGTATGTTTGGTATTCCCAGACATGATTTGGCATTTCATGTCGAATCGGAGTTTGAGCCTAACACTACGCCTGAGGGCACTCCTATTCCTTACCATGCGGAGAGGTTTGGGACCACGAGTCATATTGCACCTTCCATCCCGGCGATGGAAGCTACATCACATATTCCTCCTAGAACTAGGGTTAGTGATCCTATTAGGATACCGGATCCAAGACGAGTGACTATATGGAACACCACGTACATAATTTCACAGGTCCCTTCATCCTCGGTTCCTTGTTCTTCGAATGTCATTCCTCCACCTCATTCACGTGGTCCTTCGGGCTGGAATGTCGCTATGAGTCATGTCCGTACTACTGCTACTCGCACAATTGTGTCTAAAGTTCAAGTACCTCTTGTTGTTTCAGGGGGTCGTATCCCTACTTCTGTAGGTCATGTCATTGCTTCCGGAGCCTACATTCCTACTTACGGAGTGTCTCATGGGACATCTCATGGGATGTCTTATGGACCTTATTATGGGACGCAGTATGGACACGGTTATTCACCTTATGGGTACGGATATCAACAACCCACTTACTCTCCTAATTATGGCTTTATAGCCCCACATAGTCAAGGTACACCACATTATGGTGCTTCCATGCCACCCTACACGGGTCAAACGAGAGGAGGGAACTATGGCCAAGGTCATGGTGGTTACGGTAATTAGACCTATGTGAACCAAAACTATCAGGGAGCGGTGCATCGACCTGCTCATCCTAGGCTCCCTTTCCTCGCAACACTAAATATTCTTGACTTGTCGAGACTGACGAACGATAGTGTATCTCATGACCCGGCTTGGCCGACTGGCCCTAATAAGCTTCCCTCGGACATACCCAAGTTTGAGGGAAAACTAGGAGACAATCCAAGCAAACATGTTACTACATTTCACCTATGGTGCTCTTCCAATTCCTTACATGAAGATTTGATCCATTTAAGGCTGTTTCAATGCACCCTTACAGGGCCTGCCTAGAAATGGTATATAGAGTTACCTAGGGGGGCATTCGCTTTGTTCGATGACCTAGCGATGACTTTTATCAACCACTTCTAGCTACCAGTGCGTTACGACGTTGGTACGGAACTCTTGTCGACATTTTGGCAGGATAAATCCACGCATATCTCGGACCATATCCAAGAGTGTCGTAGACAGAAGAGGTTGATTAAAGCCTTCATACCATCGGAGTTTCTCCTTGAGTGGTTCCTTAAGTCGTTATTGCCTTATATAGCGAAGCATGTTTCTACATCCGGAGTTCAAAATGAGGAACAAGCCATTTTTAGGGCACAGGAATTGGACTTGATTTATGCTCAATCTGGTTTGTTATAGGAGATCATTCCCAAAGCTCCGCATTCTAGTTTCGACCCCAAAGTTAAACCTGGACCACATGCCGATGGCATTGTTGGTTGTGCAAGTGCTAAGCCTGCGGATTCGGTTGTGCAACAGGTCAGTCAATTGTCGATCAACCAATCTGCTTCAGGACAAGCCACGGCTTCGTCTCAACCCACCCAAACGGCGAGTGTGCTTTCGGTGCAATCGTTGGACCAAAAGGGTAACCAGCAACCCAGAAGGAATAGAAAGAAGGGTAAGAACAATCGTAAGGGTAAGAATAGTAATGAAAATGATAATACTAATGACAAGAATGCCCAAAATGCTGGGGGGACAAGCAATCTAAATGTAAGGTTAAATTTCCTTGCAAGTTATGTAAGGATGATCACCTCACTTACTTGTGCCCTCGTATCGATGAAGCCTCGAGATTCTTAGTGCAGGGCCCAGCTGTGCTGACCAACCCTTTACCTCACAATCAAAACATGAACTCAAGGACCCATGATCAGTCTAGTGGTGACCAAGATCCGCCGGAGACTAGCGGTCATGGTTGCATCAACATGGTGCGTGCTACGAAGGTTGTGACCCGTGCGAAGGACTATGGTTCGTCACAACCCGACCCAGGAAAGGAACCTGATCCACCAGGGACTCCTTTGCGTATTGAAAAACCTGTGGATAAACCTGAAGCTACACCTCGCATTCCTAAGGGAGTCCTTAAGCGTTCGGGGCATAATCCTAATGCCCGAGCCGCCTAGAACTATTCTGTTGTCGAGGATTTGGGCCACACTCCTTGTGCGATGTTTGCACTTCAAGTACTTCAGAGTTGTCCTTCGCAAAGGAAGGCTTTGTTTTCTGTCCTTGGTGTGAATGATGATAATTCTTCCTCCGTGATTAAATTTGAAACAGCAGGACTGCAGCCTCGCTTGCCTTATTATGTGACTCTTTTGATTCATGTACAATTTCTTAACATGACCATCAAGCACACTATGATTGATGAAGGCGTTGCTGCTTCTGTGATTTCTTTATTATGTTGGAAGGGTTTAGGTTCCCCCGAGTTGTCTAAATCCGGTACCATGTTGACTACTTTTGATGGGAGATCATTTAGGCCGCATGGGATCCTTCCTTCCCTTAAGGTCCGTTTGGGAGAGAATACCATTGCGATAGAGGTCGAGGTGGTTCATGCGCCCCTTGACTATAATCTCTTGCTGGGTAGGAATTGGATGTACAGTATGCAAGCCGTAGCTTCTTCTCTATTTCGTGTCGTATGCTTTCTATTTAATGGGAAGATAGTTACGATTGATCAAACGTCATTCAAGAATCCGTCAGTTACCGCAGCTTCGGGAGCTTCGATCCCGATTGTAGAGTACTCTCAGCCAACAACTGGGAGTGTGGGTGTGGGCATGTATCCATCCCTTATGGGAATATTTAGTGGTCCTGCACCTATCCTTATGATAGGGTCTAGTTCCGGTGAGGCTTCGACATCTGTGAGATCGGTGTCTTTTCGCACGAACCATATGGAAGATCCTTGGATTGTTCCTACACCAAATACTTCGAGTGATCCCATTGTGACAGACATGTCGTTTCCTGCAACTATGGTATCTTATCAAGATAATCTTGGGTGTGTTACAAAGCCTAATCCTTCCTCTTCGCGGACGAAGCAGGAGGACCCGTATGTGCTGCCTGCATGGGCAGTTCAATCTTCTCGTGCACATGATTTCCTTGATAGTGTTTTTCCTTCAGACGAAGCAATTATTGAGGCCATGTCAGGGTTTGAGCCACCTTGGGAATAATTTCATCATAGATCTTATTTTCTTCCCGAGTTTGACCGCTTGGAGCGTGAAGACTTTAGGGAGGTTCTTAGTGAGAGAATTGGTAGTCCCATGGTTCCATTAAGCTCTCCTGGTCCGATGGCTGGTGGGAACATGGCAAATATATCTCCTACCATTCCTATCAATATCTCTCGCGATCCTGGAAAGATTGAGAATTTCTATATTGGGGCAAAATGTTCACATGCTGAGATTCAAGAGTACACCGAGCTGTTTAAATAATTTCGTGATATCTTTGCTTGGTCTTCCAATAATATGCCAGGTATCAACCCTCGCATTGTTGAACATGAGATTAAAACTTATCCCAATGCTAAGCCTGCTCAACAATGCTTGCATGTAGTGAATCCTAGGAAAGCACCCGCGATTAAGGCAGAGATAGAAAAACTATTGAAAGCCGGTTTTATCTATCCCGTTCCCTTGATTGAGTGGGTTTCAAATCCTGTTCCAGTGGATAAGAAGCAGGGAGCGATCCGTATATGCACTAATTTCCGTGACTTGAATCGTTCCTGTCCTAAAGACAATTTCCCCACACCATTTATTGATCAAATTTTGGATGAGTGTGCGGGTAGCAAGGTTTTTTCCTTTATGGACGGCTTTTCTAGATACAATCAGATACAAATTAAAATTGAGGACTGACATAAGACTGCCCTTATTTTTCCTTGGGGAACCTTTGCATATCGGAAGATGCCTTTTGGACTTAAGAACACCAGAGCCACTTTTCAGCGGGCTATGACCTTGATCTTCCATGATCTCAAATCAATTATTGAGGTATTTTTGGATGACCTTGCTGCTCATTCTCGTATGAGAATGCATCATTCCTATCATTTGATATTAGTGTTCGAAAGGTGCCACCATTATTTGGTCAGTTTAAATCCTCACAAGTGCATCTTTTGCGTGAAGTATGGTCGCTTATTAGGGTTCATTGTCTCCAAGGAGGGTATAAGAGTCGACCCTTTGAAGGTAGAGACAATACTTTAGTTGTCTCCCCTGAAAAACATTAGACATCTTCAATGTTTGCAAGGCATGACAAACTTCTTATGGAGATTCGTTTTCAACTTTGCCAATTTAACTAGAGGCTTTATGCATCTTTTGAAAAAGGACACCACCTTTTGTTGGGATGAGCGAGCCTAAGAGTCATTTGATGCGCTTAAACGAGCCTTAGCATCGGCCCCGGTGATTAGTCCACCCGACTATAGCCGTGACTTTCTACTTTATGTGACCACGTCCATGGATACGATTGGTATGGTTTTGGTTCAAGAGGATGAGGAGATCCAAGAGCATGTCATATACTACCTGATTCGGAACCTTATTGACGCGGAGGTCCGTTATTCCCATGTTGAGAAGCTTGCCTTAGCTACTATACAAGTGGTTCAATGGTTGATACATTATATTCTCCTTTGCCAAACCTTGGTTGTAGCCCATGTCAATCCATTTCAATTCATCCTCACTCAAAGGATGATTGGGGGAAAGTACAATAAATGGATTGTCATCTTGCAAAAATTCGATCTCGAGTTTGTTTCAGCAAAATCGAAGAAATTGTTAATTTTTGCGGAGCTTATATTGGATTTCCCAAGCGAGGAGGAGGAGATGGTTTGTGAAGATACGTTTGTCGATGAGCACGTCTTCTTAATCTCACCTTTGGATCCATGGTATGGAGACATTATCATATATTTACAAACATTGAAGGTCCCTACTCACCTCTCACGGGATGAACGACAACGATTACATCATGTATCCAAGAATTACCTCATAGTGGATAACACCTTGTACCACCGTGGGGTAGATTCCATTTTAAGTCATTGTTTAACTCATGAGAAGGTTGAGCTTGTGCTGAATGATTTCCATGGAGGGGCGTGTGGTGGTAATTTATCTAGGCTTTCTATAGCCCAAAAAAATATTAAGAGCGGGTTATTTATGGTCGTCAATATTTAAATATTTTGTAGATGCAGTCAAGAAGTGCCACCCTTGCCAGGTGTTTGCACAGAATATGCACTCACGACCTGCCCCGTTACATCCCATCATCACCGTTGGTCCCTTCACTAAGTGGGGGCTTGATTTCATGGATTGCAACCCAGCTTCAGCTGGTGGGCATCATCATATCATAGTGGTTGTTGACTACTTCATGAAATGGCATGAATCTATGCCTACAGTTAAATCCGACAGTGAGACAGCTGCACACTTCGTATTCAACCAGATTATTACTCGGTTCGGTATTCTGAAGGAGCTTGTCACTGACCATGGCAAGCACTTTCAGAATCGTATGATCGAAGAATTGGCCTCAAAGTTAGGGTACAAGCAAGAGCATTCCTCCTCTTACTACCCTCAAGCGAATGGACAAGTTGAAGCAGTGAACAAATCACTCAAATCCATTCTCCAACGAACCATCGCACAAAGCAAGACGAATTGGCACATTATGTTATATCCTGCTTTGTGGGCTTATAGAACCATTGTTAAGAATGCCACGGGGTTTTCTCCATATCAGCTTGTACATGGAGTGGAGTCGGTATTGCCGATTGAGTGGGAGATTCCTTCTTTGAAGCTAGCCATAGAGCTCTTACCGGACACTTCCCCATTGGAGGAGTGTTTGGTCCACTTAGAGCAACTTGATGAGCAACGCCGCGATGCCTTGGTGGCTCTAGAAGTGAATAAGCGTCGCGTTAAGGTCCAGTACGATAATTATGTCCGTCCAAGGAGGTTTAGTGAGGGAGATTTGGTCCTTTCATGGGATCAACCGAAAGAACCCTTGGGGGTAGGAAAGTTTAATCCCATGTGGCGTGGTCCTTACATCGTTAAACGTGTATTAGAGAAGGGCGCTTATGAGTTAGTGGATTATGAGGGAACATCCTTGGCGGACCCTAGAAATGGGCTCTACCTTAAAAATTACTATGCATGATTTTCATCCAAGGATGACTATTGTATATTATTGTACAGTTTTGCATAGGTAGGTCTTTTCTTATGGTGATCAGGTTTGTGATTATTTTTCGTTTATTTTGGGTAGATGTCAATGTAATATTCCACCTTCATAGGATTCGCGGATGGTGCAAGCCGTCACAACTCAACACTCAGCCTCTGCTGCTTGGGTGATTTATACTCCTATGGGTCAGGTATTTTCTTTAGGAGGCGTATGTTTACGGCCCTCTTCGAACAATGTTGCTGAGTATAGTGTCGTTATCGAGCTTCTACGGGATGCCATTTCACATGGTGTTCTCTCTCTTGAGGTACGTCTTGATTCGAAGTTAGTAGTGTCACAACTTAATGGTTTGTACCATGTCAGGGATCTGATATTATTAAGAAGATTCTTACCTGTGAGATTGTTAGAACAGCAAATTGACAATATAACATACATACATGTTCCAAGAATTAATAATCAAGTTGCTAACTCATATGCTAACTATGTGTTAGATTGGCATTTGTTTCATAGACAATAATCTCAACACAAACATAAATTTTTACACATGTAAATAAATAAATTGATCATCATAAAAGTTTTTTATAAACATCCAAAATGTGGTAATACATAGTGTCATAATACAAAAATGGGGCTCTTGAGCCACCAAAATATAAATACACGGTAGTACAAAATGTATCACTCCCAGGTATCTAAGCCTGTGGAGGAGGAGGGGGGTTGTGATCATGGAATGTCACCACGGCTCTAGCTAGCCATCGAAATAGTTGCACCCATTCTCACAGTACACCCACCACCTGGCGCTGCATGGCCTCAGACAAGTCCTCAACTTGCGCCATGGGTACTCTGTGTGTCAGCCTCACGAAGTTGATATGAATGCTTTGGAGCATTCGCTCCGCATCCACACCCATAATGTCATCCCCTCTTTCCCTCCGTCTATGACGAGGGAAGCCTTCAAGCCGCCGTCGTCCTACATCTGCATGCATATGATAGGATGACACTATGTATTGTCACCCAAAAACATGTCTTTTGATTCCACATAATCAGAAAACACAAAAAAAAAATGAATAACTCAAAAATTTTAGAGAGGGTCGAGGTTCATTACCAATGTCACCGTATGTCAATCCCGGTGGTAGCAACATGTCGAGGTCTCCCTGAAAATCTATCCCCGCATAGGAGTAATCATCGATGGCGACTATCTATCATCGCCACCATGGAAAGAAATCAGTTGGATAGGGGTTGGACACCCTACCTCCACCCATTCTGCGCATCGCATCTTCCCAACACCGTTGGGCCGGATCTTGAACCCCATGTAGAGGAACGTCAACTCTAGGGCTCAATCCTGGAACACGCTCGAAGAAGAACATGCTCAGTATGCTGCTGAAACTGAAGTTTTGCACCCTACCCATCTTGCAGTCGCTGAGCTGTTGTTTCATGTTGCTCAACAATGTCGTACTCCAATCATAAACTATGGGCCTCATGCACTCCATGGCATAGAACATCAATGGCCACGAGGCCTGGTGGAGTGAGGATAGCCCCGCTATCCTGCCCAGTGTCAGTAGAATGGCCTTTAGGCCTAGAACCTGTATGGAGTTAGTTGGGATCTGACTCCCCACCTTCTCTGTGTCTGGATAACAGTACACTGCTATGTACTCATCTATAGTCAAGCCACCTCCGGGACCGCGAGAGCGTAGGTTCACCACTTCCCCCCGTCGGGAAATTCCAATAATAAAGTATATGTCCTCCAATTCTATGGTGAGTGACATCCCATCTATCTGGAATGACTTTGAGTCTGGATCCCAGTAGTCTACTAGTATCTACAGTAGTCTTGGTTTGGCCCTTAAGCCACCAAGACACCAAAACTTGTAGAGCCTGCATGACTGCAAAGCTTGTTGAGCCATTAGATCTACCCTTACTGCCCCTTCTACATCACAATGCTCATGTTCTCTCCATTCTAGGACCATCCTGCACATAAAATTTAAGTTTGATCCATTAGAACACTTAAAAAACATTGAACGTGGGCGTATACGCGACTGTTTGCTAAACAACCACGTATGTACGCGACTTTGAGGTATTTTTCCGCGTATATCCAGCCCTATACGTGGAAAAATCCTTGATTTCTGCGTGTGTTGAGTCGCACATCTTAGATTGGCCTAGAATCCCAAATGAACCATAGAAAAAGATAAAATTTGCATGAAAATGAAAGAGCAGGGCATCGGTAAGTACCTGGAAAAAACGGTAGTGAATTCCGCCGGCTGGATCTCCTGGAATTTGTTGTTGAAGTTTTAAGCTCAATTGGGTAAAAATTTCAAATGTTATATAATGTTTTGAATTTTTTACTATATATAGAAATTTTTCAAATTTTTGAAAATTTTTACCCCCTTTTCTATAGTTTGGACCGTTTCTAATCCTTTTGGACCATTTTTGGACTAATTTATGATGTAGGAGACCATTTTGAGCACCGTTTTGATTGTTACTTTGACACGTTCGTGCCTGTTACAGGTATGATGTTTAAACTGGCATATAGGTTAGGTCTTACTCCCATTTGCATTTTACACGACCTTATGAGCGTTTCATTATAGCCTCAGGTACGAACCCATTCTATTATGTCACAGAACCTTCTCGTTGTTTTAGAAGTGGCATGATGTGAATGGTATAACTTGACCTTACATGGGTACCCTAGTTAGCGCCTTGTTTGCATTTGGCGCCCATGCTGACATTTTGTCCCCTAGGGTACGGGAGTCCGTTGTATAGTATTGCCATGACATTTCTCAAGAGCCTCATACTCCTCTTGATCTTTTGCTGGGCTATTTCCCTCAGGACTCCCTTATGTCAAGTTGTAATTGCATTATCATGAGCTTTTCCTGCCTTCTTTAGCCGTACGCCAGCTTCCCTGACTTTGAGTTTCAGCCATATAGCCCAAGCTTGTCTCATGTCTAGCCATGCAGAGCCATCTTTTATATCCTTTGTGGGTTGATTGCCTATTCTATTGGGAGGGGACTTTCCCCCAAGTGTCACTATCCTACACATGTATCCTTGCATTGAGCATAGGTATGTTCCACTGCCTGGAACTAGTTTGTTTTCCCATATGACACTCGTCTCCTCCTAGTCTGTAACTATAAAGCAGTTTTATTCTTTTTCAAGCTTTTTAAATATTTGAAAATGTCCAAAAAAATTTAAAAAACCAAAAATTCGGACAAGGAAAGATGTTATCTTTGGCAGCTGTCGAGTTGTGTCGCCTTCGAACAGAGCACTGTATATCACATCCGTTGGTTGGGTTTATAGTTTGACTTTAGGAGCTGTACTCATTTATCTGAGTTTATCTCCACCGATTGGTTAAGCTTCCAGTCCCTATGGAGCCTCTGTTGATGCCTCCTGTGTTGCAGAGATGTCCCAGTTTTGTATATCGAGTCTATGCTTCCTACATTCAGTCACCATTCACCGTTATGCTCTTGTTCGAAGGAAGTTGAAACCTAAGTCAGCCATTCCTCAGTTATCTTGACTTTGCATGTCGACCATTCTCGGTACAGTTACTGGTTCATGCACCTTATGATCGAGTCCTTCCACATTATACAGCTTTGCTGAGTACCTCATGTTAGATGATGGGGCGTGCCTTAATGCCCTCCTTCCAACGGATTTCATCCCATCGACTTCAGATCATTTATTCTAGGATTGGAATCTAGAGTCATTTTTGAGTGCCTTGAGACTTGCAGTCATCAGTGGCAGGTTCTCTCGCCATCGATAGTTCTTTGGGAATACATCAATGTCCCCTGATCGATGGATTCTCTCAAGTGTTCGACCTCAACACATTTATTCACACTTGTTAATTTGCACTCTACTACCTTGATTCCCATTATCATTATCGGTGGGTGATCTCACGTCTGTTAATGGTATACATCAATGATCGGTAATCAGACGATGGACTACTATGTTTGACCTCGACACCTCTATTCACATAGTAGGACTTGTACTCGTAGCGGTTTGTGTAGAAGACCTTCCAGATTGGTGGCATCTCTTATATGCTACCTCCTTGATAGTGCCAGTGTTCATGAGATTTCAGCTCTCATGACTTGATTCCAGTATATGTCAGACATTTTCAGCCATTATGGAGATCTTGATCGATTGTATATATTCAGCCATTATGGAGATCTTGATCCTTTGTATATCTTCATCATGGAGATTCTGATCTATGTATATTGTACGTGGTGATGACCACTTATGTCATATTTTGTATCATACCTATTCATGGCCATTGTACTCTTATGTATCCGGGACTGCTATATGTATTTGCAGTTATATGCAGAGTTGTATCAATGTACTATGCTGGTTGGGTGGCTGGTCTTCCACTGGGTTCTTCATCACTCCACTTATGGGATCCACTTATAATGTATTTCGACCATCGTATGACCCCTCTGACCTCACACATTAGGGGGCATCTGTTATAGTTGATTTTACCACACCTGGTGAATCACACTTGTATGGCCTTCCCCTGTCCCTCTGCAAACTCTTTGGACCCCATGGACCTTTTTTATACCTTTGATGTTTCCAAGATCATCCCTAAAAACATGCTTAAATTGCTATAGGTGAGTTTTAAACCCTTTCTCGCGTATATACGTGGGTTTGACCCCTAAAACTACGTACATCGGGATGTGTGCAAAAAGCCAAATTCTTTTGGAGTTTTCCTTGAGATGGATCTGACTCACTTGTCTCATGTCCTTCCATATGCCTTGAGATTGCTTGGATTCGATCCTTCATTGCCCCATTGAAGAGCTATATAAGGAACCCTTTGGATACATTGAAGAATATGTGAGAATTGAGAGCAAAGAAACTATAGTCCATTGTTGTTGGAACTTATGCTTGAGTCTGCATCCATTTGTCCCTTGGAGCACTTTGGTGTTCTTCCCAAGCTTTCCTTTTGCTAGTGAGCTTGTTATCGAGAGATGGAGGATTGAGGTGGTGGAGGCCCAAGTGGGGGATTCAGTTTCTCAAATTCGCAGACGTGCTGACAGACGTTGTATTCATTGTAATCTATGATTTTGTATTAATAGAAATATCTTTTCCTGTCCAATAATGTATGTTTGAATGAATATTTTATCCATGGATGATTTCAAATGCTTATACGTTGTTGATTATATATGATAGAGTAGATCTAACACCAATATATCTAGCATGCTTGTCTTTGCATGCTTGTCTTTTTTACTGATTGTTGAGGAAGTAATTTATCAATTCAAGCTGGAATTGGAAAGCTCAACGGGGATCTACTTCAACCGTCCGGAATAAGGTACGAGTTTTGATCCTTTAGTGTTAGATATTTGATTTCTCTTGCATATTGGAAAGAATTGATTTCTGGAGTCAAGTTGTCTGTTGTGGTACCCCAAGCCATAGGAATTTCTCTCTGTAACATCCCTTTTAGCGCATCAAAATAAATCTCATCAAACATAAGAAGATGATATCTATCTGAAAGTAGGTGTAGGTAATTATATTTTATCACCAGCATGCTTCTCTGAGTGCTTGAAAATTTGTAAGGGAAAGCTCTCTTGCAAAATTCCAATGTGTCCCTAGATGCTCTTCCTTCCAATAACAATTTTCCATCAACATATGAGTATCATCAAAAAATTGTATGGCTTCCACAATCATGTCTTTGTTTAGTTTCAATTGCCCTACCAAATGATGGGTCTCATGGGATCTATCATCTTCATTAAAGTTTTATAATTTGTAATCACAATCATGCTTCACATTGTCATCATTCATACATAACTCCCAAGAAATTAGATCAGTATCATTCACTGGAAACTTATCCAACACCAAATCTTCATCATGATTATGAGCTAACACACCTGAATCTTCACAGTCAGCATATCTAGGATAAGATGTTGAATCAGCATCATTAACTGATTGGAAAGATTCATCATATATGTTGTTAACATGCCCATCATATGTATCGGTGTTAACAACCTCATAGGATAGCTCTACCAGTGTATTAGAGGTTGGTGTTTTGTCAACTTCATTGCCTGCATCCTCAACATGAATAGATGCATGCACTTCCAAGAAGTCGTCATGGGGTTTTGTCAAACTTCCCTCATTAGACGAGGTATCCACATCACCAACCACTTCATACTTAAACATCTATTTCTTCTTCCCAAATGATAAGTAAGGTTCCACCCACTCATGGTGCTCTAAAATTGTTGTTATATTCTTTTGATATTCTTGGGTGACCCAGGAATGATGATAAATGTAGCCACCTTTTTTAATGACAAATATGGTATATCCTCAACGCGCCAACTGACTGTAGATGA
Source organism: Pseudotsuga menziesii (assembly GCA_001517045.1). NCBI lineage: Eukaryota > Viridiplantae > Streptophyta > Pinopsida > Pinales > Pinaceae > Pseudotsuga > Pseudotsuga menziesii. The sequence continues at coordinate 440,192 of LPNX010427037.1, read as the reverse complement.
CTAAAGTTGTTCATGGAAAAATATGGTATGAATACTTACCATTGTAAGTGTGCACTGTTGTTATGTTGATCCTTTGGTTCAACACTTTTGTCAAATAATTCACAACAATCACCCTTAACTATTGATGTGTTTGTATACGGACTGATATTGTGTTTTTGGTGATTTCTTGGTTTGGATATTTTGTCAAACAATTCAACAACCACAATGTAATTTGTCAAGGTTGTATTGGGTTTGTGTTAAATGATTCTATAATGCAACAAATATAAAAGTAAGCCTACACCCCTTGAAACAATGATCATAATCATATGAACAACAATAGCACAACAAACTATTTTCGTTTACCTAAGATGTTTAACTGAGCATCCATCCAAGAGGATACAAGATTAACTCCCTCAACACCAAAAAAATTCCTTCAACAAATAATGACTTCTACAGACCATTCGGCCTATGCAATGAATAGTAACAACCAAATAAGATAGTAGAATGAGTGCACCCTAGCCAAAGTGTATCAATGCTACCAAGATGATGTACAGCCCAACCAAAGAATATTGAAGCTGTTGAGATGATGTACGGCAAGTACAATATGAGAAAAAATGTCCAAATGATGGGTACGCCTCCCTTTTAAACTCTCCCAAGCTGGAAATGATGATCCTACCCTCCTTAGATACCACAAAATTCCAAGATGCCCATTGTCTTCCAAAACTTCACAAATAGTTGCTAACTCATTAAACCTCTCCTAATGGCATTTAATCTTCATTGGAAATAGAATAATGTTTTCTTCATCAACAGAAATTCAGCCCAAAATCTGACACCTTGCATGTCTGAAATTTGACACTTCCCTATCGCATCTTCGACATAGGCACTTTTTTTGGCCATCGGTGGAATACCGTCGGATATTTGACGTGTTGTCAATTACGGTCAAAGATCCGATGCAACCATGGTGTCGCATATTCGACAGTTATCTATTTCAAAGTGTCACTAAAAACTTGAAAAGCCGTCGAATATCTGACACTTACCGACACTTGAAGGGTCGGCCTGCCAATGGGATGAAGTGTCGGAAGCATGGCAAAGTCGTCGGTGGTTTTTTGGAAAGTGTCGAATATGCGACGGGAAAATGTCGGTTGAAGGTGTTGGAGCTTCAACAAAAGCGTCAGAATGACTTCAGAAAAGCGATTCCTGGCAGTAGAATTAAAAAAAAAATTGACAGATTTCCATTCAGGAAGCGGTGTAGTGTAGTTCAACATATCACACCCATATATATGGACAAATAGAAATAGTACATAAAGGTTTAGGAAAACATTTGAAAGCTCTAGTTAGAGAAAATATGAAGCAGTGGGATCAAGTTTTGGTGCATACAGAGTCTGTATACAATAGTTGTATAAATAGGTCAACAAAATGTTCATCGTTGAATTTTATGCATCAAAATAATCTAAGAAGTGTTTTCGATATGATAGATTTTCACTCAACATGTCCAAATGAGTGATGATATAGAATCATTTTGTCAAACATATAAATAAAATGCATTCTCAAGTCTAAGTCAACCAAAGGACTAAAATGTAAAATATAAGTAGTTTGTGGATGCCCAATGGAGATATAAATCACTTGAGAAGAACTCGGGACATTATAAAGAATAGAAAAATAATTTAGTTGTCAATTAAAGATAAGGGCTAGATAAAAGTGTTGTTATTTACAAAGAACTTCATAAATGCAATAAAGGATACCAAGGAGTGTTATGAAATGGTGCAAATAAGAGTCTTAGATGGCATAAAGTGCAATAATGTTGAAAAATGTGACACTAAGAAGGAAGTATTAGTATAATTGAGTAGAATGATAGAAGGATATGTTGAGATTACACATGAGATTCCAAGTAGTTTTCCTCCAAAGAGGAAGATTGGGAATAAGATAGACACAATTAATTCATCCATGTATGTACATGCTTCAGTAATTACTCTTCTTCATATTACACCATTTATCCTTCAAGTTAAATGGCATACACAACTTGTCAAGTAACGCTTTCCCATGTTCCAATATCCATTTCCATGGGATTACATTGGTTTATCTCATTGGAAATATCTGCATACTTTTCTTTGTGAAGAAAAACTTCCCTCAAAATGAGCCAGTTGGATTCTATAGCATATTACTGAGTTTTTTTGTAAGCTAGAAGGGTTGTTTTGTAAGAATGTACATGGAAATCAAAAGTTTCACCTAGAATGGTAAATGCATATAATTTTAAATATGCATCATGCATGGAAATCACACATTGCAATAGTACAATGATCATTTTTTGTACATTTGAAACAATTTTTTTCACACGAACAAATTGATGTAAATCACTTTTCAATGTTTCAATAGGATATTTCAATCACCTTTCAATGTTTCAATAGGATATTTCAATCACCTTTCAATGTTTCAATAGGATATTTCTCTAGTGTAGAAATACAATTTTTTTTATACTATGAATAACAACACAATTACAGCAAGCGTTAAAAAGACAAAAATGATAAATTCATTTTCTCTAAGAAAGAAGGATTAAATTTAATTTCCACCGAGTAAGACCAAATATTTTGTGCAGAAATAAATTCCTAAAAGGAAGGTCCCTTAAAATATGAAGACATCCACATGAATCATGATAATCGATGGAGATACCCATCAAACTTTTATCACACAAATACAATGAACCAAACTTATGCAAAAAAAACTATTCATGTTATTGTCTACGACATATGGGAGATCTATATCGGAAGTATAGGTTTTCCTTATTGGTTTTGAAATAATGATTGCTAGGAAGTGGCCCCAACATCATGATAATCTACAGAATTAATTACATTGACAGACACAATATAAACAGTAAAATTCATGAATATAGTATGCCCAATATGTCAAGGTGATCAAGATATGGTTGATCAAAACAAAGATACTAAGAGATTTGTTTTGTGTGTGATACCTTTCGATCATTCTTGAGGGAATTTCATGTTGTTTCATGAGGTTTCAACTATATATCTTTCATACTACAAAGATAGCATATCAATTTAGCAAATGAGTATTATTGAACATTCGTTGATTGCTTGAGCATACAAGCATCAGATGTGGCACACCCCTGTGGTTTATATTCTTTTATAGTGCACAGACCTAGAAAACACCACTAACTTATACAAGAAATTTCCAAAAGATCAAAGGTATGCAAGCTTTACTGATGGACCAGCTAGCAAAGAAGTTCCAGAATCTGCAATAGAAACACAACCTCCAGCACAGAAACCTGCAACTAAATGTTCATAAAATGCCATCAATATTTTCATAAGATTCCTTAAGAAGCAATCATGTGCCCAATTGAATAAGATGGACTGTATGCTGACTTGTTGATTGATCATCAATGAGAAAGTCTCCCATGTCAAACTGAAGGAAATAGAAAAATCGATTTATTAAAGTATAATAATCCCATGACTACCTACTAGTAACTATGACTCATACAAAGAACATGGTATGCATGTGTTTATCCTTAAATACAGTCAATCTTAAACCTAGAAAACTAACATGATTATATTACATACCTTCCAGTAACCCTTTCGAGTAATAGGGGCATATTGATGTTTACCCTTGAAGTGATTAGAATCAACACCACCAAAATTCATGGCTGCAAATGGGATTTCTTCAATAAAAACATTTTTTCCTTGGGAAAGAACCTCGAAACTGTTTCCAACAAATGTGAAACTGTTTCTTTTAGCGAAAAGATGTCATACCAAATCTAGTGATCTATCATTGTAAATCAGTGAAAATGACTGATACTCTTTTTCAAGTCGTGAATACCTCTAGAAGATTGCCTGAAAACAACAAAAATAAACATTGTTTATAATTTAAGCATTCAAACAATGCCTTCCAGAAATAAAGTATCAAATAGATCTTTATTTTTTCAAGCAGATCTCAATACTTTGTTACCATAATTATCAATGCAGTTATTCTTCTTTTGTATTCCAGAGTTGAGATGTTTGCTCTAAGTGACTACTTTAAACTCAGTAATGAATTGGAAGCAATAAAGAAAGATATAAATGCCTAATAAAAGATTTGCACAAAGAAGACTTTGTAACAAATTAGCAATTATGAGTAATAAAGTGCACAGAGATGTTGGGGGGGAAAGTTATAATGGAAACGGACATTAGAGGAAATCTCAACTCAAAATGGGCCTCCTAAGGAAAATTAATAAAATAATAGTTAAAATAATAAAATAATATTTATTAATTTTGGAGGAAGAAAATAAAAAACTACTTATTTGTTCGTATTTTCAACATATCTTCATGTGTTTTTACTCAAATTTCGATCGGGAGAGCCCATTGAATGAGGAACTAAATTCCACATCCAACGAGTACCCACTTGACATACTTTTGACAGGCCCCTCTACCCCAAAAACAAGAAATACCTGAAAAAACGTGATGATGACATCATCATCACGTTTTTTCAGGTATTTCTTGTTTTTCATCATCACATTTTTTCAGGTATTTCTTGTTTTTGGGGTAGCGAGGCCCATCAAAAGTATGTCGAGTGGGTACTCTTTGGATTCGGAATTTAATTCCGCATCCAACAAGCTCTCCCGATCAAAATTGGAGTAAAAACACAAGGAGATATGTCAAAAATAAGCACAAAAAAAGTATTTTTTTTAAGATACCTATCCCCAAATTTATATTAAAAATTTGTTTAAGAGGTGCTCCCTTTTTGAAATTTAAATAATTTTGATTGGGTAATACATGATGACATGGAATTTGTATTATTTTTGGAAGGCCCATTTTAAATTGAAATTTCCTCTAATGAAATACCAATGTGCACCATGCCCAACTCACAACCTACAAGGATAAGCACAAATATAAACATAGGTTATCCACTGCACAATCAAACATGAAAGTTCAACAAGATATGAGATTAAGAAACAAATTACAAAACTACTGGAGAAAGATAAACTTGAGCAGATAACGATATACTCATGCGGAATAATAGGGAAACAACGCTTCAGATTCCATTTTCCTCACAAGTCTATCTATCTTTTTCTGTCTTTTGATCTTTCATAGTCCCATCAAACTCAAATTCCTATCATATTTCTTGTAATGAAATGCCAACATTTAATTTTGTTGTCCTAGCTATATGGAATTCGTAAAGCATTACCAAGGGGCCAGTTATCATGATAAATCAAACTATTTAAGGTAATTGTTTAGATCAGATAGTTCAAAGTTCACCTCAATGTATGGTAATCATCATCATCAACTTAATGTATGTGTGTGCACATGCATAAATACCCAATACACAACTCAATCAAACAAAAGAAAACATAATTATACCTTGATTTGTGGATCTTCACACTGTCTTATTATGCTTTACCTCTCAAAACATCATTCAACATACTTCATATTTTGTCATGTTGCAATAGTTTCATGTTAGGACCCATCAAATAAATTTATGTTTGTTTATGAAAATAACAAAACCAATCTAAATAAATACAATTCTATTACAATGTAAATTACAATACTATTCAACTATTCAAGTAAATTAATTGCTAAGAATAGATCACCTGATAAAACATAGATAACCAAAAATACTATGTATATAAGGCCATCGATCTAATCAAAATGTCATTTGTTGCCTCTTAACTATGGAAATGTTTCTCAACGCTATATGTAACAAGTTCCAATGGAGGAGTCAAATAGCAATAGTGAAAATTATACACTAAAATTATAGAAATAGATGTTTTTTAATGTATTATTCCTTACCATTCATTGAGCTCCTCTCTGTTTCGAGAATAATTTAATATTCTCTACTAAACAGGACCAACCACGTGAAGGTGGAAGCTCTTATGGCCCCTCCCCCCCATCACATCACTCTCAACTCCCCAAACCCAATGCATCTACTTGCAAATAACAATTTATTTCACTATTTCACAATCCAAATAACAATGCATCTACTACAAATTATTTCACTCAATAGTTGAAAGATGCTTTCATTAAATCATTCTTTAAATCATTCATCAAACCATTCTCTAAAGCATTCATTAAACCATTCATTTAGTCAATGGCAAAAAAAAAATCAGTAAACCATTCATTAAAGCATTCATTCAAACACTCATTCATGAAGCAGAGGAAAAAACCTTGAAATGTTTTTTTATAAATAAGAATTACTCAAAATTTGTTTAGTCACTTCCTTTTTACTTTTCTTCTCTTTAAATATTTAGTTAGAGACGCATCTTCTGGAATCTTATCATCGGTCTCCCTACTAGTTTGCTCGTAAGGTTGAACTTCAGGTGAGGGGCGATGAATTTCTGTAATAATGTCAAAATATTTCATTAATATATTTATATTTTGATAAAGACGAGTAAAAACATTCTGAATGTGTGTTTTTACCTGCCATGGGCACATCAACATGTTCAACATTATCTTGTACATACCCAACATGTTCAGTGTTATCTGCATCTACATGCTCTGCAGTTGAATTGTGTAGAATTAGAATTAATGTTCATCATCTGCAATGGTCTATAAAAAATAGTAGCACATTAATAAATTCATTACCAGGATGAGAAGCATGATCTTCGTTTGGTTGGTCATGTACATCCTTGCCATGAACGGGATCATTACTTTCCTGCACAAAAAGGAATAAATAATTTATGTTAATTTATTTATAAGGAATAAATTTTATGAGCATTAATAAATTATCATTAAACAATACAGTTTTTACATACCTGGGCACCAGATGGATCAGCAGAAGATCGTGCAATATAGCTAGACAAGCTTCTCCGGTGTTCAATAATGGTGTCAAAGCCCTGTTCGAAGCCAAGCTTCATGTAATCCGCACTGGGAAATTCTTTAAACCGGTCAGACTTCATATTTGCATGATGTCATTAATTTTACATTTTTTTCCAAAACAAAACAAAAATAATAATTTGTATTGTATTTGGACTCGGATTCGGGTTTTGTGATACTTACATATCGGGCCGCCAAGTTGGAGTAACCACCAGGCCCAACCTTGTGTTGGTCAATTTTTTCAATTCTTGCCTTAGTGGCCTTAGATGTGTCCGAGATCCTAATTAAGTTTTTAAATACGTTATTCGATGTATCAAAATTGATATAAAAACTAGTAATAATAAGGCTTACCACTATGGTTGAAGAGCAGAGCAATCTGGCTACAGTGTGGAGATGAGAATACGAAATTTTTCAAGCATATGCTAAGGGGAGAAAATTCTCAAATTCTATTTGGGAGTTGTCTTCGGCAGAAAGGGAACAGGTATCTAGTTTCGATGGGCTGGCTGAGATGGGTGTGAGATATTTTGGGGATTTATTTTCTGCACAACCTGGAGATTCTATTGCTGAGGTCATTAGAGTGGCACAGCTCTTTCCCAGCTTTGTGGATGAGGAGGCAAACAGGATGTTGATGGGGGAAGTTTCGGTGGAGGAGTTGTCTCGGGTGCTTCACTCATTTCAAAAATACAAAATCCCGGGGCCTGATGGATGGCCTGTGGAATTCTTCTTGGGTTTTTTTTATTTCTTCGGTGAGGAGCTCTTGTCAGTTGTGGAGGAATCTCGTAAGGCTGGGTTTATTCATGGACCGTTCAATTCTACTTTTATTGCCCTTATTCCTAAAAAGGATAACCCTACAAGTTTTGAGGACTTCAGGCCCATCTCACTGTGCAACTGCATTTATAAGATCACCGCTAAGGTAATTGCAAGGATACTCAAATCTGTTTTGTCTCTTCATATTTCTAGTGAGCAATTTGGGTTCCTGGAGGGCCATCAAATTCATGAGGCTATTGGAGTTGCACAGGAAGGTCTGCATACTCTGAAAGTTCAGAAACAGAAAGGTGTTGTGATCAAGATCGATCTCTCAAAGGCATACGATAGGGTCAGTTGGATTTACTTAAGGTTGTTGCTTACACACCTGGGCTTCTGTTATGAATTTGTCAGATGGATTATGTCTTGCATCAGCACGGTGAGTTTTGCTGTCCTCATTAATGGAGCTGCTAGCCCTTTCTTCCAAGCTGGACGGGGTCTTAGACAAGGGTGTCCACTTTCTCTCCTTTTGTTTCTTCTTGTAGCTCAAGGTCTCAGTCGTTTCATATTGGCTTCAAAAGCGGAAGGGTCATTTAGTGGCATTGCCATCTCCCAGGTACTGTATATCACGCACCTCCTTTTTGTTGACGATATTTTGATTTTCACCAATGGATCGAGACAGGATATTGATAAGGTGGTAGAAGGACTATCACTACTACAAGCTGCTGCGGGTGTGGTGGTTAATATTGAAAAATCCACTATAGCATGCTCGAACTTATCTGAGCAGGAGACACATGAAATTGTTCTACGGGTGCCTTATAGAATTATGGATCTGAATGAAGGGATAAAGTATCTGGGATTTTTCTTAAAACCGAATTCTTATCTGAAGGCATATTGGCACTGGTTACTGTCAAAGCTGGAAAAACGCCTTAAAAACTGGTGTCAAAAATGGCTCTCGCGGGCTGGAAGGCTGGTATTGGTAAAATCTGCCTTGGAAGCGATACCCGTATACTGGATGTCGCTTGCTTGGTTGCCTAAGGGGATTCTTGAACAGATTCGCAGGCTGTGTTTTTCATTTCTGTGGAAAGGACAGAATGATCATAGGGCTCTGGTGTGGGTGAGGTGGGAGAAAATTGCAGTACCAAAAGCATTGGGAGGTTGGGGGTTAAAAAATATTTTCCTTTTTGCAAAGGCATTAGCAGCAAAAGTCTCTTGGAGGCTCATCCATTCACAGAGTCTCTGGAATCGAGTGGTGTTTCATAAATATATTGCTCCTTTGACTCTCATTGAGTGGATTCGGAAGGCGGACAAATCTCGGACAAATTGCTCAGTGGTTTGGAAAGCGGTAATAAAGCATTTTGATCTGGTTGGCTCTGGCTTGGTGTGGAGAATTGGTAATGGGAGAATGGTTCGTATTGAGATTGATCCTTGGGTTGGCTGTGGGGGGGATCGTGTCCTTCCTGAGGAGCTAAGATTACACTTGGCAGAAAGAGGATGTCTTTATATTGCTGATATTGAGGATCAAGAAAATTCTACGTTATGGCATCAAGGATGGATTAGTGCTCAGAGACTTGAGATTCCTGTTGATTTGCAGGCGATTTGGAGGGGTTATATAAGGCAGTTACTAGGCTTCAAATGTTAGGTTGACAAATAGGGATGATGTTTTGGTATGGGACTATCATCCATCAGGGGGTTATACTCCTAAAAATGGTTATATACAGCTCAACGTGATGGCTCACAACCAAGAATTGGTGTGGTGGTGGAAACAGTTGTGGAAACTAAAATGTCCGGCTAAAGCCAAATTACTCTTCTGGGCAATTTTGGAAAATAAAACTCCAACATGGGACATTCTGCAAAAAATATTTCTTGAAGGTCCAGGCTTCTGCGCGCTGTGCAGGAAGGCTGATGAAACAATTCATCATCTATTTGTTCAATGCAGTTATTCCAAAACAATTTGGACTGAAGTGGGTAACCGGATGGGCTTCAACGGGCAGTGGCAGGGTGATACGGTGCTATAGGCTTTTCAAAGTTGGTGGACGGGGCATTACCTTCTACGCGCTGTCCCTTGTATCATCGCTTGGGGAATATGGATCACGCGCAACCGGATTATTTTTCAGGATAGTCAGATACCGATGGAGGCTGTAGTGGCTCAGATCGCTGCAAATATTCATTATTTCAGGGCACCAGAGCAGATACCCAAGATGCGACCTATGCGGGAGGAGCTGATTGACAAAGATATCCCTTGGGGATACTTTGATGGAGCTTCACAAGCTCGTCAATTATGTTGTGGCGGGGGTGGAGTCCTCTTCAAATCTGAGGATCATTTTTTCCATTTCTCGGCTGGATTAGGGAGGGGATCAAATAGCTATGTTGAGTTAATGGCACTCAGGCTACTGCTTTTATTTGCATTGGAACAGGGCTGTTTGTCTTTACAAGTCTTTGGTGACTCGATGCTTGTTATTGACTGGGAAAAATAGAATGTGCAGTGCCATGTGATGATACTTTTACCTATTCTAGAGGAGGTGATCCGCTTAAAACAACAGTTTAATCATATTTCTTTTACACATGTTTATAGGGAACGGAATAGGGTGGCCGATCAGCTATCCAAGGAAGCGACGCAATGGCATATGGACTTGGGCATTTGGAGGATCACTACTTACTCTCATGAGGGTTCCTACAGCTATTACCATCGGCCTTTTCATGAAACAGCCTTGGAACAGTTTTGAGCATTGGCACAGTTCTTGTTACCGGTCAATTTTGGCGGTGTTTTCCATAGTATTCAACTGAATTTATTTCAGTATGGGACATGTTTATGCTTATAAGTGACAGCACTTATTTTTTCGGTGATGTTATAAATCTTATAGCATCCGACTACTACCAGTTTATTCTAGTTTTTTATTATTGAGACACACTTTTCTGATGTGATCAGCAGTCTGGGATAGCTTAGTACGGATGCATTTTGATGCTCTGGGACAGCAGTATGGGATAGTTTGAATTTTTTTTGAGATAAGTCAATATGTGACAATGTAGGGATCCTAGTGATCCGCTTACATGTGCAGATGTAATTTTGTTCTACTTTGAAATAAAATTATGATTTTTTTCGAGGAAAAAAAAAATAAGGCTTACCACTACATTTTGGAATGTATTGCATACCTCTCTATTCCAGCTGGTGGTATCTTTCCTGATTTTCTCAGGCCCTTCCCTTTTCCATATTCCACCAGGGATTTCCACTCCATAGATGGAATCATTGGAGGGCGCTCATACCTAGGATTCTTTTCTAGGTGAAACCTATACTAGTCTCGGACAATCTTCAGATGTTTTCTAGCCTTCTGTAGGACCTTCGATGTATCGAAGGTATCTTTTTCGAACAGACTAACCAAGCGATTAGTTAGATAATCCTTTAAAGCTTTTGGTTGCTTGTTCCACATTGTGCAGATGGTGGGACCGAAGATCTCCAAGGCCAAATCATTCATATGTTTATAAAATATATCATTTTCTGCAAAACATTAATGCCCTCATTATTCAACATTAAAAAATATTATCAGTATATTAGACACAAATTATAAAAACTAAATTGAACAATCTATAATGACATGGAATCCTCTCTATCTTTATTGGAACCAATTCTTCATTCACCAAAAATGTACACACTATTGAACCAGTTCTACTGACACGAGAAGATCCAAGAAATGCTTCCACATCTCTATCTAACCCTGCATCCACCCCTTCTTTTGCATCATCTGTTGTGGGTGGGGTAGCATCGACTGCACCCTCTACTGCCCTCAGGGGTGTCATAGAGCATGTTACCGATTGTTTAGTGGACAATATGGGAGCAGTCTGTGGTGTACGTGGAGTGGTTTGGTCACTGGGACCAACATTGCCTTGACTACCACTGATAATCTCCATAGCGCGCTGTAAATTCAAACCATTGTATTATAAATTCAATAGCACATAAAATCAAATATTATAAAGTTTTTATAAATGAATTTACATTATTATTCGAGAACTTACATCCAAGTGTTTACGTTGTGGTAACAACAATTGAATCATTTTTTCAACCCCTTTTGTTTGTGGAACTACCAATGTCAGAAGAATCAATTCCTCATTTTGTTTTTCCCTGGTCTTTTGTAGCACCCTCAATGGGTCTGCAGACTCTCTAATTTCACTATCTCTCATCAACCGGGAGACCTCATTCTGTAAAGAGTTTTGAGACGTTGTTTCATAAACTAAATCCCTTGTCTGCAATTGAAATATATAAAAAATTGCTTAGTCTTTAAAGCAATAGTGTGCGCAAACAATTATATTAACAAAAATTGTCTATCATGATAGAGTCATAGTATTACATCAAGGATTATCTGACGCCTAGACGAGGGTGTGGTCTGATCAACAAATGGGGACTTACCTCGATCAGCCACCTGCAAAAAAGTAAAGAAGATTATCACAATGAACGCAATATGTAAAAGCTAACAAATACAGAACAAAAATAAACACTATGCTACATTTTTATATGTGTACATTTTTTAAGTATTTAGAATGTGGACTTACATTTAGGTTTACTGGTTGCCTCGAGGCTCCAGTCGTCTGATCAACAGCTGCGGACTTTCCCCGGTCAATCTGCAAAAAAGATATACAACATTACCATCATGAAAGCAAACATAAAAATGAAAGAATACATAACAAAATAAACATTATGCGTCACGATATACATGTTTACGATTTTAAAGTATTTGAAATGGAGAATTACATTTATGTTTGGTTGTTGCCCCGATGTTGTAGTCGGCTGATTAATAGCCGGTTGGCTTCCTTGATCAACATTCTGCATGGAAAATAGATAAGATTATATAGATGAACCTAATATACTAATGAAAATGTATAACAACATATATGTATGTCCATCCTAAATTTATTACATTGGCAATATCGATGTATACGTGTTGCCTTGACTCAAGTCGACAAATATCTACGGAGATGGAGGTGCCCCTGAGAGAACTCTGCATCAAAAACATACTAAAAGTTACCTAAGGAAACATGAAAAGTAGAAAATTACAATTATATGCGAACGAAAAATCCTATAGATGTTAAAATAATTAATAAAAGGTTGGTTAAATTGTTTGTTATACCACAACCATACTAACCGTGTTTGTATCTACACGATTCAAATTGTAATTAATAAGCAGTTCTTCGCCAGCATCTGTTGATTTAATTGCACATACAAAGACACGGTTTCCTTCACACGACTCGAATATGCAATTGGGTTGCTTTAGCTTAGACCCCGGTTGTGTACTGTTTATAAACCCCGCAATACATTATAGAGAATTTGAGGTCAAAAATGGGCCTCCTAAGAGATGTACTACAAAAATACAAGATATATTAAAATATTCTGAGTTAGGGGTTTTATGGGGTAGGTATATATGACAACTCACCTCCTACACTACTTTTTATGCACAATATAAATAACCATGGTTGAGTTACTTTTCTAAATTGACTATAAATAAAATTAATAAAATAACTCTACAATGATGTGACTAAGATTCATTGTAAATTCCCAAAAATTTATTGTCCTTTAGCATTTATTTGTCTTGAACTTGTAAATGAAATAAAACAAAATATATATATTTTTAAGCGTTATTTTTTTAATTTATGTTGACTTTTTATATTTAGTACATTCCTCATCAATTTAATTTTAATGTGATATAATTGAGATTTATTTACATGTAAAATTTTAACAATATTATTATAATATTTATTGCATTATTAGAATAAATTAATATCAAAAACATAATTTTTTTTTACATATTCATTTTATTGTAAATGAATGTTATAGTTAAATTTCTTATAGAAAATAATATAAGACTTAATTTATTCTTAAATAAATTATTGAAAAAAATATTTATACATTATGAAAATATGTCATATTAGTATATAAGATTTTAATGTATATTGTTTTTAGCAATAAAAGAGTTATGTATATTGTTTTTTAGCAATAAAAAAGTTACGAGTAAATAATATATATTATTAACTGAATAAACACTCGTGTATAAATTCTTTTAATTTATTAAAAGATTTTAATGTATATTAATTTTTAGCAATAAAAAAGTTGTGAATAAATAATATATCATATTAACTTAATAAGTGAATGATGGTGCATAAATTCTTTTAATTTATTAGTTAAAGCATAAATTATTTTAATATTTTTTTATAAACGAAAATAAAATATTAAAAAAATATTTATACATTTTGAAAATATTTTTATAATATAAATATTTACCTAAGAAAATTATTTCCACTCCTTCAAACTAAAAAAATTATAAATACAAAATATACATGTAAAAAATCAATGTTACTAATTTGTTAAAAAAATGCGTCATAATTATGTTATAATTTCAAATTAAATATAAATGGCTTAATTAATTTTTTAATCATTAAAATTTTAAAATATTTTTATTATTAAAAATAACATGATAACATTTATTATAATTATTATCATAATGACATTATTATTAATTAATATTTAACAAGTTATAACAACATAATTTTCATATTATTCTATAAAATTATCTATTAAAAAATTATAATTTTTTTTTTGTGAAAAAAAATTCATAATAAAGTTATAATCATATAAACATTTATTATATCAACCTGTTGTTTTATACATTCAAACATGATATAAATGAATGCGTATGATTCAATATATATAACTCATCCTTAA
>LPNX010427037.1:369052-425679 GCA_001517045.1 Pseudotsuga menziesii | reverse complement strand
AGCATTCTTAACTCATGCAATGCCACCTCAACCATGGGGGATGATGTCATCTACTAGAATGTAATTGGTTGATTTTTAGAGTACATTTTGGTCCTTTTGAGACCCATTTTTTACCTCAAATTCTCTCTAATGTTACCAGTTGTTTTTGGCCTTCCATCCATGTACAACGTTGCTCCTTTATTTGGAGCTTTGTCTTCCAGTTGTATATAATTCGCTGACAACCCATATCTACGCATAATTTATGTATATTGGACCAGGCACATCCAATCACTGTAGTTGTAACAAGGTCCAACATACTCCATCAATTCTGTATATCTACCATATCCAACCTTTATACCACCCATGCAAAACAACCCCAATCCATGAAATGACGACGAGGAAATTCTATATATCCTCTCATTCACACAAAAATCAGTGTTTACTTGAGGAAGATCCCTAGGCACCCATTGTTTCACTAGGTGTTTGTACCTTAAGGGCACGTCGATGTTTCCCACTGTCTCATCATCATAGGAATATGTCCCCCCTCCTTTAAGAAAAAATTTCATGCATTTATTGAATTTTCTTTTGATCTTCTGACATCTAGTTGATCTAGCCCTTGTACACCTACTGGATGTCTCACTTTCCTCTGGCCTTCCCAAACTCCCTTTGTTGGAAGAAGACAGATCTGACAAATACCTGTTTGGTTCTACCTGCACCATGGCCGAAAAAAAAAATTGGCATAAACATAGCAAAATACCAGCAAAAAAACTTGGAAAAACTTATAAGCAAAAAACTTGTTAAAGAAAAAGCTTGTCAAGAATGAGTTTGGTTAATAGGTGTGGCCATTTAGTAGCCCTAAAAATTCTAATGTATGCCTCTCTTTTAGTTACATACAAGTCTCCATTCTCACTTATTGCTTGTATTTCCTTTTCCTAACATGAATTGAGTAGGCTTCATAAGCTTCATATGTATGCTTGTGCCCATTCGACTTTGGCCTTTCAATGTTGTCAAGATTGAGACGATCCGTTATGCATATGCAGCAAATATAACACTGCAATTTATTCCAATAAATGTCTATACATGGCCTGGAGGTTCTCCTTTAATGGACTATCTCCTTGAAAGAACATATCTTCGCATTCATCTACATTTACTTCGGATAGAAGTGATACGGAGTTGGTATGTTGGTCACTTCCATCAAAAAGCATCTTTGACATGAGTTCTTTTTCAAGGAATCTTGGTTAATCTCCTCTTCCAAACTTCTAGGTCACTTTTCCACTCTACATTGACTCGATTATTCATTTTCCTGGCCACTCCTCTCTCCTTACTCTACACTCGTTGTTGTTGTAACCCTTACTTTTAATGGTTGTAAGTGGTTTTTAATTTTCCCATGAATGATGTTGTGATGTTGTAGATGATTATCCATTTTACCTAATATGCTTTATGATATTTTCCATCATTTCTAGGGTGCACATACCTGTTGTTTATGGCTTCTTAAGCTTGAAAGCTCAAGGGCCTAAAAGTGCCCAGATCTCATCTAGGACCCTTTAAGAGTCATAATAACAACTATTGTTATAGGATGTTATTCTCCAAATGATAAACCAAAACCATACTTATCGGTTAATATTTGTGTAGGGATGTTTTTCTGATCTCTCCCATAATTTATCATACTAATGGGATTGTGACTATCAAGTCAATGCCTTATTTGCATAGTGGCAATCCTACAACAGTACACTGGAAATTCTAAAAAATTCTAATGTATGCCCTAAAAATTCTTATGTATGCCCTTCTTTTAGTTACATACAAGTCTCCATTCTCACTTATTGCTTGCATTGCCGTTTCCTAACATGTATTGAGTAGGCTCACAAAATATCATGTTATACATGGGCACTATGATATGCTCACAAATATTTATATAATGTATTATAAATGTGTGTTCCTAAAGGATTTGGCAATATACATGGATGGGCACTATGCTCGGTCACCAATGCTTTCACGTCTCTGGAAATATGTTTGAAACATACATCACATATAGCAAGTATGATGACATGTAGAATGTTAGAGCGAATATGGTGGTTGTGTATTTGGATATGCAGTTGTTCTTATTACTTGCCTAACACCTTTTCAACAATAATATTTGCATATTTAATCAACAGTACATTGGAATGTCTTATGACTAACTCATGAATCTTCCCATGGTTATTAAATGTCCATCTATAAACCACTATTGTGGTTTCATCATTGCTCCCAATCAAGAACAAAAAAGTAGACATGACTTCTCTCCCTACATTAAGTCCACATGCACATAATGACTAGCTTTGGTACTTCCTAACTTTTCAGTATTCCTTTTGACAACAAAAGTGAAACGTGAAACAATATCCTTACTTTCAGCATCTGGCACAGCTGATGGCTTTGATTGAACTATATGAGTACTTTGTTCCCAAAGTAAATATTTTGAAACCTACGAACGAAGGGGAGCGAGATGAATGGTTGAAGGACTCCAATGGAGGATGAATTGATGCCCTGTTCTGCCTACCCAAACGTCCTTTTATAATGAAGATTATCCCTAACTTATCATTGATTTGTAGTCTTGTATTTTTCACCCATATTGATCTAAGAAACACAGTTTTATGCCCATCCAGTATGTATCTTCATGTCACAAATAGGTACTGATGAATTTTTAATGGTTATATCAGATCTTAAAACATTTAGCATCATAATAGCATAACCATAAGCCAAAAGATCACTGAAATATAGACAAGCACAACCATACAAAAAATAACACAAAGATTTATCCTGGGAAAACCCTAAAGGGAAAAACCCGACAAAAGCTTCCTCAATATAGATGCCCCAAAAAGATAAAAGGTAAAACCAAAATACTGATCAAAGACTGATCCTCCTCCTTCTCTTGCTACTTCTCTCTCCTTCACTAATGCGCTACACAAGTGAGTGTGTGTGTTCCAAATGAGGAGCATCACACCTCTATTTATATTCATCCGTTCACTTTAATTATTAAATCCGACATGTAGGCTCTAGTTAACCATGTAGGCTCGAGTTACACATGTAGGCTCAAGTAACCACACTCGAGTGCTAATGACCCACCTTTACAATTAGAGGGGACTACCTCATGACTCTTATTAGTTCTTCCGATTAGAAGCATCGGAGTACAAAGTAATACAAGTGGTTCTCCCGGTAGGTCCATCGGGGACCACAAAAAGATACATATAGAATATTCTTCAAAGTTACAATATTTCAACACTCCCCCTTAACGAGAAGGGTATTCTACAACAACAATAGTAGGAGAGAGATAGAGGACATCATCAACATCATCAGGGTAACACATCTTATAAATCATTGGAAGCTTTTCAACATCATATAGTCTTCATCTTCAATCTTTCACGACAGCAACTCTTTGACCTTTCGATCAGCATCAACTTCTTCAACACTTTAACCTTTCGATCAACAACATCTTCAGCACTTTGACCTTTCGATCAGCAACAACGTCTTCAACACTTTGACCTTTTGATCAGCAACATCTTCAGCACTTTGACCTTTCGATCAGTAGCAACATCTTCAGCACTTTGACCTTTCGATTAGAAACATCTTCAGAACTTTGACCTTTCGATTAGCAACATCTTCAGCACTTTGATCTTTTGATCAGCAGCAAAATCATCATCATCACACTCTGATCTTTCGATCAGAAACATCATCATCATCAGTAACAACCTGCAAACCACAGTACAAAGACAAAGAAATATTTGGATCTCTTTTGGACTTAAAGTCCAGGGATGATGCAATCCTACCACATTCTCGACAACCGCAGTCACCAGATTGATTACGGGATAATCAATCCCTATCACTTTAGGACTAAGTCCAAGGATAATGAAATCCTACCACCTTCTTGATGACCGAAGTCACCGGATCCATTTTGAACCGAATTTCAAGGATGATACAATCCTGCCACCTTCTCGATGACCAAATTTCACTGGATCCATTCTGAACCGAAGTTCAAGGATGATACAATCCTGCCACCTTCTTGATGACTGAAGTTCACCGGATCCGTTCTGAACCGAAGTTCAAGGATGATACAATCCTGCCACCTTCTCGATGACCGAAGTTCACCGGATCCATTCTGAACCAAATTTCAAGGATGATACAATCCTGCCACCTTCTCGATGACCGAAGTTCACCAAATCCGTTCTGAACCGAAGTTCAAGGATGATACAATCCTGCCACCTTCTTGATGACCGAAGTCACCTGATCCGTTCTGAACCAAAGTTCAAGGATGATACAATCATGCCACCTTCTTAATGACCAAAGTCACCGGATCTATTATGGACATATGTCCCGGGATGATACAATCCCTCTTCATTCTCGAGGACCAAGGTCACCAGATCACTTTAGGGAAAGTGCCCAGGGATGATACAATCCCACTGCAACATCACTACTCCCCCTTTCGAGGAAGGTCTTTCTGAACAACACCAATCTTGTCTTGAAAGTTTTTGAACTTTACTCGAGACAGAGGCTTCGTCAGTACATCATCATCTAAACCATCATCATCTACATCTTCAGTATGTGAATACTGAACTATCACCATCTGTATCTCCAGTATGTGAATACTGAAAGCATCATCATCTATATCTTCAGTATAGAAATACTGAAACATCATCATCTCTATATTTAGTATAGAAATACTGAATCACCATCATCTGCATCTACAATATGTAAATATTGTATGTAAATACTGAAACATCATCATATGCATCTTATCTCGTATGTAGAAATACCGGATTACTATGTGTTACATTGGAACACAGGGTTCTCTGTCATCACAACTCTGGTTATCACATAGAATCATTGTAGTGTCCAACTCTAGGTTGAATAATCCTGACATCGGCTTTCGAAACCATATGGCTTCACAACTAGCAGAGCAAGCTGCTATATATTCTGCTTCGGTTGTGCTTAGAGCAACACTGGACTGCTTTCTGCTAAACCATGAAATCATAGCAGATCCCAGACTATAATATCCACCTTATGTGCTTCTTCTGTCTAAGATACTTTCGGCCCAATCTGCGTTTGTATAGCCATACAATCTATACTAATGGCTACCATTATAGTATAGACCAAAGTCTATAGTCCCTTTCAGATATCTCATCACATGTTTTGCAGCTACCAAGTGAACCCATCTAGGTTGAACTAGATATTGACTTAGAGTGTTCACAATAAAACAAATGTCAGGTCTGGTGTTTGTTAAGTACATCAATGACCCAATGATATGTCTGTATTGAGTCACATCTACTAACTCTGATGAGTCATCAGCTAATAGCTTCAGGTTGGAATCCATGGGTGTGGCCATGGCTTTGTATTCCAACATATTGAATCTTTTTAATATATCTATTGCATACTTTCCCTGTTTGAGAAAGATTCCTTCTGAACTTTGTCATACTTCCAGACCTAGGAAATAATGCATTAACCCAAGGTCTTTCATCTCAAATTATTCTGCGAGTTTCTTCTTGCTTTCCATAATCTGTTTCTCATTCCCTGTCAAGAATAGGTCATCCACATATAGTAGTAGGATGACAGGTTCATCTTCTACAACCTTGAGGTAAAGTTTAAGATTAGCTTTACTCTTGGTAAATCCCATGCTCGTCAGGAAACTATCTATCATTTCATACCAAGCTCGAGGAGCTTGCTTTAGGCCATACAGGGCCTTCTTCATCTTGCATACGTGAGTCCATCTGTCTTCAACTTCAAACCCTTGTGACTATTCGATGTAAAAATCTTACTCAATCATACCATTAAGGAAGGCTTGTCTTTACTTCATCGTGGAAGAAACTACCATGATAGTTCTGAAGGAAGTGTACCTTGCTTCCTGGAGTAAGTATCTCTTCAGAATTAATTCCCTCTTTCTGATAGAAACCTCTAGCCACAAGTCTTTCCTTACTTCTATCAGCAACATATTTTATCTTGCAAATCCATTTGGAAGATACCACATTCTTTCTTTCTAATTTGAGTACGATATCCCAAACATCATTCTAGTATTCTTTCATCATAAAATCTTCCATGAGTTTGTCTTGACAGGTCATCAACATATCCTAGTCTTTTGCATTCAACATTGAAGGTTGGAACCCACTTTACTCTTGGTAAAGTCTCGATCCATCAAGAAGTTGTCCATCATGTTTTACCATGTCGAACTCAGATATCTTTTATAGTCACTCCCCCTGAAGTGGAGTATCGTCTTCCCTCTTCATTCTGTACAGGTGGTTCTATGCTTGATAGATACTGGTCAATAGAGTATGTTATGTCATAGTCTATTCTTTTTTAGGCAAATCACGAACCTTGCTTTGTACACTTGTTCTTGTATATCCATATGGAATATACTACGTACTTCGCTTTATGTCTCGAAACCATATCGTATACATCATTCCCCATGATCAACTGTTACTCTTTGAGCATAGCTTCTTTCATAGCTAGAAAGGTTAGCATCAATGATGTCACCCAACTATGTTACACAACTAGAGTGTGTCCGAGGCCTCTTACTTTGGTTTGGAAGTCTCGCCATTCTTTTCTTCATCTTGAGTTATCTCTCGTACCCATGGTGGTCTTCATCCTTCGAGATGGATCTACCGCTCTCTGAAGCTCTTTCTTTCGTCATGGTGTCTCTGACACTGGGAGCTTCAAATTCATGTTTATTGGAGTGAATATTGAATTGTCATCACTTGTTCTTCGGAACAAGTCTCATTCTTCTTTTCTTGTAGGAGGTTGTACAGGACTTTTCCTACAATTCAAATGCACCAGTTGCATGGTTAGAACTATTTCATAAAACATATGTATAACGACAAATTCTTATGCATCATGCAATTGTTTAGCCAATACAACATTCATCCATATCTCACGGAAACTTTCTAGATGCCTTCCATCTCTACCATGACATCATTGATATTGTGCACTAATCCAATATGTCAGCAAAGAGGTTTCATTCTAGATAAGTAGCAACGGAGAGTTGTATAGCACCATGAGCTACTTACCCATCACATGCATATTAGTAGTATACTGTCATTAATGCAAACAGTCTATCATGCATAACACATCAACTGTATATAATCAAATGCATAACAAAACAATATCATGAAATGACAATTGAATACTTATCTTTTATTTGTTTCATGGGTAGACTCCTTCTTGATCATTCTGCTTCATCATCTTCTTCATTCATGAAATTATCATTTCTTATCCAAATGATAAGATGGATAAGAGGTTCTTCAAGTATTGAGTTCTTCATATTCCTCATTGCTTGAGGGATCTTCTTTGAATGGTGAGAGCTTGATCTTCAATTGCTCCCATCTTCTTCTTCTCTTCTAATGAGTCGAGCTTCTTCTTCTTCAAATAGCTTGGTCAAGGAATAAAACATCTCTTTCGGTGTCTTTAGGGAAGACACTTGTGGTACAAGTTGATCCGTGACTGAATCAGCAATGATCTTCTTGGCCTTGACCAAGTTCTTCTGGTGTAAGGCTTTGAGCCTCATCTCCCTTTGGAACTGGAACCTCTCTACTCATGTAGGTGTCCAATTCATTTCTTCAGAGAGATAAAATACCTCCATGCTTGAAATTTGTCAACTTCACCAAGCTTATCATCAAAGGCTAATGAGAACCTCAAATGGAAATAGCAAAATATTAGATCTTACCGATTTGAGGTGTCCGTCCTGGTTCCGGAGCTGGCTGATCTAGGATTTGTCAAAGAAACCCTAATTTTCAAAACTTGGAATATTTCATATCTTATTGGATATAAATATATATATCTTCAATTTGAGCTGTCCAATGTACTCCTTTTCTGAAAACAGTGGAGGGAAGCTCCTAGAACAGAAAGCCCTAGTTTTCCAATTTCTCCTGCAGAAATGTCTGATACTGTTTATGTGCTATCTCCGAAATTACTATTCCTCTATGTCTAAAACTTCACAATGCAGTATCCTCACATGTCCATGTTCCAAAACCATAGGATTCATCAGAATTGGATTCACCAATTGGGACTTATGATAATTTTCCCAAGGTGACCTGTTACAGGACTGTTCAGAACAGCGAAATTGTACGGACTTCAACATGTCACTGTTTCGTCTTCTAAGTCTGAAATTTGGACCACAAAAAGTACCATCTGTGCTCTTTTTGAAACATCTTCCTAAATTTCATTTGGACCTTTGTATCCCAATATATAGCAATTATCCCCAGGTGTCATGTTTAGGGATGAATCCTGGAAGAGGTTGGAACCCTAACTTGGAGGGATCATATCTCCCAGAATATAGCAAATCGGAGGCTGAATTTCGGACATAGTGTACATCCAAATGTTATAGTCGACATCTGCAATGTTCAGTCCTTGAGCCTTCACCAATCCCAATATATAGCGAATGTGCCAAAACTTATCATTTTTAGTATTTGGGGTTTTTCCAGCTCGAGGTCAAACTAGGGTTTGACTTTCCTGGAGTTTCACCCAACCAAAAATATTGAAACAGGTCTCTAAAATTCTATTTTGATGAGGAGAGAAATCCTATTCTAGGCTCACTCAAAAATTCCTCTTCTGTAGAAAGCCCTAATTTCCCGCAGAAAAAACTGAAAATGCTCGAAATCGAATTCTGCTTCGACAGAAAGATGCGCCCTTCAATGGAGAGTCAGCCTAGCCTTCTTTTGATGATCGATTGTGGAGAGAGACCCAAAAATTAAGAAGCCCTAGTTTTTGTAGCTGCACAATGTCTTCTTTCAGGGTGGATCCGATACCATGTTGAATTTTTAATGGTTATATCAGATCTTAAAACATTTAGCATCATAACAACGTAACCATAAGCCAAAAGATCACTGAAAGATAGACAAGCACAACCATACAAAAAGAACACAAATATTTATCCTGGGAAAACCCTAAAGGAAAAAACCTAGCAAAAGCTTCCTCAATATAGATGCCCCAAAAAGATAAAAGGTAAAACCAAAAGACTGATCAAAGACTGATCCTCCTCCTTCTCCTACTACTTCTCTCTCCTTCACTAATGCACTACACAAGTGAGTGTGTGTGTTCCAAATGAGGAGTGCCACACCTCTATTTATATTCATCCGTTCACTTTAATAATTAAATCCGACATGTAGGCTCAAGTAACCACACTGGGGTGCTAATGACCCACCTTTACAATTAGAGGGGACTACCTCATGACTCTTATTAGTTCTTCTGATTAGAAGCATCGAGGTACAAAGTAATACAAGTGGTTCTCCCGGTAGGACCATCAGGGACCACAAAAGATACATATAGAATATTCTTCGAAGTTACAATATTTCAACAGGTACCACCACAATAAAAAAGTTGGGAGATTTCAACTTGAACAAAGTTTTATGCTAACTTGAACAGAGTTGGGAGATTTCAAATAGGTACCACCACAATAATGGAAGAAATCAGACCAACTACTACAGGCATTCTTGGAGGGATATTTCCCAGTAGTAACCTATAGCAATTATATATATATATATAAGCCATGGTGGTGAAGAGCGGACATTTCTAGATCTGCTACTTGGCACATTCAGGAATGAAAAGAATGTTTTAAATACATTTATATCAGTCTGTAATATTTAGTGATTTATTCTTTTTAGCATTTCATGATGATGCTTGTTTTCCCATATTAATTTTCAACCCTAAGGCAACGCTAACTTGTTTTCCCATACTAATTTTCAACCCTAATGCAATCCCATCGTAGAAAGAACCAAAAAAGACTATTCCACACAAATCAAAAGGCTCTTAAATTAACTATATCATGCCTTCCTCAATGATTTGATGAAACCAAGGGGATGGAAAAAGGGCAAGGAAACATCAAAGATCACTCACACCAGGGAATAATTCTAAAGCTAACCAATTTCCTAAACCACAAAGGTCATCTTATCGTGTTAATTGTAAGAGGGGCAAAAAAAAATCAGACACGATGATTTGTTCAAATAAAAAATGGAGCACATCAAAATACCTAGTACTTGCTTCAAGACCCAAAGCATAAACCATAAGATTCATGATTGTCCATTAATGGCCAAGTATTACCTAACCCAATTTCCAGTGAACTAAGCACCTCACAGTTGAATCAGGATATTGGGACAAGTTTATTATAAATTCCAAGAAGCAACCGATAGAGCAACCAAAAATCCACTCTACGAGATCTCCAAGAACTAACATCATTCAAGTGAAGGATGTATGCAGACTGCTGCAGACATTATATCTCTACTCATTCAATTTCCTACAAAGTGTTGTACCTTGCTTAGTGCTCCTCTCTATTTATCATTTACATTCAACTTCACGGTGAAATCAACAAGTCCAGGTAAATCTTCTAGTACATCACCTTTACAGTAATGGACAAAAAATTATGTTGAGTTCTTGGAGATCATGTAGAGTGTATGTTTTAACCTCTTCAGTGCTACTCTATAGTGCATAACGCAACACTTGAGAGGCATATTTCCTGGTGGGGCGATTTCTTTGTCTCGTCTCCTTACCCTTGTAACAAGGTCTAGGGAGTAGCTTCTTTTAAGACTAATAGGAACAATGAGAGAATGGGTTTCATTGTTTAAATGTAATGTTGGATTTTGAATGAAACATAGAGTAACGCTTATATCAGTTTGGCATTATTGTTTGATTGATATAGTGTATATTATCTATTAATGGTTTACCAACATGTCCATACCAACATGACTAATTAGGTCTCTTACAGTTTCCTTTACCCATGAAATGGTTGTTTCAATATTGTTTTACCAATGGCATGCCCAAATAAACCAAGAAATACTTTTTATGCATAAATATGTCCTCCAATATAACCCAGATTTTCCCTTTAGATCTTGTTACACCTTATATTATGAGGAAAAGAGCCCAAAACTTCATATTGCTACTCTTGTCTAGATTCACACCCATAATTGCTTAAAGGCATGTTCTATGTTGCAGGAGGACATGGACAGTCCTTAATTGTGTCCAAAACTGAAAATGAAGACTTATAGGGCCTAGATTTAGGAGAAGGGGACATTTACATCCCTTTTCACCAACAAATATTGCCCAGCATGTCTCTATTCTACCCAGGCTAACTCATAATTGTCAACTAAACACCTGATGCAAATAGGGGGATAACACATATCAAAAGAAGAGATCAAAGCAGTGATAAATTCCTTTCATAACTCAAAAAATCCATTTCCTAAGCACTAACATAATATTCTTGAGTTAATACGTCATGATTAATTCCATCAACCATAACAAATATTTGTTGAAGTGGATCTTTCGCATACAAGTTGGATATGTAGATATTAAATATTTTTTGCACAGTGGGATGGGTCTCAAGGCCTTGACTAGAGTCATGGGAAGAAAACAATACTAGCTGGTAAGTCGGCACTATGTATTGTAGTAAAGGAACAATGAGCAAAACATAAATACATTAAGTATAAGTTAGAGGAACTAGAAAAACTAGATGAATATAGGTTATGGTAAATGATCCACCAAATCATGGCAAAGGTAATAATGAAGAGATAATGTGAGAACATTAAAGAAACCGGAGTTTGAAGAAAGACAACTAGTCTTTCTATACAACAACAACAAAAGGATAAGGTGGAGAAACTCAATTACATGTGGCTCAAACCCTATCAGTTGATGAAATTATATGAAAATTGCTTAATGCATCTTGAATGTATAGGAATACTTCCCTATGATAGAAGAATTAACACATCTTCATAAATGATAGATGCAAGCGAAAGGTGAAGGACACCCAAAAAAAAAAACCCTACCATGGCATGTTGACACTAGTCCAACACATGTGTAAATATATCAATTATCAAGCATACAATATGACATAAATTAGAGGAAAGAAAGGAACAAATTGAAGACTAGAAGGAACTACCCAAAAATAACACATGACTCCAAGAAGCCAACATATCAAGTAATTATTTAATGAGGAACCTAAATAATTGGAACCTATAGAGCAACAAAGCATCCACTCTACAGGATCTCCAAGAACTAACATCCACTCTACTGATCAACCGGCTAAAGAAGGCTTGAAAAGAGTTCAAATCTAAAATATTAGGCCTTACCAACCTCAAAAGATTGAAGAGCTCTTTAAAATTTATCTGAAAAAGGGTACATGACAATAACACCCGTCTCCTCCTATGTATTTGGGAAAGAACATGGAGTATGTTGGTGTCCTTATTGCGTGGGAAATGCCCTTCATCTAAAACCTGCAGTCCTGGTCCCTAAAGTAGAATTTGTTGGCAAGATTCACCCAATGGTTCAAATTAAACACTTCATATTCTAAGGGTTTATTAAACATGATAAGATGAAAGACACTAGGGAATTGATTCAACATATGTTGTCACTACAATTTGGGAATTACTGGGTTAGGTTCGAGTTGCTTTCTAATATAAGGTTTCTATAATAAAACACCTTAAAGAAGAAATCCATAACATTTGGCAGAATTCTAGCAAACCCCTGTTGTAGCTACAATTTCGAAAATACTGGGTTAGGTTCGAGTTTCTTTCTAACCTAGGGATTTTATAATGATCTTGAATTATAGTTGAAGTTTTTTGTAAAAACCTAAGTGGTTAGGGTATGTGTGCCTTCTCCTCGATTTCACACTTGGGTGCATCTATATTTTTTAGCTTGTGCCTATCATCCTATTTTTACCTCTATTTTCATGGGTGCTGAATGAGGGTAACCTTCTCTAATAGCCTTTGCCATTCATCTATTGGACTCCATTTATGATGGGTCCGCTCGCTGGGTCAATTATATGCTTTGCAACAGGGTATGGAACTCTTTATCGAGGCTTTAACTGAAGCTATTGGGAAATATGTTTATCCCACTTTAAGTAGTTTAACTGTTGTAACTTCTACATAAACTGAGGAAGCTATTTTAAAACACTTGAGCTTCCTTACTTATAACAAAATAGGGCTCAGAAATCCTGCTCGAGGCAGTGATCGATTTTCATCCTTCTCCACCAAGCCTAGCATACATGGGAGCAAAAAAACTCTATCTATCGTGGCTATGGGGGAACTCAAATCCGTCTCTAAACCTCCCTTAAGAATCTCATTTCGGTGGGGTCGGCTTAATAGCTTATTTGGGAACCGGTTGCTGAGATAACTGAAATAAAAACAACCAAACCAGTTTGAATGCGAACCAAAATGTGGTGGGTTCGTCCACTAATTATAACGCTTAGACTGGTCATACTTCAGAATCCATATCAACCAATATAGGTCAAATGCGGGTCAAATGAAACTGTCAAATGCAACTCTATTTTTACCCCTATTAACTCTATTTTCGTGGGTGCTGATCAGTGAGGGTAACCTGCTCTAATGGCCTCTACCTTTCCTCTATTGGTAATGAAACCCTGGATATTTGCAGAACTATCTTAAAAATTTTAAAATATACATGAATTAGGGCACGATACTCACAATTTTGGGATGCATTGTCTCGACTGACAATTGGCCCCCTTGTCCGCTACAAAACCACAATCCACTCTCCTTAGTCTTCATGGGTCCAAATCATTGCTCCCACTGTCCAAATCGTTGCTCCCACTAATATTATTCTTCGGCCAAGTTGCTCAGAACATCACTAATCACTGAACGACAAGCACTCGACGAGATGCACAGAGGAAGAAGCTTTCTCGTGAAGCTGAAATGAAAATAGCGCAACAGGTAGTTTTTTTTATTGTTTTATGTTTTTGTTTTTTTATTTATATATATGTATTTAAAATAATTGTTTTATAATTATTTATATATATTGTTTTATTTTTATTTTTATTTTTATTTTTATTTTTATTTTTATGTTTTATTTTTTTATTTATATATACTAAAAAATAATTTTAATATAAGATTACACGTAAGATTTAATTTAAAAATATTTAATTTTGATAAGTATAAAGAGATATAAATATTAGGTGTTTGACATTATTCATATGGATAAAGGGTTAACTATGATAATTGTTGGTGATGATAAGGGATAGGGTTTATAGAGGTTTGGGAACAGTTTTTATAGGTATTATGTTTTAAAAGGGTTAAGTGTTTTAGGTTAGGGATTAGTCTCATATGAACCTTCATTTCTTTTCTCTAAGTACTATTCAATGTCCCAACAAAAAAATCCCTCACATCTTTTCATTACAGGTGTCATTATCTCCTTTTTATTAATCCTCATCGAAGTGGCCACTCCACCTCCACTAGAAATGACCTTCTTCAACATGTTGACGATGATGAAGATGATGATGTTGACGATGATGAAGATGATGATGATGATGATGACCGTCTTGATATCATATGAAATGATGAAAATGCTAACGATGTTGATGATGATGATGATGATGACGCTGATGGTGCTGTTAATGGCGATGATGATGTTGCTGATGATGATGACGACGACGACAATGATGATGATGATGATGATGAGAAATCCTTATGATGTTGATGACGATGACGATGATTCTGATGATGATGATGACGATGACGACGACAATGATGAAGATGATATGAAGTAATTAATTTGATCTAGGTTTACTGTTAATTTTAAAAATAATTTCAATGATGGTGTTGATGATGATGACGACGACAAAGATGATACAGACGACAATGACGATGATGATGATGATATGAAGTAATTAATTTGATCTAGGTTTATTTTTAATTTTAAAAATAGTTTTAATGATGATGATGGCAATGAAGATGAAGACGATATTGATGGTGATGATGATGTTAATGATGATGATGGCGATGAAGATGATGATGATGATGATGATGATGACGACGATGATGAAGATGATGATGATGACGATGATGACAACGACAATGACAATGATGATGATAATTATGATTTTGATGACGACAATGACAATGATGATGATGATGACAATGATCATGAGGATAACGATGTCATCTTCATCGATTATGATAAAGATGATGATGTTGGTGATGATTATGTTGATGAGGATGACGATGATGATGATGGTCATGATGATGAAGACGACAATGACGACGACAATGATGATGAAGATGATGATGAGGGTGATTATGATGATGATGATGATTATATATGATGATGATGATGATGATGAAGAGGATGGTGAGGATGATGACGATGATGATCCACATGATGATGATGACAATGATGATCCACATGATGATGAAGATGATGATGTCCGTAACTCTTTTTAAAAAGAATAGTTCTAATTAAATATTTACCTTTCATTATATTTCATCGTTGACGATGACGACGATGATGAAGATGATGAAGATGCTACAGACGACGATGACGATGATATGAAGTAATTAATTTGATCTAGGTTTAATTTTAATGATGATGATGGCGATGAAGATGATGATAATGATGATGATGATGACCACGATGATGAAGATGATGATGATGATGATGACCATGATGATGAAGATGATGATGATGATGAAAACGATGACAATGATGATGATAATTATGATTTTGATGACGACGATGACAATGATGATGAGGATGACAATGATTATGAGGATAACGATGTCATCTTCATCGATAATGATGAAGATGATGATGTTGGTGATGATTATGTTGATGAGGATGACAATTATGATGATGGTCATGAAGATGAAGATGAATATCAAGATGATGATGATGGTCATCATGTTGAAGACGACGATGATGATGATGTTGATATTGATGGTGATGCTGATGAAGACAACGATGATGAAGATGAAGATGAAGATGATGATGATGACGACGATGATGATGAAGATGATGATGTCTGATGATGACGATGATGATGATGAAGATGAAGATGATGATGATGATGATGATGATGATGATCAACATGAGTACGATGGTGATGGTGATGATATTAGTAACTCTTTAAAAAAATAAGATAAAAGAATAGGTCTAATTAAATATTTACCTTTCATTAATTATATTTCATCATCCATGTCATCGTCTTCTTCATCCAAGTCATCATCTATATCATCAAATCCAGATTCATCATTGTAAGGTTTGGCCATATCATCATCGTCATCATCATCAGTTATGCTCATCATGTCATTGTCAATATAACTTTCATCGACATTGTTTGATACATCATCGAATTCAACTGTTTCTTGGAGTAAATCTTCTGCTGGATCATCATCATCACCTAACTCATGTTGATCATGCTCTATGTCATCGTATCCTTCTTCCAGAGAACCCTCTTCATTAGCATCATCTAGTTTATACTTTACCGGCCTTCCCCTTGGATCGTGTCTCACAACAAATGACCAACCCGCTTTACCTGGAACCTCTGAGTAAAATACCTGTTCACGTTGGCTTGGAAGAACATAGGGCTCTGTTCCTGGCTCAAACAACCTTGTGTTTACTATGGTAAATCCATTATCATGTTCAATAATAGTTCTATCGGGATCACGTTAATTCAATCGTAACCTGTACCATTTGACAACGAATAGAACTACCTTAAAGGATTTAAAGTCACACTCTATAATATCTTCCAAATACCCATAGTATCGATTT
The DNA here is from genome assembly GCA_001517045.1 of Pseudotsuga menziesii. Taxonomy (NCBI): domain Eukaryota; kingdom Viridiplantae; phylum Streptophyta; class Pinopsida; order Pinales; family Pinaceae; genus Pseudotsuga; species Pseudotsuga menziesii. Next base: position 409,200 of record LPNX010427037.1, on the reverse strand, counting down.
TCTGCTACTTCTAGATGTCTGTCAGTTCTAGATGAAACATTGGTAACCTTCGAAGGCAACAGATATCCCAGAATCTGATGTTTTCTTTGTTTCATCCAATTTTTGATCTGATATCTACCTCCATTGCAGACCATAGCCTTATGGTGTTTTACCTACAATAAGCAATACACGAAAATATTACACAACCATTCAGTCATTATGCAGCAATACATGGAAAAGAAGAACATGTACGTCAAAATGTAATTTGCAAAATAAACGATTTAGAGGGATTGATTAATTATATGCTTTCCATTTTATCTTTTACACCATATGCCAAATTGATTTCCCTTTCTATTAGATTTCTATATTCATTGCGTTGTGCTACTTTTACCAATGAAGCCACACCTTCCCACGATAGTCCATGACCCGATTGTTCGCATCATTCAATCCATACCTTCATCCAATCAAGATTGTTTGCGATGTATAAATGAATTGCATCCCATTCTCGACCAACTGTTTGATGACAATAACCATTAAAATGAAAGAAAGCTGTAAATCTCCTGAACAAAGTATATGCTCTTAATTGAAGCAATTATAACTAGAAAACTTTTAAAATCTGAATGATATAATAAACATCCACTAGCTAATAATTACCTTTCAGCTTCCTCAATCTACCTTTCCCCTTTAGTTTCTCCCCTTCAAATTTGTTATTGGATTCAGGATCACAAATGCAGCGTAAATTGAGCTTTGATGTTAAAATAGGAAGATATTCACCAACATACAACATGTTTTGGTATACCGTATATCCTTCCATCATAGAACCCTCAGCATGTGCTCGTTGTCTCACCAAACCCTTCATAAATTTCAAGTGCCTCTCAACCATTGTAATATCCCAAATCCTGATATTTTCTATTTCTAAGCAAAAAGGCTGATACAACTGGGCATGCAAACTGCAATGCAAAAATCCCTATTTTATAGGAAAAATTAGGGTTAGGGTTTGTGAGATAGAATGAACACTTACCACTGATAAGCCAGCTGGACTACTCCGGAGAAAGTATGCAAGCACTGAGAGCTGGATCGGAGATGAACTGATCTCCTCTGCTTGAGTGAACCCTCAGCAGCAAGACACCCAGTCAGAAAAGGATGACGCCCTCAGGGAAGGAGGTGTCCGATGGAGTTGCGGATTTGCAGGGCTGATAGCCTTTCCGTGCCAGAGAGAATGCCTGATACAAGAGTGATTTCTGAGTCCTCTAGGCAGGATAGCGACTTGCTTCTGAGAGACAGCTACTCACGCCCCTGGAATCCCGAAACTGCTGATAACTATTCCGGATGAGCACGGAGGGATCTGATAATCACCGGGTACCGTAGTATGATGCTGATGATGAGAATGGTGCCTGAGTTTCGGAAGGAAACTGAGATCTGAAGGCCCCACAGCTGATTAGGGCTTTCCGGCTGAAAACCCCCCTTTTACGGCTGCACACGTGTCCCTGCAACGATCTATACCATATGCTAGATAACTGATGAATGAATGAAGAACAAGTGGTGAACCAGTATGGCTTACCCTAAATAAGACTAGGGCAGATGTTTCACTGCCGAAATCCTGTTAGCTGAAGACTCCGTCTCCAACCCCAACTGTTGTGCTGCTATCCAAGAGCTCCCAAAATAATCATAATCAAAAGTGAAGTCTCCTCTCGCTTTCTCCTCTATTTATAAAGTTCAACTGCGCAAAACCTAATCTTTGACCTAATTAGGTCACTTTATCTTCTAATTTGTTGTTGACTTGTATGCATGGGTATGGAGACTTAAAGAGTGCATGCATCATTAAATAATGCTTGGTTGGCATACACGAAGGTGGCCTTTGGCCCTGGTGGCCCTTCTTGACCAAGTGATAATGCCCTAGATCTTCTATGGATGGCATCAGTCCTCAGCTGATTCCCTAGTTGTCAGTAACCGCTCGAACCCACAGGAATCACATAGGTTAGCGGTTTTGGGCCTCAAGGCCTAATTGGAAGAAGACATTACAGTCCTCCCCGCTCCAAGCAAATTCAAACTGGGATGCTGCAATACCTGTTCAACTTCCCAGGTGGCATCCTTTAGCGGCAGTTCTTTCCATTGAACTAAGTATTCTCTTATTACTCTGTTCCTGAGCTTCCTCTCTCTAGTCTGTATGATCCATTTGGGAATCAGTATCAGCAGTCCTTCATCATCTAAAGGGGGCAATTCGGTGGATGGAGCAATGTGTTTCCCAAGGGTCTTCTTCTGACTAGATACATGGAACACATTGTGAATTTTTCTTTCCTGGGGAAGTTCTAGTTCATATGCCACCTCTCCCACCTTCCGAATTATTTTGTAGGGTCCATAGAAGCGGGGTTTTAACTTCTCTGCTCCTTTCTTTTTAAGTGAAGACTGTCTGTAAGGCTGGAGCCTTAAGTAAACTAAATCCCCTACCTCAAAGCTCCGCTCAATCCTGTGTTTGTCGGCATACATCTTCTGTTGATTCTGGGCTGTTTGTAAATTCTCTTTCAATACTTTCAGGATGTCCTAACTGTCCTGTATCCAATACTTAGCCTTAGGAGCCCTACTGTCTCCAAATTCCAAATCTGCATAGTCCAAGGCCTCATAACCATATAATGCCTTAAAAGGGGTCATCCTAATAGACATGTGATAAGTAGTGTTGTAGCAATACTCCCCTAGGTGTAGCCATTTGATCCAGGTTCGTTGCAGCCCTGCTACATAGTTCCTTAGATATCCTTCGATCCACTTGTTGACTATTTATGTTTTCCCGTCACTCTAGGGGTGATAACTCGTACTAGTAGCCAATTCGGTCCCCACCAATCTGAACAGTTCCTACCAGAAGGCACCCGTGAATCTGCTATCCCAATCACTGACAATGGTCTTAGGTAACCCATGTAACCTGAAGACCTCCTTGAAGAATAATTCCGCTACTTGAGTTGCCGAGTAGTCTGATAATATCGAGAAGAAATGTGCAAACTTGGTCAGTCTGTCAACTACTACATATAAACAATCTCGCCCTTGGACCTTGGGCAAGCCTGTAATAAAGTCCATGGAGATGCTTTCCCACTTCTGTTCTGGAATCGGTAGTGGCTGGAGTAACCCTGCTGGATGGGTGTTCTCAATATTGTTCTGTTGACAGATGCTACATTCTCGAACATGCTGCATAATATCCCCCTTAAGGCCCTTCCATGAGAACCTCTCTCTGGTCTGCCTGTAGGTCTTTAAGAAACCTTGATGCCCTGATAAAGGAGAATCGTGGGATGCCTAAATGATCTTCTTCCTCAATGTGGATTCTGGAATGAGGCATATTCTGTCTTTGTAATAGATGATGTCATCCACAATCCTGTACCTGTCATCCTGAATTTTCCCATCCAATAATTCGCAAGTGAATTTATTTTTGGAGTATTCCACTAAGAGAAGTGCCCTCCAATCCGTGGATATACTACTGAGAGATAATGGGGTTGTACGCCTGGATAATGCATCAGCTACTACATTAGTCTTACATTTCACATACTCAATCTCGAAATCATAGGCTTGTACCTTGCTGACCCATTTCTGTTGTCGCTCATTCCTTCTACTCCAGGAAATACTTGAGGCTGTTATGATCGGTTTTGATTTTGAACTTACTGCCCACCAGGTACTATCTAAATTTTGTGAGAGCATGCAAGATGGCCAGCATCTCCTTGTCATATATGGAGTAATGGCGCTCGTAGTTCTTCAGTTTACGGCTCTCAAATGCAATAGGGTGATGATTCTGCATCAATACTGCTCCTAACCCTTCCCCTGAGGCATCACATTCTACCACAAAAGGTTGTCAGAAGTCTGGTAATGCTAGAACTGGACAAGAACTCATAATAACCTTCATCTCCTCGAAAGTTTTCTGTGCTAAGTCTGTCCAAGTGAACGCTCCTTTCTTGGTGAGATCTGTGAGTGGTGCTGCAAATTGGGAGAATCCCTTAACGTATCGACGGTAATAAGTACACATACCTAGGAACCCTCTCAACTTTGTAACTGTTTTTGGCACAGGCCAATCTCTGATAGCCCTGATTTTCTCCATGTCAACCTGTACTCCTTCTGCATTGATTACGTGTCCTAAGTACAGCATTTCCTTCATGCCAAACTCACACTTGGACATTTTTGCATATAGTGAATGCTCTTCTAAAATACTCAATGTTTCGTCCAGGTGTTTCAGATGTTCTTCCCAGGTTTTGTTGTAAATCAGGATGTCATCAAAGAATACAAGCAAAAATTTACGTAGCTGTGCTCGGAAGGTGTGGTTCATGCATGACTGGAAAGTGGCCGGAGCATTGGTAAGTCCGAAGGGCATGACCAGAAACTCATAGTGACCATAATGACAGCAGAAAGCTAGTTTGGAGATGTCCTGGTCCCTTACCCTGATCTGATGGTACCCCGAGCGAAGATCAATCTTGGATAAGTATTGAGCTCCCCGAAGCTCATCCATGAGTTCGTCAATTCTGGGAATTGGATACCTGTTCTTAATGGTATTTTTGTTAAGTGCTCGATAATCGATGCACATTCGTAGTGTACCATCCTTCTTCTTGACTAGTACTACTGAGGATGCAAAGGGGCTAGAACTGGGCCGAATATATCCAAGCTCCAGTAATTGTTTGATGGTTTTCTCAATCTCATCCTTGTACCTTTTGGGATGTCGGTAAGGAGTGGTGATGACTGCTTGTGTTCCCTCCTCTAGCTCGATGATGTGTTCAAAACCTCGGTCTGGTGGTCTACCTGATGGAAGGTCCCGAAAAACCTTTTCATGTTTCTGTAGCAAGGCTTGATTGTCACTTGGGTGTGGTGTGCTGGTCTTTGGGGGTTTCCTGAAGGTGACCAAACATTCTACAGCCCATTCTATATCATCCTATCGGAGCATTGCCTCCATTCTCTGTGATGAGACCGGTTTTGGGGGATAAGTGTTCATGCCCCTCAAAACCATCATTTTGCCATCTGGCCCCTGGAACTCCATTTCCATTGCCCTGTAGTCTGTAGTGTATTTCCCTATAGAATAAAGCCACTGAACACCCAATACCACATGAGTATCTGCTACATCCACTACATAGAAAGAGTCTGTCATCTAATAGTTACCTAAGGAAACATTCCATTTTGGGATCCAGTAGTTGCACTCCATGCTGGAGTTCCCGGCTACTGCTACAGTGAATCCTTCGAACTTCTCGCTCTGAATACCTCTCTTGGCTACCCAATCGGAGTCAATGAAATTGTGGGTGGCTCCCCCATCAATCAATACTCCTACTCTCTGACCCTGTACTACTCCCCTGACCCTGAGAGTATGGAATCTTGGTACTCCAGATAATGTACCAATAACTCCCTCTGGTGTATCACCCTGGTGTGAATCCTCTTCTGTGGCCTCCTGCTCATCGTCATCCTCATCACTGTCTGAATACACCTCAATGTAGTGAGCCTTCGCCTTCCTTGCACACCTGTGTCCTAGTACCCATGGTTCCTAACAGGTGAAGCATAGCTTCTTCCTTCTCAAGTCTTTCCTAGTGTCCTCATCTAACCAAGCTTTCTTGGGCCCGTCCTGTTGGAAAGGTTTCCTGTCCTTGTCCCTAACAGGAAAATTGGTTTTCAGTGGGAATTTGTTTTTGGGGACTGAATCCTGAAGATCTCTTGCTCTGCTAATGGCATCCTGCAAAGTGATGGGTTTGTAGGCTTTCACCCATCCCCGTAGTGGCTCTGTGAGGGCCTCAGTGAATAACATGGTCAATCTGCTTTCTGACACATCTGTTACCATAACGGTTAGCCTCTGAAAATTTGAAATGAAAGCTTCTGCACTACCGGTCTGCTTGAGTTGATCCAACTCCCTGAAATGTATCTCTGGATCTTTCCTGTCAAACCTCTCTATGAGCTTCTGAGTGAACTCACCGTAGGAATGTATGGTGTTGTGACCCAATGTCACCAATCCGTGGTACCACCATTTGTGAGCTTCTCCGTCTAAGTGAAGCATAGCCAATTTAATGGCGTCTGTCTCTATCATGGGGTTGAGTTGAAAATAGGTATCCAACTTCTGAACCCATATCCTCGCTGATCCTCCGCGAGTCCCATCAAAGTTTGGGATGGTCAACCTGCCCAAGGTCTTTTGCAACTCATAGTTGTGATTGAAACCCTTGTTGAAATTCCTGGGTCTGTTCCTGCTCTTCATGTTGCAAAAATATGAAAAAAGACATGGCAGCATGAAACTCATCCCCTAAGTCTCTATACTCCTGTAGATAAGCCCCAAAAGGCTCGCTAGGTTCTACCTGCATGACCGAGCCCCCTACTGTATCTGCCAAGAAGTGAGGCATGGTAGGCCTAATAGAAGGTCTGATGTATATATGCGGAGTATTCTGAATGTTAGTGTACGCTACCTTTCCACTGCTGCTTGTAGATCCCCGATCTACTGGTGAGGGAGGTGTACTGTTGAGACCTGTTTCTGGTTTCGCTGATAATCTATTGATTGCATTGAGGACATCTTTTTGTCCTTTGGCTAAGTCTTGCAATGCAGAGACCAAGCTGTGAAACTCCATTCGATCCTCTTGTTCTCCCGTTCCTTTTCCCCTATCCGAATGTATACCTGTTTGTTCCATGTCTGAGTTGGTATCTTCTAGTTGGAGATCTTCAAATTCTTCTGTGTATCTACTCTTCCTCCTCCTATAGGTTACAAAAGGATCTCCTCCTGTATTCATCTACTTTTCATTTCCTAATCCCACAGCTGGCCAAGAAAATAGTTCTGATACCACTGTAATATCCCAAATCCCGATATTTTCTATTTCTAAGCAAAAAGGCTGATACAACTGGGCATGCAAACTGCCATGCAAAAATCCATATTTTATAGGAAAAATTAGGGTTAGGTTTTGTGAGATAGAATGAACACTTACCACTGATAAGCCGGCTGGACTGCTCTGGAGAAAGTATGCAAGCATTGAGAGCTGGATCGGAGATGAACTGATCTCCTCTGCTTGAGTGAACCCCCAGTAGCAAGACGCCCAGTCAGAAAAGGATGACGCCCTCAGGGAATGAGGTGTCCGATGGAGCTGCGGATTTGTAGGGTTGATAGCCTTTCCATGCCGGAGAGAATGCCTGATACAAGAGTGATTTCTGAGTCCTCTAGGTAGGATAGCGACTTGCTTCTGAGAGACAGCTGCTCACGCCCCTGGAATCCCGAAACTGCTGATAACTGTTCTGGATGAGCACGGAGGGATCTGATAATCACCGGGTACCGGAGTATGATGTTGATGATGAGAATGGTGCCTGAGTTTCGGAAGGAAACTGAGATCTGAAGGCCCCACAGCTGATTAGGGATTTCCGGCTGAAAACCCCCCTTTTACAGCTGCACATGTGTCCCTGCAACGATCTATACCATATGCTAGATAACTGATGAATGAATGAAGAACAAGTGGTGAACCAATATGGCTTACCCTGATTAAGACTAGGGCAGATGTTTCACTGCCGAAATCCTGTTAGCTGAAGACTCTGTCTCCAACCCCAACTACTGTGTTGCACGCTGTGCTGCTATCCAAGAGCTCCCAAAATAATCATAATCAAAAGTGAAGTCTCCTCTCGCTTTCTCCTCTATTTATAAATTTCAACTGCGCAAAACCTAATCTTTGACCTAATTAGGTCACTTTATCTTCTAATTTGTTGTTGACTTGCATGCATGCGTATGGAGACTTAAAGAGTGCATGCATCATTAAATAATGCTTGGTTGGCATGCACGAAGGTGGCCTTTGGCCCTAGTGGCCCTTCTTGACCAAGTGACGATGCCCTAGATCTTCTATGGATGGCATCAGTCCTCAGCTAATTCCCTAGCTGTCAGTAACCGCTCAAACCCACAGGAATCACATAGGTTAGCGGTTTTGGGCCTCAAGGCCTAATTGGAAGAGGACATTACAACCATCCACATGGACCTTGAGTGCATAGGTCCACACAACTCAATCTCCTCAACTTGGTGTATGAGGTAGTGCTCTTGTGCATTGAAAAATGCCAACGGTAGATGCTTCTGCATTTCACACATGAGACGAGGAATTTCTCTCCTCCAAACTTTATATCTTCTTTATAGATTTATTTAGATGCCAACCTTCTACAAGTGACGCAAACCAATAACGATATTTAACCAAAAAAAAACATTAAGTTACATATGCTGAAATAGTGCACAAAAAAACAAATATAAATTATACGGAGAATTAAAGAAACACTAAGCACATGCAAGTAATCGCTAGTTACCTCATGTATTTACCAAGATTATATATAACTTGTTTGACATTGTTGTCGAAGTTGTCTAGGAGAGAGAGAGCTAGAACATACTGTATCAATATACAACCACACCATTTATTAAATAAAGAGTATACAAACAAGAAAAAAAAATATACACAGTAAAATGAAAAAAAAAAATTATATGGACATAGCAATAATAATTACCTTGATGAATACATGCCAATCATGTGTTTTGACCCTCGCAAAATCACCTTTTTTGGTTATGATATTCTTCAAGTTCGCACAAATCCAGTGGGAAATTTAATTTTTTGCATTACTTCTTTGACAACATTGCTTTGTTGCTCCGTAAAAATCCATGGAATTGAGTTTATATTAACTTGTTCTCAGTTGCTATGAAATTGGATGGCGTATTTCATTGCATGGTTGCTTTCTTGAATGTCTTTGCAAGCTTACACAACTTTATCTTTCTCCCTCTTTAGCTCCAGTAGTCGCCATAAGGTTTCAGTAACATTCTTTCCAATATGCATTGTATCAAACAAATGAGCAATTTGTAGGTGCTCATAGTAAGGCAACCTGCTGAATTGAATAGGATAAATTTTCATTCCTCGTAGAAGCCCATTAATGCCTTCATGATCATGATGGACATCATGAATATTAGTTTATAAATAAATTACATCATAAATCAAATATGGACAATACAGTAAACAACTCACAATAAAAATTAAAATACATAACAATTCATACACGATGATCCATACGTACCATGATGACGATTTCTATTGTATTACATCTTCGAAAGGTGAGGTGTCATTCTCTGTGGTTTTAATGCAGTCTCCTACTTCCCATTAAAAATATTTTTTTCAGTTGTTCTATACCTGTGATTCTTAAAGAGGAAATGCCTATACTCATCAAACACCTAATTTCTTAACATTTTTGAACGACGAGATTTTATCTTAGGACCACAAACTGGACATGCAAATTTACCCTTTGTTTGAAAACCTACAATATTTAGATATGGAATATCTATGTCAAAGATATTCATATATAAACTATTCTAGCTATTCCATATAAGTAAATGCAATTACAGTGGAACTTAAAATTACAAAGCAGAAAATGAAGTTAACCGAGGGGCATCGTGTATTGTCCATACAACCATTGCATGGAATTGAAATTGCCTTTGTCATATTGGTCTAGATATGTCATACATAGTTATTCATAACTTCAGTAGCTCATTTATAAGAGGTTCGATGTATACATTCATATCTTTGACTTGGAACTTACCTGATTGATTTGAAGTACATATAAAATATATAATTATGAGAACCATTAAGATATATAAACCATGCACAAGAGTAAAACAAAAAATATACAAATGAAATTAGGAAAAATAATACGAAAAATGAGATGCCACAACTACATTAGAAATAAAACAGTTATAGACACAAAATACTTGGAATAATCATCAACAACATTATGTGCTCCCTCTTTATTGACAACCATGGAGGAATGTTATTGTTGATAACAAAAATAGGCCACATCGTGTAAATGGATTTCATCTGTGCAAATGGATTAACACCATCTGTTGCCAAAGAAATCCTAAGATTACGTGGTTCTTCTTTAAAGTGAGGCCACTTTTCCTCCATCATCTCTAAAAGTAGAACCATCTGCAGGTATTCGGATAACATCATCTTGACTTCTATTATTGGTATGGTAATCCATAAATTGTGCTATGTTTTTGCACCTGAACAGTCGTTGCACAAAACGTGGAATTATGGGAATATAACGAAGAACCTTCTGAGACACCTTTTTTGTTACTTTATCTGTACAATATCTACTTAAATGACATTCTGGACATTCTGTTGCAAATTCATGCTGATTATAATATATAACATGGTCATCGGGGCATGCATGAACTGCTTCATAATGCATTCCAGTCTCTTTCATAATGGAAGATAAATATTGATATGTGCGAGGTAAAATATTTGATGGTGGTAACAAAAATTCAGCTATCAAGCTACAAAAATAAAAAATTTAATGTAATAAATATATAATATTAACGAAACACACTTCATCTGTACAATGATCAATAATGAGTTAACAATACAACTATTAGAGGAATACATATAAACTTTATCACGATCCTATATATGTGATGGATATTTTACATACCTTAGCATCTGTGTGATTGCAATGTTTGAAAGACCATTTATAACCTTCAAGTTCATTATCAACAATACAGCAGAGAGAAGATTTGTTTTGGAGCCTTCATAAAGGGGTTCATATGCCTTATCGAGAAGAGGTATATCGTGAACATCATCAAAGTCATCATCATTTTCATTATCAACGTCATTGTCATCATCCATTCTAACATTAAATGAATCATGGATCAATGTATTTGTACCATCATCTTCAATTACATTATCAGTATGATCATCTTGTTCAATATGATCATTCACTCGTTCTCCATTAAACATACATGCTCCATGATCCTGATCCTGAACTTGTTCTGAAAGCACTTCCTTTGGACGATATGTTGTAGGGTGTCTTTCCTTTAATATAAATACATAGAAACATCAATAGATATACATTAATATATGAAAAATAAAAATAATACATACAATTACCAAAACAAAGAATATAATAAACGTTATAATGCTAAACCTACAAATGGACGATATCCATTCCCCCCCTCAGCATGTCCATGTTCCCTGCAATGTTTTGTGGTTGTTGAGATCAATATTCTTCTCATCTTAAATCCCCTGCATTGAGTACACGGACAATAACATTTGCCATCACCCGTTTGTTTCACTACATCCCATAGTCTAGCAAGCAATTGTAAGTTGTCTACGTTTGGATCCGGAATATTTCTATTTGACATTTTGTCACAAACTTCGTGAATGAATTTAATCGGTTGTCTTAAAAAAACAAGTTCCACGCATCAACATTTTGTCAAACGGAGAGAAGTCGAAGAATAAAAAAATTCCAGCAAACTATCTGTCGAAAAAAAAGGAAAAATTCTCACAACTACCCGTTGAAGAATAAAACAATTCCTAAAAACGTCCGTCGAGGAACAAATAATTTTCGCAAATCGTCCATCGAGGAACAAATAATTTCGCAAATCGTCTGTCGATTCTACAACAAACATGTCGAAATGTTTAAAAAAAAATAATGTATAATGGCTTGGTGTCGTATATTTGACACCTTGAACATATTTACCATTGAAAATATGGGACCAAAAAAACCAAATCTTTCAAATCTGACATTTTTTTTTAAACCTACCACATACCGTCAAATATACGACACTTGTGTGTCGAAAAACCGACACTCTCGGGTCGGATATTCGACACTCTGGAGTGTCGAAAAACCGACGCTTTAGGTTTCAGATATTCTATGGCGCTATTAAACTTGACTGATCATTGTACTTCTCAATGATTGTTGTCCGACACATCCGTACAAAATGTCGGATGATGTCGGATTTCGGGTTCAAATCATTTTGTGTCAATGAAATCACATGATAAATCTAAGTAGTTTCTCCTTTAAAATAACTAGGGTAGATATGTCTATTACCCAAAATATTGTTCTCTTAGGGTTTTCGTCCCAAGAGCCAAACCACCACAAGAGCTCTCCAAAATCTCTTTTCAAAAATGATTCATCACTAAATTATAGAGGGGTCAATTTGCCCTTTTAAATCAATTTTACATTTTTGGGCAACTTTTACTACTTTCCCGCTCAAATATTTAATTAAAGTGACTTTATAAAGTCATTGTCACTTTATTTATTTATTTAATCTTTTTTTCTCCAAAAAGTGATTTATTTCATTTTAAAACATTTTTGGACATTAGAAATCATTTTTTCCTTCCGGCATTTAAAGCACTTCATCCTAGTTTTAATGAGTTGTTACACCACGATACAACTCTCAGACAGTTTATAAAAATGACAATCTAAATAATACTCAATAATAATCCAAATTTACGAAAACGTAGAAATGAATCGAAATCGAAATCTGATTGCACAAGAGTGATCTCAATGATGAAAGATGATAATAGACCTTTGAAAAAATCATAACTCCTATAAGCCATCTAAGCTTTTTGGTAACGTCAAATTGCCCCTCTAATCACGCTGACATAAACCCATAAAGTCATTTCCAACTGCAGAGCAAAAGAACTCGAAAATGAAGACATTACATTTACAAGAAAATAGCTCTAATTTTTCCCTCAAAAAATACCAAAATAAATGACATTATATAATGATACATTTTGAACCATATCTCAACATGTACATACTGTTTCAATTCACATGTTAGATTAGTTATCAAGTTTCTTACGGTCACTTATGCCAATTTGTACATATAATTCTTATTTTAATGTGTGGGGAGTCCGATTAATGTCATTTTCTATCACTATATGTGAATTCCCAAGGGTTACAACCAAAAAAGCCTATGATCAGAAGGCTCCATGTAGTATCAAAAAATCCTCCGAGTTTAGTGTGGAGAGTCCAATTAATGTCATTTTCTATCACTGTATGTGAATTCTTAAGAGTTACAGCCAAAAAACCATCCAATAAGAAGGTTTCATGTAGTACCAAAAATGCCTCTAATAAGGCTCCATGTAGTAATTGAGTGAGATGTACTTTTAAAAAACCATTGTGAAGGTTACAATGACTATGATACCCCACAAGTCACTAAGTGAGAGCCAAGTTAAACTTTCTGAAAGGAGCATACCCTCTTGGGAGGTTGTTGTTCCCATGGTTTTAAAAAAAAAAATCTGAAAGGAGCATACCATCTTCTTTAAACTACATGTTTCCTTAATCAATTGTGGTTGCTGCAATAACCTGTAAAATTCTCTAAGTGAATGTCAAGTGAGTCAATTATATCACCTAAATAAATTCATGGTATTTTCTGTAACCTGCATGTGATTCCATTTGTTTGGCTCTCTACTCCTCACTCGAATAATAATAAATGATAACTCAAATGTCATGAAAATAGATGTTACTCGTAGACTGGTGAACCATTATAACTTGTGGTCATCTTGTGTTTACGCTAACAAAGTCCATATACCTCAAACCATATTCAACATCTCTTCCCCGCTCTCAATTTCTTCACTTATTTTTCTATGTTTTTCATTTTTTGTTTGATTTTTAACCGATTTGTCACCTCAAACCCACTTTGAGCCAACCGTTGCTCTCCTTGTACATAGTACAATGGCCTTTCACCAGTTTTATTTGTGATGAAATGAAATTCACAGAAGAATACAAAGATCATCACAATTGTCCAAACTTGATACAATACTACAGAAGGTGAGTGCTGGATATAGAACAATTCCTTCTGTCATGCATCCCCAGTCAATGCAGCCTTAGATGCTCTCATCTGCTCTCATCTCCTTAGGATTTAGTACCGAATTGACCAAAAATAGTGTTTAACACCATTTATAATCCTACATCTATTCTGTAAAGTAAGACATTTACCATCTTTGAAAGATAAATATTCATCATCTAAACCCAACAAATACAATTTGATATTATAAAAATAATTATATTCAAAATCAACATTTGGATAACTTGTTTGAACATTTTCCCCATAAAATCATTCCAAAGGATGATAAGTTATTTGGCTTCTACAAGCTATATCAACAAAGATCTACATATCCTATTATGATTTCAAGAAAAAATATAGACCATGATTCCATGACAAAACATCTCACTGATAAATGGCATGTTAATGGCCTTGTCATATAGTTTAGCAACAACAATAATATTTAATATTTCACATTGTTTCAGTTTAATATGGATTTAACGCAATCATTCATAATGCATTTGGCATTATTCATCTTTCAAACACCTAATACATATTGAACCAATCTCCTTGGCAATATGAACCATTCTTGTCCACCAATAAAAGTACCAATTACCAAAATATGCATGACCATAACATTATTCTTATTAGCAACAGTACTTCTCAACTAATTGATAGCAAAATTACACTCAACTACCCATTCGCTCGGATCTTTCCTTGCAACTTATGACTACTACTTGTTAGTTCACTGGACATATGACTTAGAAAGGAAATATGAAGACCTAAATTGATAGGTCCATGGGTGGTATTTTATTTATAGGCATGTGGTATTTTGTTTATATGAGCCGTAATCGATTTACAAATATGCAATTGTAAAACCTATTTGGATGTATATGTTGTATATGCACATGCACGTGCATGTTTTCCTATACAAGTGCAAGGGACAAGTCAACAATATAAGAATAATCACAGGCATTATATAGCTTATGTACTCCCAATTTAAAGAATTCAGTGACTAATAGTATGTCTCTGATTAGGCCACATCCCCTGTCAACCACAACCAACCCTCATACATGCCGAAAACAACAATCAATAAATCACTGCTTGATATTTGAGAAATCACTCCACCTTTTTAGATTGTACTCGGCAACACCTACAATAATGCTTTCCCACCAAGTTATTTTCTCTTGGCATTATCGTTGGGCACCAATTGATGCAGTTACAGCAGAACAAGTACACAACTAAGTTCTGTTAATATGGATCTAAGCATGAAATACCAACTACAGTATCTCTCTTTTCAAACACTGCTCCCAACAAGTTTGAAATATCGAAAGTGAAATTGCAACATGCATGCAGCACTTTCAACCAGTTTGTTGTTTGGCCTGCAACATGACTATATATGGACTCCAAAGAAAAAAAGAAAAAAAAAACTTTATGCTCAACAAAAATTTAATGTATCTTGTGCTCCCTTTATGTAATCCCGTCATTGAGCTATTTTTGGAATTCCAAGGCATTAGTTGAATCCCAAAAGAAAAAGCAACGTCTCTTTAAAAGAAAAGGCTGAAAGAAAAAACCATTTATTAAAGACCAAAGGCCCTATCAAGGTCCTCAAAACTACCATTTGAGAACCACTGAAATTACTAATCAACAAGTTTTTAGTCCCCGCTCCATTTTGCTTGATTTCATATTTTGCCCTATACTATCATCCAGACAAACATATCATGGCATCTATGAAAACTTTCCAAAAACTAAATTCAAATATCGTCCCTATCTGTATCGCCCATTGACAAACATCTATGTTGCAAAGGACATAATACTGCATGAATTAGACACCCTCATGAAGCTTGTCAAATTGAGTGTCCGCATTGGCATTCAAAAACTTTAAAGCTGATTGGTCAAAAATCGAGTTTCCACATTAGCATCGAAAAACTTTAATGCTGATGCTCATGATCCCTCTAACAGAAGAGTCCACGACATATTGAACTTTGTAATGGTAAAAATAGCTCAATTAGACAGTCTCAAAATAAGAAGAGTATTCATCAGTGGCAGTTCATCCTTTCACCACCTGAATATGCAAAAAGGTCACCCAACTTGTGGATGCGGATAAGATGCACTCCTAAAGAGGGGCATAGTAACTGAACAAAAAATATTGCCAATATTTATTTTATTCATATTGTATCCGTCACTTTTTGGGACTAGGTGGTGGCATGTTTACATCCTCCAGACTCATATCCTGAAGGTTTAGCAGCAATGAATCAGAATTCAAAAACACCCTGTTAGATGAGTTAGAGATGGTGTGCGCTATTTCCCGGCTGGCCTCAATCTTCCTTAACGTGATGAAAGCAGGATTATTTGAAATAGCTTCACCAATAAGCTGAGCACTAGTGGCTTCTCCCTGTGATCAAACAAGGGTATCAACTAAGATAAGAAAACGTTTTTGACAGCAGACTGAAACCAATCTGTACTGTTTTATCATATAGACATATACCTGAGCTCTAATGATAGCACTCCTCTTATCTTGTTCTGCCTTCTCCACAACAAACTTGGCACGTTCTGCTTCTTGAGCAGCAACTTGCTTTGCTTCGATGGCAGCTGTGAACTCTCTTCCAAAAGTAAGGCTTGTTATTGAGACATCATCCAATGCAATGTTGAAATTAGCAGCTCGCTCAGTCAAAATTCTCCTTATTTCTCTGCTTACTGCCTGAAACACAATTGTATAACATTCATGGCAAGGTAAAGTTACATACAATCCCAAGTAAAAGAAAAACAGGACAGTACTGATCATATAGACTTAAACTCAAAAGGTATACCTGATGCATACCTCTCTCTGAGTAATAAGTTGACTTGCATTGTACTGTGCTACTACAGCTTTCAGTGTCTCGTGGATGATTGAAGGCAACACTCTTTCATTGTAATTTTCTCCAAGGGTTCTGTAAATTGTTGGTAATTGATCTGGCATAGGCCTTGTAAGAACTCGAAGACCAATCTTAACCTATAGTCAAATAAATAGGTTATCGGACGCATGATATTGAACTTGCTTTAAATATAATGAAACCAATTTCATGATGTAACAAGCAACATGTTTGTAGATCCAGAAATCACATGCATTTGATCCCAGCAATTGTACCATATCCAAGAAGGCAAATCAAATATTACAACTATAAACTAAGTCAGTAATATCGTATACAGCATACCAACTCCAGATGCAAAATATGTTCCATATGACTTTTCTCAAACAGTCACCCCAGGCATAAAACATTGTTTGGGATACTCTTTGAACAAACAAGCTACGGTTGGACATGCTATGGATTAGGGTATAATAGTCCAAGCAAGAATTAAGAAATGTCCATTTGAGAAAAATGATGATAATAATAATAAAGAGGAAAGCTTAACACGATAACCTCTTGCAACTATAAAATCACATAAAAAAAACAAACAAGATGCTTGCACATTAACAAAGACAGTTTGCTCAAAGTAGTGATTGTCTGCAACAAGGATAAATTGCAGGAGAAGCAGATTCAATCAAAAGGCTTGTATTAACATAAATAAAGCACATGCTTGCAAGGAACATATTCAAGAAAACAGTAATTGTTTTGTATCTTTGGATCTAGATGAGGCAACAAATTGCAGCTGACTTGCCACTTCTCATGCTCAAAACCTTAAAAGATAGGATGCTGCTCCTCAAGCTCTTTTTCCAGTGCAGTGCCCCCTTCCAGAAGCATCATTCTCCTTTTCTCATCTGGCCTCCTCTTTGGCTGGCATCATTACTGTCTTCAAGGAACATCGGTGAGCTTTGGCAGCTGGTCCCTGACAGTTTCTCCCATGGCCATTCAGCTCTGTGGCAAGGATTTTCCTGCACTTTTTACCAGGAACGCCCAAGGTAGATCCATATGCTTTAAAAAGGTCCCCAAGGCAAAGCCCTAGTGCCCTAGAAAGAGATTTGCAGACAGTCTCTTTGTATGTGGAGAAATTAGCTAAATAGTCCTTCAAAGGTGGTCTAAATGTCATCTCAGGATGGGCTTGGCTTCTGCCTGAACATGCATTGACATATAAGTTTACCATTACCAAAAAATTTCACAAACCTTTTGTGCAGATAAATAAGCTAAGACTCCATTAAAGGTAGCCTTAATGTCAGCTCAAGAAGAGCTTAGATTCCTAGCCGAACATGCCTGTCAATATTTACCATTTTCTTAAAGGCTTTAAAAAGGTTTCCAAGGCAAAGCCCTAGTGCGCTATAAAGAGATTTGCAGATACTCTCTTTTATGTGGACAAATTAGCTAAATAGTCCTTTAGAGGTAGTACAAGTGTCATCTCAGGATGACCTTGACTTTTGCTTGAACATGCATTGAAATGTAAGTTTACCATTCCCAAGCGATTTTCACAAACCCTTTATCTGTAGATATGTCAGTGGAAACTCCTTTAAAGGTAGCCTTAATGTCATCTCAAGAACAGCCTAGATTTACCAGTTCTGGCCCAGGCAACAGGGGCTGTTAAATTGTATATGGAAAACTTGGGTCAGATTTTGTGAAAGGATTTTCTTTTTATCAGATATCTTCATTCAATAGATTTTTCTCGAAGATCTGAAAGATTCCGAAGAAAGAGTGAAGGATGAAAGATGGTCCCTGTTTCTGGGTGAGTGTTAGCCTGTTCAAGAAACTATGGTTTCTAGAGTTCAGCCAGGTAAAAATGGTTTTGTCCTTGACCCCTTTTGAGTAAAGATTGCCAATCCTTCCCTTACATTTTTGGGAAGAGGATGTGCTCAAAAATATGGTTAATGTGATCAGGAAGTTTTTTTCAGTTCTGTATACTTCAAACACTAGGACAACAGCTGCCTCTGGATGAAGATGTTTGGAGTTAGATCTGGGGAGAGGCTTATAAGAAGAGATCAGCCAGAAATTTGGTCAGATGCCCTCAAGACAAACACTAGAATATGGAAACGTTGCCTTCAAAGCAGAAAAGAATATGGGCATCTGGCTTCTGGTTGTAAGGAGTTGGAGATAAATTGATCAAAACAGAACACCAAAGACTTTTGGTAGGTCAAGAAAAAGAGCAAGGTGGTTCTGCCTAGAAGAGAAAACCTAGAGAGGATCGATCTGGCATTGAATCTGTAGAGAAGAGTGCAAAGTTGCTAACACAAGCAGGAATTGCAGTGATACAGAATAAGTAAGTGAAAAGGAAGTTAAGGTCACTTCAGGGTCTGGTCTTAAGGACAATTTATTGATTTTCATTCAATTGCAACAAGGGGAGCCAAACACTCCTTCAAGAAACAAGGGCATGAGTCATGACAACAAAAGTTGGCCTTGCAATAAAGCAAAAATCCAGGAATGAGGTTTACCCTCCAAATAAGCACAGCATATCCCCTAACCTCCTCTTGCAGCAAATTGAAAAAAGCAAAGGAGAAGAAACGAAAGGCTGATGACCTGATAAAAGGAAGAAAGGAGATGCTTCTAACATCACGGAAACAAATACAATTGGATTTCCTAAGTGAATGTTTCAAGAGGCTGCCTATCATGTCCTCTGGAAGGTTTGAGATCTAGAGGATTTCATTTGTTTACAAGTACTTGTACCATCGAGGTTCAATACTGAATAACAGAAAGAAATGAGAAGTTTCTAACATCAAGGAAAAACATACAGTTGAATTCCCTAATTGAATATTTCAAGAGGTTGCCTATCATGTGCTCTGGAAGGTTTTAGGTCCAGAGAATCTGTCATCTGTTTACAGGTACTTATATCAAATGAGGCTGGTGACTGAATAAAAGGAAGAAATGAGATGTTTCTAACATCAAGGAAACAAACACAGATGGATTTCAGAGTGATTGTTTCAAAAAGTTCCCTATCATGTGATCAGGAAGGTACTTGTGCCATATGTAATATTTATTTTCTGATTTTAATGGAAAATAATTCTCCTGTCAAAAAAATAACAAAAAAACAGAATTTACTTCTTGCTAAGAAATTGAGGAAACCCCATAACTCAAAACACCAAATTAGTTTTAAAAAAGTTAACGCAATAGGAAGAAATTTGAAATAAAATTTCAACAAATATTTAACATGATTACCATCTGAAGGTCACGGCTGCCCGATGTGCTTTCCACAAGGTGAGGACGTGCTCTGACATCATAGATGACAGGCCTATCAAACCAGGGAATCATAAGATGTGTGCCTTCCGGATATACCTGCAAGATATTACAAATATTTTAGAAATTGCCAAAAGAATAAATGAAATATTACCTAGATTTATTGTGCTTCACAAGTCACAATATGCATCCTATGCTGCTCCATCACATATTGATGTTCCAGGTTCTAATACAATGCTACACTTTGACAAGGACAAACAATTCAGATCCGTAAATCATCTCAACGCCCACTTAAGGCTGCACTCTAAGCTTTTTACACAAAAGATGCAGGTCACAGTTTGTTAAATACTAACTCCAAAACTTGCTAACCATGCTCTAACTTGACTTAGTAACTAGAATTTAAGGTTTTTCCTTTATATTCGATACCCCTCTTATTGCTCAAAATGTAAAATCAAAACAAGAAGCTTGTCGGCAGCATTGGAGATCATCAGAGATCATTGAAGGCATATTTTTATAAATTTTGAAGTCATGGGGAGCATGTTTTTCAATTGGGTTGGAGCTTCAAGTAGTTAGCAGCAGCAAAAAGTTTAAGGTGGGCAGCTTCCAATACAAGAAACTACAGATGTTCATTTGTAGCCAAGTTCTTCTCAATTTTTTCTTGACATTTTTAAGTTCTTATTGTTATTGTTATCTTGGGCAGCAAGCATTTCTTTTCTTTGTGTATTTTCCCCCACAGTCACAACCGCATAACACTTTAAAATGGAGAGAATCAAACTACCCACTATGAAGTTCAATTTCCTAAGCCATTAATCATAAGAAGCCCTTCCTTCAATTTGAGAAAAAAGTCACCAAAAATTGTTAGAATATAAGGCTTATTATGTAATAAAGTCACTGACTTTAAGTTGGGCTAATATTCATTTTACGTGTAGTGCACTTTATCCCACACCCATAAGTAGAAATAACTTGCTCAATGAATATTGGCATAACAAAAAGGTGAACTCCACTGTAATATGTGCACCGATTACTCAATAGTATAATAGTGTTATTTTGTGTATCTCGCAACTGTGTTAAGGTTTCTATGTTTCTAGAATGTCGAGTAGAAATAGCTATGAAACAATGCAAATGTCATTAGAAAAAATATTATAGGTTCAACTTCCACATGTGCAAAGTGAAAATACAAATTCAGTTGATGAATAAAATCCTATGGGGAATTGTGAAAGGTACTAATACACCACCAACAGATCCAAATAAACTATTGGAATAAGAAAGCGGAGACGATAAAGCCAAAGCCATTATTGGCCTTGCTCTATCAAATTTGAATTGCATCTTATAGACCTAGAACAATCATCCAAGATCATCTGAGACATCTAAAAAAAGCTTTTTGGAGCGCAAGAAGTTAATGCAAAGTTTTCTTCAAAACTACAACTTTTCAGATTGAAGATGTCTAGCAAGATCATTATTTCTAGCCACATAGATAATATGAGATATCTCATTAGACAATTAGTTGAAGTCAAAGCAACAATAGAGGAAGAAGATGCCAAGGCCATTCTGCTAAACACTCTACCTCTCAATACAACAATGTATAATCATTACTCTCAGTCAATTACCTTCTCAAACCCTAGAAAATATGATTGCTTCTCTTTTAGCCAAAGAAAAGAGAGCCACTACAAGAGAAACGGAAGGTTATCCTCCAATTGAGATGGCATTTTCCTCAAGACATAATCAAAGCAGACCAACCAAAGGCAACAGGGACATGGAATGCTACTATTGCAAGAAATTAGGTCATACAACTTGGTACTGTAAATTCCAAGCACAATAAAGGTAAAGTCAAAGACAAATCACATTCAGCAAATGCAACCATTATTGAAGAACCGTCAAATGCAAATAGTTGCAATGATCTTCCTAAAGAATAGGGCCTTCAGGTATTTTAGGAAATTCAGACTTTGAAGACAAGGTGGGGTCATATGCAGATATAGCTCAGGCTTCAGCATGTATGGTTTCCCAGTTAGTTTGGGATTTTATGGATCTCCCCCATGAGGTTATCAAAATTGCATGTGGATTTTTGTCTAGTAACTTAATTCAAGAGATTCATGATTCAAAAGATCAAGGGGGGAGGAATCTTAGAACTCGGGAATTCAACTTGGGAGCCACACCTTTACAAGGGGCAAGGGGCAACTTGCTATCTTATTCAAAAATTATTTTCAAAGAAGCTTTTGAAGAATTTTTTGGTTCTAATGCCTTTAGTTTTTCAGTCGTGTGTTTTATGTTAAGCTACTTTAAGTAATGTAAGCCTTAGGGGGTGTGAGAATATAAGGCTTATTATGTAATAAAGTCACTTTGACTTTAGGTTGGGCTAATATTCACTTTATGTCTAAAGCAGTTTATCCCACACTCAAATACGGAAATAACTTGCTCAGTATTAATACATAAGGAGATGAACTCCATTGTAATACATGCACCAGTTACTCATAATATAGTATTGTGCTATTTTGTGTATCTCTCCCCTGTTTTATGGGTTTCTAGGTTTTTGGAATAAAAATGACAAAAATTGTGGTGGTTCGTAGAATGGATATGCAATTCCTGTAAACATTATTTTAAAAGTAGCACGAATAAGACATGAATCGAAAGAGGTGAAAATCAACAAGTAACCGAGAAGTTCTACAATTTCTTAGTCATGTGAAAGATAAACAATAATGGGTTTAGTTGTTCCCAACACCCCTTGGAAATGCCCTAGGAAAGGTTCCATGTCCATGTTGAGAATGGTGTAAGCTTCACTTTTGGCCACATTCAACCCTATATTATTAAATTTAGGTTTGGTTAAAATTGACCTGGTCAACATAGGCCCATAATGCACCCTACCTCTTAAGTTCTAAATACATACACCAATTCTCATTTGTAATATTCACTCAATTGGCTTCTTTTCCATCTTTAAGAAGTGTTATGGTCACCATCGAAGTATTCCACTCTCTCATGCTTTGTTTATTTCTCTCTAGCACACTTTTATTTGATTACCTCTCTTTAGCACACTTATGATTGGGTTTAGTTTCTCTCTCTATGGTTATTTTGCCCTAGTGTTGGTTTATTCCCTTTATCATAGAATTAGGGGTTGTCCATTAGTTCCATTCAATCCTCTCTCTCTTGTGAATCTCAACATTTTATCGTAACAAGTGTGAGCATCCTTTACTCCAACAACTAATCCAAAGATTTTTGGCTAATGGCCTACTTAGAGTTTCTTTGTAACTATAGAACTAGGGTTTTTGGATCATCTCTTTTTTCTAAGTTTTCCTAGGGTTTAAATCTTCCTTCAAGGCCAATGCCTCTTTTCTAGGACTTCCTAGGGTTTTTACAAAATTTAAACCCTCCTTCAAGGCCAATGCCTCTTTTCTAGGACTTCCTAGGGTTTTTACAAAATTTAAACCCTCCTTCAAGGCCAATGCCTCTTTTTCTAGGGTTTCCAAGGGTATAAACTCCTATGCAATGCTATAACATTGCATATTGTTCAAAAAGACATTGGTACCTCTCTTTCCCTTGGGTTTGTAACAAATGGTTGAAGACTAGTGAAAAAAAGGAAGTATTGTTGACTTGTTGTTTGGTTATATTTATGCTTTTCAGTTTTGTTGTTAATTATTTGTAGATCTTCTTTGTTATCACACTTATATTAAGGCCAAATAATTAATATAATTTATTTTTGGGATAGTCAATGTGAAGAGGTTCTTCCTCTTGATCTATTTGTTATTTTAATTTTGTTTTATTTCAGCCTAATATAGCAAATAACAACACCTTTATAATAGTTTGATGAGTGGCAAAAAAAATCTGCATTTTATTTTCAGCAAACATCTTAAGGTTTCAGGTGTCAAATTAGTTCTTTTGAACTTGTAATCAAGTAAATGATGGAAATTTCAAACTAATCCTTCAACTAAGTAGGTTGAATGTGACACACTAGTCCTTTCCAACCTCATAAGCCTACATCAAGTGTAGATTGTGACAGACTAGTCCATTCATGTTGCAATGCTTCACTGGGTCCATTAGCTCTTAAGTTGATAGGCAATGGCCACATTACCTTATCCCCTTATTCCCCTCTCCCTTCATTTTCTTCTTTTCCACATCCCTTTCCACATTTTCATTTCCATTTCCTATGCAACAAGTAACCACCATTTTGTTAAGGCTCGCTCTTCCTATTTCACCTAGAGCCTACACTCCATACCCTTAGCAATTTTACTTAGAGATAACCTCCTTGAGTTGGAGGAGAGCCAACCTAAAGAGAGGAAGAGCCATTGAGGTGACAATGGGGGGCCTTCCTAAAATTGGACAAGACTAGCTCCTTGATGTTTGGAACTTTACATCATTGGGTGTGCTATATTTTGTTGTAACATTTTGGTCATTATCGAGCATAACATCCTTTCTTCCCAAAAAATTGTATAGATCGACTACATTGTATGATACAGACATAGAGATAAGTCAGAAGGAGAAGTTTGCTGAGAAGACAAAGGAACACTCATCCGAGAGATTCGCAGAGTTACCAGGCAAAGCATCAGACCGTAAAAATCACGCAAAGAGAGCCGTACAGAACAGAGGAGTGTCGTACAGCTGTGGTACAAATTCTATACAGTTGACGTCATAACCGTACAAATATCATACAGCTGACACGAGGGCAATACCGTTGACGCAGGGGCCGTACCTTGTTGTTGGGGTTTGCTTGGTGATTTTGCAGAGGATCTGATTTGCCAGGCTGGGTGTATTATCTGTTGGATTGTAAATGTTCCATATCTTCTTAATAAAATTTCATATCTGACTATTGCACCGGTTTTCCCATCTTGGGTTTTATCTGGGGGTTTCCATACCCAAAACACTATGTCTATATTTATGTGTTGTTGTTGATGTTTCTCAGTATTTACTTTTCGCTGCAATACTAGTAAAAGAAATTCATATGTAGTTTTTGGTAACAATTAAACATATTGTTAGTTTGAATTTTAAAGGAAAATTTACATGGTATCAGAGCTCTATTGAGCTAAATCTGAGAAATTGCAACAGTATTGATAGATCAAGGGCAGATCTATTGAAAACACAAACCTAGGGTTCAAATCTAGGGTTTGACAGGTACACTTCATTATGGTCGTGCAGTTGAGAGTTGAGGACAGACTCCAAGGGGCTCAAAACTTTCCTACTCGGAAAGAAAGGATCACAAGGATCCTAGATGTCAGTGATGCAGAGGAGCACATTGACTCCACAAAGGTTGCACCCACTGATCCGACAGAGTTGGTAACTTGGAAGAAGTTAGACTCCAGAGCTATGTTGATCATCTAGGATGGGATGAAGGACCACATAGTCCATCACCTTTCCGAGAAGAAGACCGCATTGAAAATGTGGAAGGCTTTGGAAAGGCTTTACCAAAGCACGAACGAAAACCGAAAGATGGTGCTGCAAGAGAGGATGCGCAGTACCAAGATGCCCAAGGGTGGAGGAGTGGTGCCTTATCTCACAAGGCTCACACAGATCAGAGACGAGCTTGGAGCTGTTGGCTCTAAGACTGAGGATGAGGAGCTAGTTCGGATAGCCCTCAATGGCTTTTCTAAGCCATGGGACACATTTGTCAAAGGTGTTGTGGCTAGGGAGAAGCTCCCTGATTGGCAGAGGATGTGGGATGATTTTGTGGAGGAGACCCGCATGGGTCAAGGTTTAGGTTCATCCAACAGTGCCCCACAAATTGTGGATGAAGAGGCTCTAGCCCTAGTAGGGAAGAGCAAGGGTAAGGCAAAGAAAAAGAAAAGTGGTAAGAAGAACATTGACATGTCCAAGGTCAAGTGTTTTATCTGCCACAAGCAAGGACACTTTGCTTCCTAATGCCCAGACAAAAAGAAGAATAACAATACCCAGATGGCAGAATCTGTAGAGGTGGAGGAGTTCAGCAAAAACTTCGACAAAGACTTTTGCTTGATAGCAAAGAGCAACGTTTGGTACGTAGACAGTGGAGCATCTTGTCATATGACAGGACAGAAGAGGTTCTTCAAGAGCTTGCAGGAGTGTGGATTAAATCTCCACATTGAGTTCGGTGATGATGCGCAGTATCAAGCGCAAGGAGTTGGCACTATTCCATTTCAGAGGGAGTCTGGCAAACCCCTCAGTTTTGTTGACGTTTTGTATGTTCCGGGCTTAACTAAGAATCTCATATCCATTTCCACCTTGGAGGACAAGGGATTTCAGGTGAAGTTCCAAGACCATAGGGTGTATATCAGGCCCAAGAGGTCAAATAGGAGACTAGATCGGGTGATTGGCTGCGAGAGTGGGAAGGATTTAGGGTGATCTGTGGCATAGGAGGATGGCACACTTACACCATGGAACACTGAGGCATTTGAGAAGGGCAATCATTGGAGTTCCTTAGGTACAAGAGGAGAAGCATAACCACTACAAGGGTTGTGCGTTGGGGAAGAACATCAGGAAACCTTTCCCACAGAGTGAGCACAAGTCTAAGGGGACCTTGGACTTAGTGCATTCAGAAGGCATACAGAGTATATATTCATGCTTGCAAGAGGATCATTGGGAGCGGGGATGTCCAGATTGATGAGGAAAGAGCCTTGTGGAGATATATGGACTTACCAACATAGGAGCAGCCACCGCATGACTCGGGGGTCAAGTTGGAGGAGCCACTGACAGGTACAGGTACAGACACAAAGCACATGTTCTGGTAGTCGAAGGGTGTCAGGTGGACAAGATCCTTCAGTCATTGACTTGGAGGATGAGCCGCAACAAGAGTCGAATATCCAGCAGCCGCAGCAGGTAGACACTAGGCCAAAGCCTAAGTGGTTTAGGTCCACAGTTCAGGATTCCAGGCAAGTGAATCCTCCACAGAGCTCCATGAGGCGGAGCAAACCACCATAGAGACTTAGCTATATGGCATTGATGATGAAGTTGATTAACTCCGAACCTTCCAGTTCCAAGGAGGTTGCACAACATGATGTGTGGCAAAAGGCCATGGTTGAGGAGTATGACTCAATCATGAAGAATCAAGTATGGGAGGTTGTGTCGAGGCCAGAAGGTAAAAATGTGGTGGGATCCAGATGGATCTACAAGGTAAAGCATGCAGCAGACGAAAGCGTAGAGAAGTACAAGGCGCGCTTCGTGGCAAAGGGGTTTTCACAGAAGGAGGATATTGACTATGAGGATACCTTTGCCCCTATTGCTAGGTATTCTTCTATTTGGACCATTATCTCATTAGCAGCAAAGATGGGTTGGCGTGTCCATCAGATGGACGTCAAGACTGCCTTCCTCAACGAAGTTACAGAGGAGGAGGTATTCATTGAGCAGCCCAAGGGGTTTGATGTGGTGAACATGGAGGCGCATGTATGCAGGTTGCAAAGAGCTCTTTATGGAATCAAGCAAGCACCCCGGGCATGGTACTCGAGGATAGACAGCTATCTAAGGGAGTTGGGATTCCAGTGGAGTGAGGCAGACCACACAACCTGTACTTTTTGTCAGGTGAGGTACCTCTCATACTGGTACTATATCTAGATGATATCTTTCTTACTGGAAATGAGAAGTTGATTGACTAATGCAAGTCCAACCTTGCAATTGAATTTGAGATGAAAGACCTTGGGTTGATGCATTACTTTCTAGGCTTGGAGGTTTGGCAGAGAGACGAGTGCTTCTTCATTGGACAAGGAAAGTATGCAGTGGACATCTTGAAGAGATTCAGGATGGTGGACTGCAAGCCTATGGCCATACCTCTAGTTTCCAACTAGAGGAAGATTGATGCATCAAGGTCAGACAAATTTGATCATACATTGTATCGCCATCTTATCGGATCGCTCATGTATCGGGTCAACACACAGTCTAACATTAGCTTTACAGTCAACTCTTTGAGCTCGTTCATGGTGGACCCTCAGAGAGTGCATTGGACAGCTGCAAAGCACATACTTCTCTACATCAGAGGTACAGTGGAGTATAGGTTGGTTTATGAGCGCAGAGGGAGTGTACAATTAGTAGGCTTCACATATGCTGACTGGGCAGGATGTGTAGAGGACTGGAGGAACACTTCAGGTTGTTGCTTCAACATTGGATCAAGGGTTGTCTCTTGGTTCAACAGGAAGAAGAAGTCAGTTGCATTGAGTTCGACAGAGGCTGAGTACATGGCAACCAAATTGGTAGTGGCTGAGGAAGTTGCTACAAGGGTTGTTCCAGTGTGAGCTAGAGGCTACAATAGTTCACTGTGACAATCAAAGAAGCATCAGGCTATCTGAAAATCCATTATTCCATAACCGAAGTAAACACATAGACATTCGGTACCACTTCCTGAGAGATTGTGTGCAGAGAGGAACCATTCGGTTGGAGTCCATACAAACAGATGAGCAGGTGGCGGACACTTTCACCAAGGCATTTTGCAGACACAGTTTTGTGAAGTTCAAAGATAAGTTGGGGTTGCTACTAAATCCCTTCCTCGTTGTGAGGGAGTGTTAGAAAGTGACAACAAGGAAGGTCTTCTAGCATTGCATGTGTCATTGCATGCTAGGAAGACATTAAATAGGAAGCCAAATGTATTAATGTGATTTTTCTAAGTTTGGACTTAGAAAAATACATTAATTATTCTAATTTGATTTTGACTTAATGGAATCACTTTTATAAAGTGAAAAATGAAATAATTTAAGTGATGGTTAATTTAATCTTGGCCACTGATCTCACAAGAGGATCACATCCATTGATCCATAGTGAAGGTTAGAGTTTTCACTTGGCCATTGAGTTAAAAGGAGATTCGGTGGAAAGGACACATACACGAGAGAGATACAAATAGAGAGAGAAGTTTGAAGGAGAAGTTTGTTGAGAAGACGGAGGAACACTCATCCAAGAGATTCACAAAGTTACCAGGCAGAGCATCGGACCGTACAGATCACGCAGCGAGGACCGTACACAGCAGAAGAGAGTCGTACAACTGCCGTACAGATTCCGTACAACTGACGCAGGTCGTACTGCTGACACAGGGGTCGTACAGCTGCGCAGGGACCTACCTTGTTGTTGGGGTTTGCCCGATGATTTTGCAGAGGATCAAATTTGCCAGGTTGGTGTATTATCTGTTGGATTGTAATTGTTCCATATCTTCTTAATAAAATTTCATATCTGACTGCTGCATCGGTTCTCCCATCTTGGGTTTTATCCAAGGGTTCCCATACCCAAAACACGGTGTCTATATTTATGTGATGTTGATGTTTCTCAGTATTTAATTTCCGCTGCAATACTAGTAAATGAAATTCATGTGTAGTTTTCAGTAACAATTAAATATATTGTTTAGCCATAGTTTGAATTTTAAAGGAAAATTTACAGTGATTAACACGTGAAAGTATCATCAAATTGTAGCTCTTTTTCTAAAAGTGATGTTTATAATGTTTTATGTAAAAGGTCAATTAGCCCATGGTATTAGAGGGCAAATGGTATTTGAGGGTACATGGTAATGAGCCCATGGTATTTGCATAAAGTGAATGTTATAAAAAAGTATGAGGGAGAGTTAGTGAAATAGATTGAGGGAGTTTGGTCAATTAGTGACCAGATCTAAGAGAAGGATTCTCTTAGAGGCTTTGGAGTGAGTGATTCATTCAAGCTAGTGTGTCATATTGTTGAAGATTTTGGCACAATTGCAGCAAGGGTGAATCAAGAGCCTGCTCCAGTGGGTTATATCCAGAAACCTAAAACTGTAAGTGTTGTTACAAATAAAAGACAAACTGTTTGTCGGTTTTTCTTAGGATTGGGGTTTCCAAGGTATATCTATGTACTGTGGTTATATGATCTCCACTGTGCAATTTCAGTTATCTTAGACAATGTATTACAATTTACAGTTGTTTAATATTTCAGACCTGCAATATTTATATTTGCTGGTTAAAATCTGAAAGTGAATAATTACACTGAAGACTGCTAATAAGACCTGTTTAAGGGTTGAAAAACTAACAGAAATCACCTTGGCGACAACATGTGTCAGTTTTCTTGTGTATGACGATTATGTGCACGCAGATTTTGTTTTCAGATTTAAAATTTTAAATGGATGTCCCACACTAAAGTGTTAAAATTTTGGGAAATGTTGGTTATTCCTTTGGATTTTCATGCATTCATAGATCTCCATGTCATCTTTGGCCTGGAGTTTGGACAGATCCAAATCCAAGATTTTGGGGACAACCCCATTTGGCTTCTAGCATCTTACAACAGTAGTGCAGTTTATTGTAGACAGTAATACTGTCCATGAAGATGTTTTGATGAAGATTTTTGCATCTTGTTTAAATGGAAAGAATACATGGGATTGGTACTGTGATTACAACCCAAAAGAAATAGTCAATTCTAGACATTTTGAAAAAAAATCAAAAATATTGGATGCTATGATCAAAAAACATGCAACAAATTTATATGAGGTGTGTTTTTGGGTTGATATTTGTGCTAAAATTTAAAAAAAAATGTTGGTTTGATAATTGTCCATGAGAAGCACCCTTCAAGTTCTCTCTTCATTGAAATTAAGAAAAGAAATGTTCTTATGAATACTTGGTGAAATGCATTAAAGAAAAATCTGCACACCTCAAAGATAAACTGCATATTTGTTATACATCAAATAAGCCACATTCATATTATATTTCAGAAAAATAAAAGTAATAAGCTTGTTGAAGTATCTATTTCAACCCCACATGCAGAAGATATCATCAGTAATGAAGTATACACCTCATTCTATCATGAAGAGAAAGGTTTCCAGAATTCTAACTTTGATGATGTAATGGTTGATTTCAAGAAATCTATTTTTGAAGAGAAGCCATTGTATGATAATAAATTATTGGATGTATTTAATACATATGATAAAAATGAGGGCAAAATTTTCAAAATGATGAACTTAGTTTGGGAAGGGAGTATTGGAATTTATTTGAAGATCCCACATATGACATCAATGGGGATGATTTCTTGGAGGAAAATGTTGATTTTGAACCTCTTGGACAACCATGTGTAGAAGGTGCATGTTTATAAATTTCAGATGTTAATTTACAATCATGTTTGCACCTTCATGATTCAAAAAAATTCAAATTGTGGATATTAAAACTACAGAATATTTACAACAATTTTCTCCCATACATAATTCAAAATAAAATCAAATTTGAGAACATGTTGATACTAGATAATAAAACAGGAAATTTTCAACCACCAATGTCTTCA
This sequence comes from Pseudotsuga menziesii, assembly GCA_001517045.1. Classification (NCBI taxonomy): domain Eukaryota; kingdom Viridiplantae; phylum Streptophyta; class Pinopsida; order Pinales; family Pinaceae; genus Pseudotsuga; species Pseudotsuga menziesii. Next base: position 378,447 of record LPNX010427037.1, on the reverse strand, counting down.
GATTCTGGTGCATTTCCATATGAATTTTCGACTGGAAGTTTTTTGTTTATTGCTAGAAATTGTATAGGGCAGCTTGGTTTTCAATTTGGCATGCATTGCAAAAAATTACAACCATCTGTTTTTTATATTTTTGTGTAATAGCAAATTTTTGGCTGGAAATTTTTTGTTTATTGCTAGAAATTGTATGGCGCAGCTTGGTTTTCAATTTGACATGCATTGCAAAAAAATTCAACCATCTATTTTTTCATATTTTTGTGTGATGGCATGTGAATTTTCAGCAGGAAGTTATAATTTATTTACTGGAAATTGTATGAAACAACAAAGTATTGAAGTCAAACTCTAGAACTATTATTTTCAGCCATTAAATTATGAACAGAAATTAATATCCCGATCTGAAATTTCACCTGTTTCTTCATCCTCACGCTTGGTAGAAGATATTTTAATGTTGGAACAGCCTACATCCTCAAGAGTTGAGGGTGTTAATGATGTTTTTCTTACAGATCAGACTTGTGATAGGCACAGAAGACCTTGTTCACTTCGATGAGGGGCTTCCATATTCATTTTCAGAACATTATTTCAACACCCTTCGACATTACATTGAGTTAGCATGTGTTGGAACATGATATCCTTGTTCAGATTTTTGTCTTGGATGTTGTTCATGTAATGTAGTTTCATTTTTGCAGCCATATTGTAGTAGAGATTCCTGCATATATAGGTCTTATAATTAAAGTAACCTTGTTTTGGATCATAACTAAACAAAAGAGTAGAGTCCATGGCCTCAAGGAAATACTTGGGTGGTTACAATGGCTGTTTGATTTCACTTATTTTTTTGCTTCATCCTATAGTAGATGAGGGTAGGATAAATAAGCTCAACACATGTGAGCATTAGTCTGTATTTCCAACTATTTTGGCATTTTTGAAGCCAATCTTTTGAATTCAAGTTGAAGTATTAAAAAAAATGTAAGTATGTGGTGTTTGAGGATGTAAACTGAGTCAGCCTGCCATATTGTCTTGCTACCTCTTGCTTCTTTATAAGTCTTTTTGATCAGTCAACCAAAGGTTTTTTTATTAATGAGCATAGTTTGGGAAGGGATTAATTATTGGGGACCATTTGGAGATCCCATCTATGACACTGATGGGGAAGATTTCTTGGAGGAAAACATTGATTTTGAACCTTTTGGGCAGTCATGTGTAAAATTTGCATGTTAAAAACTTACAAATGTTAATTTACAGCCATGTTTGTGTTGCCGCCTTTCACACACCTGGGTTACGTGGCAGAAATCTTCAAGCCACTCGGTGTGTCCCTGGGGGCAAGTCTCGAGTCAAGGCTGTAACCTTGTTCTTGACTCCTCTGTTTAGGCTCAACTCCTAACGAAGCCAAGGGGGGTAGACCCTATTAAGTTACTAAGGCTAATTACTTAGTGTGATGGTGTTAACAGTTATATTGATTAAGTTGTTTAGGAGCTTTGAAATTAACCAGTGGAAACAAAAGATAACAAGATGCAAGATTTAAAGCATATAAGCACAGTAATGACACTCAATATATATATAATCGAAAGAAATAAATCACCAGTGCCTTAAATGGAGTCAACAGAGAAAATAATGTGCTTGCATGCGCTTGAAATAATGATTTGCAAATGTCTCTTGGTAGATTTTAAATTAATGTAGAATGTGAATGAATTAAATTAGGCGAAAAGAGGACTCCAGATATACCCGAGGGGTACTTGGAGTATGTCCAAAAGTGAACTTTCACGGCTACCCGCAAGGTGTTTGTGGGCTGAAACGAAGTCTCGGAGACTATTGTTCATAACGCACCCGTCAGGGTGTGACAGAGATCGACGCCTCGAGGTCACTTTCCAGTTGTTCCCACTAGTTTGGGCATTTTGCCACCGCTTACAGTTTGTTCGAGTCGTTGGATTTTCACCTAATGGTTTGTCAATTTGGGAGGTGAAGACTAATTAATCTAGTCACTCAAGTGCTTTTGATGCAACTTGACTAATCGGACGAACCGCAGCCAAGTACAGAGCATACACATTGGAGTCTTTGTTACTTTTAATAAATTTTAAAGGAGGTGTTCTTGTTAAAAAGAAAACCCTCCAGGAACTTCTTTCGGTCCAAGGGGACCTTAATCAGGGAATCAAGGAGGGGCTGATTTTATTATGATTATTAAAACAATTAATGATAGCATATGAAGCATAAACAGATAAGCAAACCACAATTTTCTAATTAGACTACCACGACCCTTTCTTCACCTTTCGGCTCAAAAGGAGGCTCGTAGGGTAAGTATTAAAATTACTTTGAAATAACCAAATATGGAATATGGCAATCATTATAAGTCAAAGTATACTTCCCTGCAGATTAGAACTACACTAAATTGAAAACGGATGAACAAAAAGTAAAAAATGACACAGACACAAATCCCCCCAGGGGGGATGGTGAATAGGCTCGAAAGAGCCTATTCGAAAAGATTTTTCTTTTTATTAGCAGTGATTACAGTATCAAAAAATTGAAATTAATCCACTTGGTCCTTATATGGAATGAGACCAACGGTTCACAAATTCCAAAAATTTGAAATTTTTGGAAGACAGAAACCCCCTGAGGGTTTTGAATGGTCCAAAAATACTTTCCGAACAGCGCCTCCTCTTTTCTGTTACACCTGCTAAAAACCAGCAAGCTTATCACAGTTAAATATGCCCAAAAGTACTTTGAAAGTACTTTTGGTTGAAAAAATTTCTAAATTAAAACTAGTTTTTAAAGAAGCGGAAAACGAACCAAGGAAAGCAAGCTTTCCTTGGGTTCTTGGCCTGATTTGGGGGCAGCCAATATGAAGCACTTAAATTGCTGAATATAACTTTTTAGATTCTAAGGAAACAACCATGCATTCAACAAGCTTTAGATCTACTTTCACAGCCTTGAAAAATGACAATTTTCCCTAAAACTAGATCTAGAATGCTTGTAAAAATTTCTTTAAGAATGAGATCTAGTTTTATGAGCTTTAAGGTAGCAAGATCTATGTAAGATGAACTCTAAAACTGATAGATCTAAACAAATTTAAAGCTGCAAACAAGTAACCAGACTGAGTTTAGAAAAATTTGGAGGAAGAGAAAAAGAAGAGCATTTTTGCTAGAAGCCTTGAAGATCAACCGTGGAGCTTTCCGATGGAATGTCGAGGGATTATGCCTTTGAATGGTTTTGGAGAGAGTGAAGAAGCAAACTAGATCAGCATTCTCTCCAAGCTAGGAACCTACAACTGAATCCAAAGACTTGCCAAAATACTTGTGAGATCCGGTTAATACATATATAGAGATTTCAAAATAACGTGCATATAAACTTATAAAACATGTTGAATCTAGCTCTCTAAACATGCATCAAAAAGGAAAGAGATGGCCAATAAACTTATTAACAAACTCCTTTCCTATCAAGATTATAATAAACTTATTATCAATCTTAGCAATGAATCCACAAACAATCAGCAAATTATGAACATAGATACAGGTTACCTCAGTGAAACACGGCAATGCTCATCCACACATACAAATACATGACACCATCTTGCCTCCAAAGCTTCACTTTATTCCAATAGCAAAAGATATTACACAGTATTACAACAGCAATGGCTCCTCAATCCAACTCTAACTAGCTTGGAAGAGGCAGCCTGAGCTTTATTTATCCAAAAAACAGGAGATCCAGCCCAGGGGGGGGCGCAAATCCCAAGGAGACAGACCACTGCAGCTGAGGGAGAGTCCATCAATGTTGATCTGAAGCCAAACTGAGCCTACTTGTCAATCGGGGGGCTGATTGAGCTGACACATCAACCCACAGACTGACACATCAACCCACAGACTGACACATCAATCCACAGAGCTTCCAGGAGAGCCCACACATGTGGAGGAGAGAGAGAGGGCGCAATTCCCCATAAAGGATGCTGAAGATCAATTTTGGATCTGTCCAGATCACCTCCTTCAGTCAAGGATTTGTCAGATCCAGTCAATCTGGTCCAGATCTGACTGATTTCAATCAAATCGACTGAGAATCCACTGATCTAAGGTTTTTTATTTGCTCCATTATTCATCAATTTATTAATTAAAATAATCAATAAATGATTTTTGGGGTTTTCTGACCTAAGTGATGGAAAATCACTCAAAACCTGAAAAAAGTGGGTCCATGGGTTTACATGGTGCTCTTAGCTTGAAAATGAGCACCTACATGACTAAAACAGATTATTTGGCCCACTTTTATTACAAAACCAATTTTTCCAGTTAAACTATTAAAAAATAGCCTAAGTTTTGGAAAAATTAAATTTTAATAAAAAACACTGAAAAAAATAAAAATTTAAAAAAGTTGAAAAAACCTAGGGGGACTTAGACATGTTCATATGACTCGACCATGATGCCTAGCATGTTTATACATTGACACATAGACTCTAATAACCTCAATAGGCCTAAATGCCAAGCCGACCACCCCAACTTTGGAGGTATGGAGTGAAAAACTCAGAAATTATCAGTCGTTTATTCAACAACCAATAATAACCAAGGGAAAAAACACCCTGCGCTAATCGGATTGACAAATAAAGTCTAAGAGACCGAGTCTTTTACAGACACTATCATGCTAGAACATTTATTACAATTCCCCCATGGGATATGAACATGTGATATAGTACAACAAAGCTTCCCAGAAGCAACACTGAAGGTCTTCTAAAGTCCGAACAAGTTATCCTTGTCCGGTTCACCAGGCTCACTTGATAAAAATCCACTACGTACAACTTAGGTAGTAACATTCTGGCTCCAACTGTGGGACGTGTGCTCGATCTGGTCTTTAAGGCAAGGAGAGGATACGAGAACACCAGAATCTCTGGTTTATATACCCTGTAAAAGCATCTCAACCCAACAAGAAAACCTCAGTAGCACAATCTTTATATAAAAACCAAATGAACCATTAAGTTGATTTAGTTAAACAAAATAAATGTAATTAACTAATGAAAAAAAAAAGTTTTATTATAGCTAAGTACAAAACATAAATGCAGAAAGTAAATGCTCTTTTAGGAGCTTATTTTCCTACTCTAAGCATGATATAAAAAAGTTAGGTGTAATCAAAAATCCAATGTAACCACCTAAGCATTTTATTAACATAAAAAAAAATTTCCTTGTCTTTGGTTACCAGCCAAAGTAAGGATACCTTATTCAGAAAATGCAAACCTGCATGATGATTCAAAATGGGCAGGATGGATGGGAGATCATAGGCATGAATGATGTCATAAAAAAAATTCTCCAACTTGTATGTGCTCATGCAGGCTCTATCCATGACTGGATAGGACTGATATACCAATCAGAACGATGAGGCAGACTGACTACATCATCATTCTAATCACCGAGGCTTATCAAATGATAACTCGTTGCACAAACCCCAAGTAGCTCCAAATCATAAGGAACCTCTATAAGTGAAAAAGATGGCTGAGACTGATATTCCACTGACTGCATCACATCTGACTTTTCACAACACTGTTTCTCAAGCCCCAAGTAGAGCTCCAAATCATAAGGAACCTCTATAAGTGAAAAAGATGGCTGAGACTGATATTCCACTGACTGCATCACATCTGACTTTTCACAATACTGTTTCTCAATGTCTTCATTACTGATACCCTTGTGCGGCTCTGCATGATATGACTCTGAATGATCACGTGAAAATTCTGAATGCTCATCTTCCATACTAAGGTTTTCCCAGGCATCCAGATCCGTGCTCCCCTCTATGGACGTATCATAAATTGGACTTCCACAAATTTTTGAATAGACACTCCCCTTGTTGGACATATCATGGATGGGATTCTCCATAAGATTTTCACAAGTTGGATTATCTATGAAATTCCAATAGTCATCACTCCCATCCATGTCATATGTGGGGGACTCTTCATCAATGGCATCATGCTCCTGCCTATCCATGTCTTCCTTGTATTCATAACAATCTTCTTGAGATAAAATGTTACAAGGCAATAAACTTTCCAAACCTTCATCAACATGAGGAGAACAAGGTCTAGTGTCACCACACACCGTACTGATCTTATCATAAGTTTCTTTATAGGCTTATGTTATGATATCATGAAGAGGATTTTCAATATTATCTTCAATCAAGGAAACTTTTTGGACATATTCAATGGGACCACTTGGGATGTGTTGCTCAGTGGGTTTCTCTAGAGGGCTTTCTGGAAAAATATCAGCATTGCAACACACTTGAGAATACCTTAAATCTTCAATGTTTTCAGCTATGGTGACATGAGGAGAGTCTTCAACAATGTGTTCCATCATGGGCTCCTCCTGAAGCTCTTCAATAGGATCATCCTGGATTTTCCATTCCTCAGAATCTCGCTGTGTATTGGGAGATACCTCATATTCTTTAATAAGCCGCTTAATTAATTCCTTTCTTGAATAACTATGAGGAAACTCTTTGATGGGAGTATCATGGATCTCCTCTTCACTTAAATGTTCAAAAAGTGATTCCAAGTCTTCAATACTTTGTATCATGGCAAAAGGTCCATCATATGTTTCCATGTGATACTCTATCCCAGATAGATAGAAGGTACAGATCTTTTCAAGGAACTTTTTCAAACCATTCATACTACCCCTACCATCATGCCACTGCTCTAAAAACATCCAAAGGAAGTTATACATTTATTAGGAAAGCCCTGATAGAACCAACAATAGGCATCACCCCAAAAAGTACTAGCAAACATTTCCATCATATTGTCTTCATGAAGAATACTGGAGTCAGCCATCAACTGAAGGAAAGATTTGACATGCCAGATGGCCGAATCACCATAATTTCCATGAAATACTGGAAGCCATTTATATGCATCTCCCACACCACTACAATAGTTAGGAAAACCCAGGATGTTTGAGAAATCGATAGGCTGAAAACTTTTGGTTATCTGGGCACCATATTTCTCCTTTAATTCATCCATATCAAAAATTAGTAGTATGCATTTGATATAACCATTAAACCTTGTACTGAAAAAGGTGGAGTTGTCAAGTGATGAGTCTTTAAAGGTTTTAACATGTCGCATGGGCTCATCTACACACAACAAAACTTCACAAGTTTATCAGATAACAGGGTTTTATCCTAAGTCACAGGACACGTCCTAAATGCCTCTGTGTCCCGTATTTTGCGTGTCGGACACGAAAACGGCCCTAATACGTGGCGGACACGAAAATTTGCGTGTCCAAAAATCAGGACACGATCTGGCACGTGTCGGACACGTGCCCTGAGCGTGTCCCGATTTTTGGACACGTGTCCTATAAAAAATGCATTTCGGGCATATAAAAAATGAATTTCGGGCATATAGTTTGTGGTTTGTCGCCGTGGTGTGAAAGACTATCGTGCAGGAGGAAGAGTATACCGTATCGTGGAGGAGGGTTTCAAACTTTCAAGGGTTTGTATCTACTATCGTGGAGTGTAAACTGTAAAGCTGCAGCCTGCAAGCAATATTGCTGTTGAGTCGTGACAGTGTTGAGCCATGGTCATCTAGCTATCGGGAAGCTCATCGTGGAGGAAGGGCAACCCACTGCTCGTTGAAGCTAGGCACACAACAAGAACTACAGGAGCCCGAGCTATAAGAGAATCCACAGACCACAGTTGTATATGCGTTTGCTGGTGTTTTCCAGGCTTAATTGGGCCTTCGCAGGTACTCAAATTTCAATCATATTGACCACTTCTTGCTGCTGTAGCTTTGAATATGACTCATAACTTTTACATTAGTAAAATCAATAGACAAAAAATCAGAAATCTATTGTATGTGACTCGTGAGCTAACATGTAAGATAAGAAACTTTAGCTTAATTTTGATGACTATTTTATGGAGAAAAACCTCACGTTCAAACCCAGAACTCTAGTTCAAGCCTGACACTGAGGCTGCTAGGGAATAAAACTATGCTCAGATTTTAGTTTGTATGCCCATATTTTTTTTCCATCTGTTGTGACCTCAATCATGCCCAACACACTGATCCATCATTATTTTACTGCTGTACAGATACTCAGTAGTGCCCAGGTTTGATATCCTTTGATGTTTTATTATTTCAAATATAGGAGCTTAAAAAAGAATAATGAATGTGTTCTCATTGAAGGAAACGCCCAGACATATAAACTCGCTGCCCAAAATTATGTACACTCAGAAAAACAATAAAACGTCCAGCCCTGAGTTCTGTAACACATTCAAGCATAAACTGGCATTTCCAAGGCGGTTCACAGCTCACATTTTATACAAACAAAGATCAATAATTTTTGTAACTTTTGTTGTATTTTATTTTTAGTATTTTTAATTTTTTAATTTTAATTTTTTAGTATTTTACAGATAGAAGTGCTGCGTGCATTATCATAGAAGCCGGAAAGGGAAACAGCACCAGTTAAGGAAGCCACTGGCCAGTCACATCTCCATTCACCCGAGAAGGTTGGCCAGTCTAGGCTCAGCAACCATTATTAATTTTAATTTTTGAAATACAGTATTAAATTTTAATTTTTAAATTTGTAAAGCCAAAAAAATTAAAAATTTGTAAATTAAGTTTTGAATCTTTGATTTTCTGATTCTCATTCTCATTTCTCTGTTTCAGAATGGCTCAACCTTCAAGGGCAGTAGGAAGAGGTCGAACTCAAAGACAGAGCATAAATGTACCTCTTGGTTCCTCTGCTGGTGGCAGTGCTCCAAGTGTTTCAAGTGAAGTTTTGGGAGCTGCTAGGCCCTCAGAGCCCTCACAAAACCTTGCTGCTGTAGCAAAACAACAAGCACAGGAAAAAAAATACCCCCTATGGAAGTATGTAACAAAGAAAGATGGGCCTGGATCAAGGAGGGTTGGGGGAGGAAATGTTCATTGGTCTTGCAATTTCTGCAAGGGTGAGTTTAAGAGCACTTATTTCAGAGTTAAGGGCCATTTGTTGGCCCTTCCTTGTGGACTTAGACCATGCAGAAGCATCACTACTAGCCAAAGAAAGCAGTTGGAAAAGGAGGATATAGTTGGGTTGAGGAATGTGGCAGCAACAAGCAAACAAATGTCAAAAAATGATGATCCTCTTCCATTCCTGAGGAATACATCTAACAAGTTTGGAAGTGGGGATGAAATTCAGCCAACAAAAAAAAGGCAGCCCAAAATTATGGTCCAATGGACAAAATTTATCAGAAAGAGACTCGAGATGAAGTAGATCTTACTGTTGCATTTCATTTCTATCTCAACTTCATATCATTCAATGTTGCACGGTCACCTTTGTTCATTGAGATGTGTCGAGCTTTAGTTGAAAAGGCTCCAAGAGGGTATGTGCCTCCAAGCTCAGAGAAACTTAGAACCACATTGTTGGTTAAGGCAAAGAAGGAGGTGGACAAAATCCTACTACCTGTAAAAAAATCATGGATTTCATCTG
>LPNX010427037.1:158301-368859 GCA_001517045.1 Pseudotsuga menziesii | reverse complement strand
TTGAGTCTATGAAGACCATTATTATGGAGAATGATTTCTCCGAGTATGGGACATCATCAGAGAGCTTATGGACCACCATACAGGGCATTCTTCTTTCCAAGTGGGATAAGAATTGCACACCTTTGCATTGTTTGGCTCATTCATTGAATCCCAAATTCTACAGTCAGGAATGGCTCAGTGGTGGGCCCTCACGCAGATTTGCTCCTCACATGGATTTAGAGATATCAAATGGGAGGAAGTTAGCTTTTAGAAGGATATTTCGGGATAGAGCATCCCTTCAGGAGGTGGAGGAGGGCTTCATAGAGTTCTCCACTGGCATGGGGAGATTTGGAGGGTATGATATGCTTGGAGACATGGGGGTCAAGAAGGCCCATGGTTGGTGGACATCTCATGGGGCAGGATGCCCTATTCTACAACAGTTAGCCATGAGGATCCTCTCCCAAGTTACTTCATCCTCTTGCTGCGAGAGGAATTGGAGCACATATGGAAATTTGTATAGCTTGAAAAAGACCAAGCTTGAGCAGTCCAGGGCAGAGGCAATGGTGTATGTGCACACCAATCTTCGTCTTATTTACAGGAAGAGGCAAGAGTGGTTGAAGGGTCGGACAAAAATGTGGGATGTATTTCCTAATGATATGGGTTTGGACAACAATATAGAGTTGGCATTAGCCAACATGGATCTTACTGATCCAGTGCTAGAGCCAGTGACTTTTGATGATGAGCCTAATGAGGGGTCATCCTCCACACCAGCAGACATAACATTAGATCTTGGATTGCCATTGGGTATAGAGGAGGACGAGGAGGAGGATAGAGCAGAGAGCAGCGACAGTGGTGCTGAATTTGACATGGAGGAGCAGGAGGACTATTGACAGTTGTCCATGGCTAGTACCGCTGATGAGCTATGAGAATCTTCCTTGTGGCTATTTAGTATTTTACTATTTTCTTTTTGTATCTAGTATCTACTATCTAAGATCTTAGATCTAGTAGTACTGTAGATACTAGACTGTAGTAGTAACTCTATGTTGTATTTGACAGTTGCATTCTCTCAATATCTATCATCTATGTAATACATTTTGGTTTTGATGGTTTAATGAGAAATATCAGACTCAAAGTTCATGATTCAATGTTCATTGATAAATTATTAAATTATAATTTTATTATTGATTCATGATTGATTGTCAAATTTAAATTGAATGTTCAACTTGTTACTTCAATGATATTATGATTCAAATTTCGATTGATGTATAGACTTCTAGTTTTTTAAAAATGTGGTATATTTAAAAAGTAATATATATATATTTAAGTTTTTAATATATATATATATATATATATATATATATATGAAACATGTCCTTCGTGTCCTGTTTCCGGGGTCGTCGTGTCCCGTGTCGAATACTCGTATTTTCGTGTCCTCCGTGTCTCGTGTCCTCGTGTCATGTGACTTAGGCTTTATCCCTTCAATGGAGTCGCCATGTGAGATTAAAAATATACATTTAAGAATTCTCAAAAGATTTTTTTTTGTTTTTCTTTGTAAAAAGAATAAAACGCTGAAAAAAGTTACTAGAGTCGCCGGACGAAAATTAAAGATCTACTCTAAGCATTCATCAAACAACGCAAAAACAAAAAGGAAGAAAACAAAAGTCGTACTCGGGAATAAAAAGATTTATCCCCGGCAACGACGCCAAAAAGTGTTGCCGCCTTTCACACACCTGGGTTACGTGGCAGAAATCTTCAAGCCACTTGGTGTGTCCCTGGGGGGCAAATCTCGAGTCAAGGCTGTCATCTTGTTCTTGACTCCTCCGTTTAGGCTCAACTCCTAACGAAGCCAAGAGGGCTAGACCCTATTAAGTTACTAAGGCTAATTACTAGTGTGATGGTGTTATATTGATTAATTTGTTTAGGAGCTTTGAAATTAACCAGTAGAAACAAAAGATAACAAGATGCAAGATTTAAAGCATCTAAGCACAGTAATGACACTCAATATATATATAATCGAAAGAAATAAATCACCAGTGCCTTAAATGGAGTCAACAGAGAAAATAATGTGCTTGCATGCATGCGCTTGAAATAATGTTTTGCAAATGTCTCTTGGTAGATTTTAAATTAATGTGGAATGTGAATGAATTAAATTAGGCGAAAAGGGGACTCCTGATATACCCAAGGAGTACTTGGAGTATGTCCAAAAGTGAACTTTCACGGCTACCCGCAAGGTGTTTGTGGGCTGGAACAGAGTCTCGAAGACTATTGTTCATAACACACCCGTCAGGGTGTGACAGAGATCGACGCCTCGAGGTCCCTTTCCAGTTGTTCCCACTCCTTTGGGTATTTTGCCACCGCTTACAGTTTGTTCAAGGCGTTGGATTTTCGCCTGATGGTTTGTCAATTTGGGAGGTGAAGACTAATTAATCTAGTCACTCAAGTGCTTTTGATGCAGCTTGACTGATTGGACGAACCGCAGCCAAGTACAGAGCATACACACCAAAGTGTTTGTTACTTTTAATAAATTTTAAAGGAGGTCTTTTTATTAACAGCGATTACAGTATCAGAAAACTGAAATTAATCCACTTGGTCCTTATATGGAATGAGACCAAAGATTTACAAATTGCAAAAATTTGAAATTTTTGGAAGACGAAAACCCCCTCAGGGGTTTCGAATGGTCCAAAAATACTTTCTGGACAGCGCCGCCTCCTCTTTTCTGTTACACCTGCTAAAAACCAGCAAGCTTATCACAGTTAAATATGCCTAGAACTTTTGGTTGAACAAAAATTTTACCCAAAAATTCTAAGTTAAAACTAGTTTTTAAAGAAGCGGAAAACGAACCAAGGAAAGCAAGCTTTCCTTGGGATCTTGGCCTGATTTGGGGGCAGCCAATATGAAGCACTTAAAATTGTTGAATATAACTTTTTAGATTCTAAGGAAACAACCATGCATTCAACAAGTTTTAGATCTACTTTCACAGCCTTGAAAAATGACAATTTTCCCTAAAACTAGATCTAGAATGCTTGTAAAAATTTCTTTAAGAATGAGATCTAGTTTTATGAGCTTTAAGGCAGCAAGATCTATGTAAGATGAACTCTGAAACTGATAGATCTAAACAAATTTAAAGCTGCAAACAAGTAACCGAACTGAGTTTAGAAAAATTTGAAGGAGGAAGAGGAAAAGAAGAACATTTTTGCTAGAAGCCTTGAAGATCAACCGTGGAGCTTTCCGATGGAATGTCGAGGGACTATGCCTTTGAATGGTTTTGGAGAGAGTGAAGAAGCAAACTAGATCAGCATCCTCTTCAAGCTAGGAACCTCCAACTGAATCCAAAGACTTGCCAAAATACTTGTGAGATCCGGTTAATACATATATAGAGATTTCATAATAACATGCATATAAACGTATAAAACATGTTGAATCTAGATCTCTAAACATGCATCAAAAAGGAAAGAGATGGCCAATAAATTTATTAACAAACTCCTTTCCTATCAAGATTATAATAAACTTATTATCAATCTTAGCAATGAATCCACAAACAATCAGCAAATTATGAACATAGATACAGGTTACCTCAGTGAAACATGGCAATGGTCATCCACACATACAATGACGTGACACCATCTTGCCTCCAAAGCTTCACTTTATTCCAATAGCAAAAGATATTACACAGTATTACAATAACAATGGCTCCTCAATCCAACTCTAACTAGCTTGGAAGAGGCAACCTGAGCTTTATTTATACAAAAAATAGGAGATCCAGCCCAGGGGGGCGCAAATCCCAAGGAGACAGACCACTGCAGCTGAGGTAGAGTCCATCAATGCTGATCTAAAGCCGAACTGAGCCTACTTGTCAATCGGGGGGCTGATTGAGCTGACACATCAACCCGCAGACTGACACATCAATCCACAGAGCTTCCAGGAGAGCCCACACGTGTGGAGGAGAGAGAGAGGGCGCAATTCCCCATAAAGGATGTTGAAGATCAACTCTAGATCTGTCCAGACCACCTCCTTCAGTCAAGGATTTGTCAAATCCAGTCAATCTGGTCCATATCTGACTGATTTCAATCAAATCGGCTGAGAATCCACTGATTTAGGATTTTTTATTTGCTCCATTATTCATCAATTTATTAATTAAAATAATCAATAAATGATTTTTGGGGTTTTCTGACCTGAGTGATGGAAAATCACTCAAAACCTGAAAAAAGTGGGTCCATGGGTTTACATGGTGCTCTTAGCTTGAAAATGAGCACCTACATGACTAAAACTGATTATTTGGCCCACTTTTATTACAAAACCAATTTTTCCAATTAAACTATTAAAAAATAGCCTAAGTTTCTTCCTGTGTTTGTTACTTTTAATAAATTTTAAAGGTCTTTTTATTAACAGCAATTACAGTATCAGAAAACTGAAATTAATCCACTTGGTCCTTATATGGAATGAGACCAAAGATTTACAAATTGCAAAAATTTGAAATTTTTGGAAGACGAAAACCCCCTCAGGGGTTTCGAATGGTCCAAAAATACTTTCTGGACAGCGCCTCCTCCTCTTTTCTGTTACACCTGCTAAAAACCAGCAAGCTTATCACAGTTAAATATGCCTAGAACTTTTGGTTGAACAAAAATTTTACCCAAAAATTCTAAGTTAAAACTAGTTTTTAAAGAAGCGGAAAACGAACCAAGGAAAGCAAGCTTTCCTTGGGATCTTGGCCTGATTTGGGGGCAGCCAATATGAAGCACTTAAAATTGTTGAATATAACTTTTTAGATTCTAAGGAAACAACCATGCATTCAACAAGTTTTAGATCTACTTTCACAGCCTTGAAAAATGACAATTTTCCCTAAAACTAGATCTAGAATGCTTGTAAAAATTTCTTTAAGAATGAGATCTAGTTTTATGAGCTTTAAGGCAGCAAGATCTATGTAAGATGAACTCTGAAACTGATAGATCTAAACAAATTTAAAGCTGCAAACAAGTAACCGAACTGAGTTTAGAAAAATTTGAAGGAGGAAGAGGAAAAGAAGAACATTTTTGCTGGAAGCCTTGAAGATCAACCGTGGAGCTTTCCGATGGAATGTCGAGAGACTATGCCTTTTAATGGTTTTGGAGAGAGTGAAGAAGCAAACTAGATCAGCATCCTCTTCAAGCTAGGAACCTGCAACTGAATCCAAAGACTTGCCAAAATACTTGTGAGATCCGGTTAATACATATATAGAGATTTCATAATAACATGCATATAAACGTATAAAACATGTTGAATCTAGATCTCAAAACATGCATCAAAAAGGAAAGAGATGGCCAATAAATTTATTAACAAACTCCTTTCCTATCAAGATTATAATAAACTTATTATCAATCTTAGCAATGAATCCACAAACAATCAGCAAATTATGAACATAGATACAGGTTACCTCAGTGAAACATGGCAATGGTCATCCACACATACAATGACATGACACCATCTTGCCTCCAAAGCTTCACTTTATTCCAATTGCAAAAGATATTACACAGTATTACAATAACAATGGCTCCTCAATCCAACTCTAACTAGCTTGGAAGAGGCAGCCTGAGCTTTATTTATACAAAAAATAGGAGATCCAGCCCAGGGGGGCGCAAATCCCAAGGAGACAGACCACTGCAGCTGAGGGGGAGTCCATCAATGCTGATCTAAAGCCGAACTGAGCCTACTTGTCAATCGGGGGGCTGATTGAGCTGACACATCAACCCGCAGACTGACACATCAATCCACAGAGCTTCCAGGAGAGCCCACACGTGTGGAGGAGAGAGAGAGGGCGCAATTCCCCATAAAGGATGCTGAAGATCAACTCTGGATCTGTCCAGACCACCTCCTTCAGTCAAGGATTTGTCAAATCCAGTCAATCTGGTCCATATCTGACTGATTTCAATCAAATCGGCTGAGAATCCACTGATTTAGGATTTTTTATTTGCTCCATTATTCATCAATTTATTAATTAAAATAATCAATAAATGATTTTTGGGGTTTTCTGACCTGAGTGATGGAAAATCACTCAAAACTTGAAAAAAGTGGGTCCATGGGTTTACATGGTGCTCTTAGCTTGAAAATGAGCACCTACATGACTAAAACTGATTATTTGGCCCACTTTTATTACAAAACCAATTTTTCCAATTAAACTATTAAAAAATAGCCTAAGTTTTGGAAAAATTCAATTTTAATAAAAAACACCGAAAAAATAAAATTTAAAAAAGTTGAAAAAACCTAGGGGGACTTAGACATGTTCATATGATTCGACCATAATGCCTAGCATGTTTATACATTGACACATAGACTCTAATAACCTCAATAGGGCTAAATGCCAAGCCGACCACCCCAACTTTGGAGGTATGGAGTGAAAAATTCAGAAATTATCAGTCATTTATTCAACAACCAATAATAACCAAGGGAAAAAACACCCTGGGCTGATCGGATTGACAAATAAAGTCTAAGAGACCGAGTCTTTTACAGACACTATCATGCTAGAACATTTATTACAATTCCCCCATGGAGTATGAACATGTGATATAGTACAACAAAGCTTCCCAGAAGCAAGACTGAACGTCTTCTGAAGTCCAAACAAGTTATCCTTGTCCGGTTCAGCAGGCTCACTTGATAAAAAACCACTAAGTACAACTTAGGTGGTAACAGTTTGCACTTTCATGATTCGGAATTTTTTCAGATTGTGGATATTAATAAGGTGGAAAATTTACAGCAATTTTCTCCCATACATAATTTAGAAAATTTTCAGAACTAGGAGCAGTTTGTTGGTAGTAAATGTACAAGAATTTTCAGCAACAAATATCTTCAGATTTTGATGCATTTCCATATGAATTTTCAACTGGAAATCTTTTGTTTGTTGCTAGGAATTGTATGGGAAAACTTGGTTTTCGGTTTGACATACATTGCAAAAAAATTCCAGCCATCTATTTTTTCAGATTTTTGTTTAATGGCATGTGAATTTTCAGCTGAGAGTTACATTTCATTCACTAAAAATTGTATGGAACAGAGAAGTATTGAATTCAAAATCTATGATAGTGATTTCTAGCGATTAAATTATGAACAGAAATTAATTTCCAAATCTGAAATTTCACATTTTTCTTCATCCACGTGCTTGGTAGAAGACATTTTAATGTTGAAGCAACCTACATCCTCAAGAATTGAGGGTGTTAATGATGTTTTTCTTGCAGACCAGCCTTTTGATAGGCATTCAGAAAACCTTTTGCAGTTTAATGAGAGGCTACCATAATCGTTTTCAGCACATTATTTCAGCCTCTTCAACATTATATTGAATTAGCATGTGTTGAAACACCCTTGTTCAGGTTTTTGTATCGGTTGTTCTTCATGTAATGTAGTTTTGTTTTGTATCCATATTGTAATAGAGATTCCAGCATATATAGGCCTTATTATTAATGTAACTTTGTTTTGGATCACTGACCAAACACAAGTATAGAGGCCATAGCCTTGAAGAGATGCTTGGGTGGCTGCACTAGCTATATTTGATTTGCATTTTGCTTCATCCTATAGTAAATTAGGGTAGAATGAATAAGCTCAGTGCATGTGAGGATTAATCTGTTTTCTAGATATTTTTGGCATTTTTGAAGCCAGTTTTCGAGCTTTAGTTGATGTATTAAGTTACAAGTATGTGGTGTTTGGGGATGTGATTTGAGCCATCCTGCCACATTTTCTTGCTGCCTCTTGCTTCTTTATAAGCATTCTTGATCGGTCAACTAGAGATTTCTAAGGTTCTCATATACTCCAAAGAAGAGTACATGTCCCAAATTGGAGCCTAATGTCACACCTCATATTGTATGATGTGTCAAATTGTACTCCAAGGAAGAATACATGTCCCCAATTGGAGCCTAATGTCACACCTCATATTGTATGAGGTTTTTGACATTGTAACTTCCATCAGATTGTTGAATTATTGTAGCTTCGAAGAATATTCTAAATATTTTTTAGTGGTCCCTGATGTTCCTATTGGGAGAATCACTTGTATTTCTTTGTACCCCGATGTTCCTATCGGGAGAATTACTAAAAGTCATGAGGAAGTCCCCTCCGTTGTAAGTCGGGTCATTAATACCCCAGTTGTGGTTACTCGAGCCTACATAACTAAGTTAGGATTACTCAAGCCTACATAACTGAGTCAAATATTAAGTTAATGAAAGAATATAAATAGAGGGAGGCGCTTCTCATTTGAGACACACACACACTTGTGTAGCGCATAAGTGAGAGAGAGGTTTTAGCTGGAAAAGGAGGAGGATCAATCTTTTGAGTTTTACCTTTTTATCTTTTTTGGGTCATCTATATTGAGGAAGCTTTTGTTGGGTTTTTCCCTTTAGGATTTTCCGAGGATAAATCTGTGTTGTTCTTGTGATACTATTTCTTTTAGTGATCCTGCTTATATGCTTTTTTTATGAAATTTGAATTGAATATTAATGTTGTAGCTTAGCATATACGGAATTTTAACACAAATTGATGTGATTGGTAGCAGGTATCTTTGGAGCATTAGGACTTAAGAACATATACATCTTCATGGAGCCTCTTCTCTTCTTAGAATTGTTGATGCAGATTTTTTGTGGAGAGATTGCTTCAACTGCATATCATGTATCTTCATCTTGTTGGAGGAACTTTTCTTTGGTTGAACATTGTTGTGGTGATCATCTTATTATTCCCCTTGCTCGATGTTCTAATCACTAGTCTCACTTAGTCATTGCACGGTGGGTTCATGCCTTTTATTAGTTGTTGTGTCCACTAGCATGGTGATGTAATTTCCTAATGTTTTTCCTTGATATCAATACCCTTTCATCACCTTTCCATCAGTGTACCTTGGTGACTTTTCATATTTCATTACATTTCCACTTTATACCTTGGTATAACACATATCACACTCATATTACATCATATCCCCACTCCTAGAGGGTGCATGAATCATTTCATCCATTTTCATATAGGTTACTGTTCATAATTAACATTAAATTTGTCATTGTTCATTCAATCATCTTTTCCAATGTGAACACACCAAAGTGGTTTGGGATTTTTTTATTGATTAATTAAACCCAAACCTTAGGTTGAGTTTGCTACATTATTAGCCTATTAATGTTCATATGTTATAAACCTTCATTGAGGTATTATTCACTAAGTTCCATCTTAAAATGTTTTAATCTTTCACTAGGGAATGCAACGTTATGTCCCATGTAGTACAACACATAAGGGTAGTGCTCCTCCTTTGGCACACATGTTGAGGCAAATAAAAAGAATAAAATGCATTCACCAAGGAATACAACTTATGCCATATGTGGTACAACACTTGAGGGTAGTTGCCCCCCTTTCGCACACGTTAAGGCAACTCAAAAAAAAATCCAAGAAAAAAATATATTATGGCTGCCCCCCTTTATAAATTCATTGGGCACACATGTTGAGGTGGTTGAGCTTGCACTTGTTTTGAGAGGTTAGTTATGCATGCACCCTAGTCGTTTTGAACACTTCCATATATTCACACTAGGGCGTCCACTTGCATCTTTGACTAGGCTTGTTCACACCTTGTTTCATCTTGTTGAGAGTTAAAAAGTGACTTTGAACAAGTTCACCTTATTTTTGGAGGAAAGAAGGGATTCCACTTCATCCATTTGACTTGTCAACCATGATTGGTTAGATCTAATTAACTACAATTTTTTATTTTTGTTGGACTTGTCAAGGAGTTAATTAAACAAATATTGTATTTTATTGTATGAGAGATCTAGCTCACTCTATATAAAGAAGCTTTCTCTCCATTTTAATTTGTAATTGGCAATTGGTGAGTTGGGTGTTAGAAAATTTGACAAGTTAATGAAGCTAAGGAGTTAAAATAGGAGCTTGCAGATGAGGATAATGCCCCCTTGTATATGGAATGCTTGAAGACTAGTGAAGAAAGGAGGCATTGTTGTCATGTTGTTTGGTCATATTAATGCTTTTCAATTCTATTGTAATTATTTGTAGATTTCTCTTGTTATCACACTTATATAAAGGCCAAATAATAAATTTGTTTTATTTTTGGAAGAGTCGATGTAAGGAGGTTCTCCATCTTGATCTATTTGTGATTATAATTCTGTTTTATTTTCGTTCTTCTAACACACTTAGTTGCTTAATGGATTAATATCTCAACCTAATATAACAGCACCTTTATATATAGGTTGATGAGTGGCAAATCTATCCCTCCAAGAGTAAAATTCTGCAATTAGTTTTCAGCAAACATCTTAAAGTTTCAAGTATCAAATTAGTTATTTTAACCTTAGGTACTCAGGTAAATGATAGACGTTTCAAACTAGCCTTCCGTCTAAGTAGGTTGAATGTGACACAAGTCTAAATCAAGTGTTGATTGTGATGCCCAAATCCATTAATGTCCCAATGCTTCATTGACTCCATAAGCACTTAATTCAATAGGCACCACTCACATTACCTTTTTCTAGTGTTCCCCTCTCCCTTCATTTTCTTCTTTTACACATCTCATTCTCCATTCCCATTTCCACTTCCTATGCTACAAGTAACCACCATTTTGTTAAGGCTTACTCTTCCTATTTCACCTAGAGCCTTACACTCCATATCCCTAGCAATCTTACTTGGCGATACCTTTCTTGAGTTGGAAGGAAGTCCACCTACAGAGAGAGGAAGAGCCATTGAGGTAACCATGGGTAGCCTTCTTGAAGTTGCACAAGACTAGCCCCTTGATGTTTGGGACTTGTACATCAATGGGGGGTGCTAGATTTTGTTGTAACATGTAGAAAGCCTAGTGCTACAACAATAACCAAAAGAACCATCATCACTTCCATTATCATGTTCTTCTCTAGGGTTTATATGCATAGCTCGAACCCTAGCCATCACAAGAGCAATCTCTTTCTCCTTGTCTTCTCCTAGAATTTCCTCATGGACCCTAACATTTCCAAGACAACTACAAAGAAGAGTGCAATGATGATAATTAATATAAGAGCTCTCTCCTCCCTTGTATATACATGTAGGTGAGGCAGGGTAGAAAATAAGGACATGTGTCCATAAAAAGTAGCCAACAAGGCAAATATAAATGGAGTGGTATACAATACAAGGATGTAGATGTTTTGAACTAAGGTTTATCAACCCCCAAAGTGAAACGCCCTCCAACCATGATACTCCTTGGGCTCAACACCCCTCCTTCAAGATGGTGCAGTCTCCAACAAGTTTTTAGTCCAACACTCCCTCTTCCACGGTGGTTTGCTCTCCAAGTCTCCTCATGCAAGGCGCTCTTTCTCTAATTGAGGGCCACATGCCCTCTCATGTGCCCAATGCTACTCTCACTTGTGATAATGTGATCACAAAACTCCAATGCTCCTCCTCAACATATGTGTCTCAATTCATCACCAACCTCCATGAAGCATGCTTCTCAACCCAAGCATCCTCAAGTGAATTGTCCAACCTCTAAGTTATATATCACATGGACCCAAGTTTAAAAGCCTAAGTGCCCAACGCCCCTCCTAGGTAGGTACCTCCCTTAATCGAACAAGCAACTCCCCCAATGTGGTAGTCATCATGTTGATCAAGGTAACAACCTCCTAAGTGAGGGCACCACAGCAACATTTTAACCAAGGTCAAGAATCCACCCAAATTGAGCCATCCATATGTCCATGAAGCATGGCCAAGGGGCTAGGAGACACAGTGTTCTCCTAGCATGGGGAAAACACTTCGGAGTATCCCCAAAAGTTAACACTCCCTCTTTACCAAAAAAAAATATTTTTTGTAACACCCATCAACTCTCTCTTTACCAAAAAAAATATTTTTTGTAACACCCATCAACTCCCTCTTAAATTGCAACCTATGACTATAGTACCTCCAAAAAGTTAAAAGAATCCTCCCCCATGACAACAGATCATACCTACTCTACAAGAGCCACACCCACAAGTATATGTCCACACACCTAAACATCCACAATAACTCAATTACTACTTACAAAGGTGTCTCGATCCAAGCAATCTACAACATGGCCTCTAAATGGTGAACATGTAAGGAGAATAAAAACAAGGCAACTCAATTTACACCACCAAACAACACTACTTCCTCTTCCCCTCTGTAAAGGGCTCTAAAAGAACAACAACCCTTCGTGAAACTAAAGGAACATAACCTTGGACCACTACTTATTGTCAAACTTTAAAATCACTTCAGAGTTCATACCAAGGAAGATATCAATAATGTCTTGTCAAAACTCTAACATCCCTTAAGTCATCATCATAAGCCATAATTTTATGGCACCACATCATGAACTGTTACATCCCTTAAGTCATCATCATAAGCCATAATTTTATGGCACCACATCATGAACTGTTCAAGACATCCAACAAAGAACCAAACTCCAACAAGAACAGGACAAGTGGATCGATTCCATCAAACGCACAAGATGAAGCCTACAAACATCTAAACTCATCAATCTTGAAATATCAACCTTGGGAAAGAGGTAACAACAACCCATAAGGGTCGTCGTCAAACTATCAACATGAGAATCCCTCTAATGGAACCCAAAACCTCTGACAATTGAAACAACAATCTCAACAAGGACACCTCCTTTTGACTGAGAGAATCTTGAAGCAAGAGTACCATCATTGTCAACTCCCTTTGCTTTAGAGAATCGAACAACCCTATCACCGATACTCATCACTAGTCTCATAGACTGCAAGCTTGGAATCAATCATTGATTCCACCACCATACATTTGATCCTATCTCCAAGTAAGGTCTTTCACACCTTTCTTCAATGCCAACACTACAAGAAAAGAGTACTCAAATGAAAAATACAACATGAATGATCAACTCTCCAAGATCAGGGACAAAGTACAAATGCACAAAATCACAAATAGCTTAGCATCACACAAGCTATTATATCCCTAATCAATAGCACCACAAATTACAAGATGTACAAACAATACTATCCTTAAGAGATAACACTAGAAGCTCCCTCCATCTATAACAATCACTAAACTGAGTAACGTCCTCGTTCATGTAAACCCTTGAATCATAGCTCAACCAAAACAGATAAGCCAATAATAATCAATCAATCTAATGAAGAAGTCAATCTACACCTCTTGAACTCCAAAAATCAGCAAGCAATCAGATGATTAAGTATGCCTATCATAGGCATCAATACACTCCAAACATTGACATCCACTATAACAAATCAACAACCAATCACAAGACCTCCTAGGCATCACACCTTTTGAAATATAGATCATATACCATTCATCGATGAAGTAGGTCCTCCACCTATTACATGAAAATGTACCAACAACTACTGGAATAAATCAACTACTGGAATAAATCAACCACTGAAAATAAATCCATGCCATCGATAAATGAAGTAGAACACTCTAGTATCCACTAAAGAACAAATCAGCCACGTATCACAGGTAATCCTAGGCATCTCACCCATTGAGAATAAATCCATATAACAACCAACACTCATGTAGATCCACCACCTCTCACAAATGAATACAAACTACCAACCCCTAGAACAAATCAACCACATATCACAAGTCTTCCTAGGCATCACACTTGTTGAAAATAAATCCATAATAGCCATACATATAGTAGATCTACCACCAATATAGGTGAAATCATAACTCTCATCACATGAGCAACTAGGATGACAACCCATCAAACCCTTCACGAGTGCATGTGCACATCTCAAGCACACTAGGGTTTCAAGTCCCAATCAATATCAACATGGCCAAGTACCACTCCTAGGTATAATGTAGCTGAGATACCAACTCCATCTTCACCAAAAGAGTGATTTCAACAAAATAGCTCCAATACCATGTAGAAATTTATGTGTTCTTTAACTTATAATAGAAAACAATAATTTCACCTCACAAATAGATTTCCCAGATCTAGTCGTTGTGAACTTCAGCATTAAGGTCAATCAAAGATATTGATTTACAGCACCAAACATCAAACAATATTTCATCTCACTTCAACCAAACACACTAGGCAGCCCAAGAGAAAAGATACCAAACATATGCCAAAACGTTTCAATGTCTAAGACAATTTTACCAATTTTACCATGCTTAAACCAGATCTAAAAATCACATTATGACAACAGTAAACTCTGTTATCTTATCTTCAATAAGATTGCCAAATCACTCAACCATTTCAAGCTTGTGTTTAGTTAAAACAGCCCGATAATAAGCGTTGAAAATTCAAATTTGAATTACTCAATCAAGATGACAATTTACGCTGAAAAGCAAATCTGTGATTACATAATTTTGGGCAGTTAGAAGCATCATATATATATATATATATAGAAAGAGAGAGAGAGAGAGAGAGAGAGAAGAAATGAAGTACATGTACATACAGCATATCACAAGCTAGTACAATCTTTAAGCTCTCCAAACCCCTAGCTAGGGAATCCCTAAATAGTAAAAACCCTAGTCATCACCCTGCAAGCAAGCATCAACACCAACAAACCCTCCTTGGATCCAACATCAAGCTTGTATCACACAAACTCTCCATGTTAGCATGCTCATCATTATTAGGGTTTACAAACCCTAACTATGTTGCATTACACAAGTACATGGGAAGAAAACTCTAATGCTATCCTCTAAATCTACATATCCATCTTACGATTTGTGTCCTCAAACCCTAGGTCTTCAACTCTTGCATAAATTTCACAAGCACCAAGACCTTCATGAAACATCAAGAATAAAATAACTGAGTCTTCTTCTAAGCAAGGCATCTCACCAAGCTCAAGACCCATTAAGCTTATCTCTCCATGATCTTGCCCTAGCCTCACATCCCAAAATAACAAGGCTTCAAAACCATGCAAGGCATTAGCTCCACTTTCCATGTCTTCTAGGGTAGAACCCCTAGTGCTACAACAATAGCCACACAATCATCATCACCTCAAACATCATGTTCTTCTCTACGGTTTCTATGAACAGCTCAAACCCTAGCCATCGCAAGGACAAACCCTAGCATCCCACAAGAGCAATCCCTCCATCAACATCCAAGACATCTCTCTATCTCCTTGTCTTCTCCTAGGGTTTTCCCATGAACCCTAACACCATGTTCCTAGGGTTTCCTACTAAACCCTAATGTCTCCAAGACAAGTACAAAGAAGAGTGCAATGATGATAATGAATACAATAGCTCTCTTCTCCCTTATATATAAAAGTAGGTGAAGGAGGCTAGCATAAAATAAGGACATGTATCCATCCATGTAACCAACAAGGCAACCCCACATGGAGCGCTCTACAATACAAGGAAGCACATGTGTCAAACTAGAATTTATCAGCCACCGAAGTGAAACACCCTCTGAACATGATCTTCCTTGGGCCCAATGCCCCTCCTTTAAGATGGTGCACTCTCCAACAAGCTATTAGTCCAATGCTCCCTCTTCCACAATGCTCCACTATCCAAGTGTCCCCATGCACGATGCTCCTCTAAATGTGTGGCACATGCCTCACCCAATGTTAATCTCATGTGTTCAATGTAGTCAACAAAGCTCTTAGCTCCTCCTCAACATATGTGTCTAGGTCTATCTGCAACATACATGAAGTATGCTCCTCAACCTAAGCATCCTCAAGTCAAGTGTCCAACCTTAAATGTATATATCAAATGGTCATGAGCTCCAAGGGCTAAGAGCCCTCCTCCAAGTGCCCAATGCTTCTCCTAGGTAAGTACCTCCCTGGATTGACCAACCGACTCCCCCATTGTGTGCACCCAGTGGGTTGGTCATCATGTCAAATAGGGTAACAACCTCCTAGGGGAGGGTGCCATGCCAACACTCTAACCAAGGTCAAACATCCACCCAAGCTGAGCCATCCATATGTCCATGAAGCATCGCCAAGGATCTCATGGTGAAATCACTTTTGGAGTAACCCCAAAAACTAACAGAAAGGAGTCTTGCACTTCATCTCAAAGAAGTGCACAAGGAAGTCAAATTTTTGAGAGGTTGTCAAGAAAGTAAAAAAAACATGGAACAATTGCCAATGCCAAGTTCCAAAGGTGAGGGAAAAAGAATATTCAAAGTCCATAGTGATGCAAGGTTAGGAGGAAGATAGTTGTGGGGGTCTGGGTCATCTAAGAGAGGGATCAGGGATGATCAACAAAGGGAAGACAATCAAAGGTCCATAAGTCAAGATAACCAATATGAGGTAAACAGAGATCCAAACATGGAACAATTGCCAATGCCAAGTTCCAAAGGTGAGGGAAAAAGAATATTCAAAGTCCATAGTGATGCAAGGTGAGGAGGAAGATGGTTGTGTGGGGGTCTGGGTCATCTAAGAGAGGGATCAGGGATGATCAACAAAGGGAAGACAATCAAAGGGTCCAGAAGGCAAGATAACCAATATGAGGTAAACAGAGATCCAAACATAGTCAACCACATTGGATCCCTATTTATGGGTAAGCAAAGTAATCACATAAGACCTTAGGAGCAGGTGTGGGGGTATTTATGTGTGTGGGGGTATGGGTCATCTAAGAGAGGGAGCAGGGATGATCAACAAAGGGAAGGCGGTCAAAGGTCCAAAAGTCAAGATAACCAATATGAGAGAAACAAAGATCCAAATATAGTCTACCACATTGGATCCCTATTTATGGGTAAGCCAAGTAATCACATAAGACCTTAGAAAGCGGGTGATCCTACTGACAATATACAAACCATTAGTTTCACCAACCCCTAAGAGATGACTCCCATATGCAGTAACAAGGTTAAGGTTGTTAGTTGAAATCCTTTGCAAGCGATATTGACTAGGACCCATCCACAAAATTACAACTCGTCATCAATAAGGTTGTGATAAGAAGCTATTATTGAAGTTCCTCAAGGAAATGATATCCCAAGAGCTAATAAACATAAAATATCGATGCAGATGTCCTAAAAGGAGTCCTCGTCCCTATCAACAACAACATCTGATGAAGTTGAGGGATAGTAGCACACAATAGCCAATCGCACTAGCCCCATTTGACACAAAGCCACATAAACCTAGAGCGATCAATGAAACTAACCAATGATTGTGCGTTATATTCCAATTGAAACATGGTGTTATAGATGGAAATATGTTGCACTTGTAATCTGATTTTTCTCGAATCTAGCTGAGAAATTAAACACGAATACTAAAATCTGCTACTAACAAAAATTCTGATATAAAGGTTCAAATCTGACTAAAAAATAATTTTAAAATTACAGAACCTAGACATGAAGGTTGAATTTGGAGGCTAGGATTTGGCTCTTACTCTTTTCCCAAATGAATCTAGAATTTTCTAAAGCAAATCTAACTCTTGAATGCCAACATCCAGCAACATTAGAATAATTGCAATCTCAAATGGACTCATTATTATCAAAATCGGGAAATTTAAGACAGTATAAAAGATGACAAGAAACTTTCCTCACAAAGTATGAGGACCAACTCACGACAAGTAACTTTCAAGACCAATATGGATGTTGCACTTGGCCAAGAATTAGTTTTCCACCAACATCCACAACAACTATTCTAGGCATGTTATCTAAGGCTTTGAGATCTTTTTATAACAAAAACTCCCCACTTTCGTGTTAAATACACTCTCTAACTGATTGTTAACATAGTTAAACTAATTGACTGAGTTTTTTCAGTTAACTCCCACTCTCTCCATTAATTACATGGATGGACTAATTAACTAGAGCTAATGCTAATTATCATTGAGCATCGTAACATTTCCCCATCCTTGAATTGCATTACCCCAAAGCAATTATATTGGGTGTTATAGGATATCTAGGCCTTGCCATGTCCCCTCTTCCATTGGTAGATATTTCCATTAGATGAGGTACTTTGTTAGTACCTGCAACATCCATGGAAATAAAATGGGCATATTTAGTCCACACTGCATATATAGAATTCTTTCCTCTATCCAATGGTAGTGCACAAGGTAGTTATTGAAAGACATCTATAAATTCTCAATCCGTTGTTACACCTCCATTGTATTGTTTCTTGAGCCTTAAACCTACCATGCAAGCCATTCAAAGAATTACACTAGAAAATGAAACAAAATTTGCTAGTAGAAAGTTGGTTAGACATTTTGTTTAGTGAAATCAGTGTCTGCGCTAGGTTGCAATTCTCTAACAATAATCAGTTATTGTCCTTTCTTAAATTTTAGGCACAACTTCCCCCAATTCTTGGGCAATTCTCCTAAAGTCTTCAACCACTAAGCTCTTATGACCAAATCAACACTCGCTAAAGCCACAATATAAAAATCAGAGCTTAGCATATAGTTGTAGAACTGTAATTTCATCCCTTTGCACTCCACCGTACTATGATTGGCCATTGATACATGGAAATTTTGTAATAGGTAAGCTTTTAAACCCACAGAAGTCACCAACTTTGCATTTATGAAGTTACAATGGCTGCCAAAATCAATGAGAATCACCACAACTCTAAACATCATTTTGCCTTTTAACCTCAAAGTTTGTTATTGTGTAATTCCCAACATTGCAAAAGAGAGAGTTGGACAATGGTGTTTGAAGTTCTTGGTCTGTTTCATCCATCGTGCTCTCCCATATACTTGTTGATTCCTCTTGTTCAATATCCATTGTTTTAGGTTATTTTGTATCAATAATCTTTATCATGTGAATATTTTCAAGAGCCTTGCATTTAAGTCCCTTCAACCATGTTTCTTTACAACTGCAGTAAATCCCCTTTGAACATAAATCAACTAAATTACTAAGGTCCACAACTCCAGCTTTTGATGGGTCAATATGCAAGGCTAAAGAGATGTTGGATTTTTCATTATCGTCAAAGTCAGCTTTTGCTGCTATGGGCAATTCAAAAGTTGGGATGTTGGATTTTTCATTATCGTCAAAGTCAACTTTTGTTGCTATGGGAAATTCAAAAGTTGGACCAGTTGCAATTTGACTCCAAACAACTTCATATTAGGCCTTCTATATTGAAAATCCTCCTCCTTGAAGGTACTGAACTCCAAAGCCTTGACATAGCCCTAATGGACTCCTTCAATCCATCAATATACATAGCAACCACTCACTAAGGGGCGATCCTTTCAACCAAGAAACTTGCTTGAGAAATCTTTGTAGAGTGATATGCCATTAACCCTACTGCTTCAACTTTGTTAAAGGCAAAAAATAATATTCTTGGTTATAGGCCTCAACATTATAAAAAATGTAGTTACAACCACTTCCAAGGATTTATGTTCTAGTGATCACCATCATCATCATCAAACTCAATCTTGTGCTCAACCATCTGCCACCAATCAAATGTTGGTCTCTAAGGTGACAAACTAGATTTTCTAAAAATCTCCAATAGGATTCGGTCTAAAGATACCATCTAGATTCCCAATCCAAACGCTCAGCTTAATACCATCCCCCCTATCAAACTTGCAAATGGGAATCTTCTCCATTAACCTTCAATTTTATGTGATTTGCCTCTGATCTTCTTGTTGGTTCCTACTGAGTTCCCCTTCCTATTTTTGGCCAAATCGTTATCCCGTCTGTCATATTGTCTAATTCTCTTCTTCAATTTCAAGGTTGTAAATCCTCTTCTTCATCATCACGATGATCTCTTTGTTTTTTTTCCATGAAGAGAACGAGGGAATTTAAAGTCCCATTCATGGCCATGACACCATTGTTCATTTGGTTCATGGTTTCTTTAATCCATCCATTGGACTACTAATGGCTTCATCCACAGCGACTGCTACTTTTGATTTCCAATTTTCCCAATCTTCAGTTGTTGAGAATGACGCAATGATTGGCACTCGCACAAGGCCAAGAAAGTGCTCTGATACCACTGTTGTGTTCCAATAGAAACCTGTTGTTAGATTCTGCAGCTAGAATCTGAATTTTTCTCAACTCTAGCATAAGAATCTGAACATGAATAGTGAAATCTGCTACTAACAGAAACTATAACACTAATTGTTGATATAGAGGCTGGAATCTGACTCAACAAAACTAACTTTGAAAACATATAAAATCTTGGAGGTGAAAGCTGAACTTAGAAGTTGATATTTGTTTTTCATTATTTTCTTGAATGAATTTGGAATCTACTAAACAGATCTAACTCTTGAACAACAAGATGGAGAAACACTTGAATAATTGTAACCTCAAATGGACTCACCATTAACAGAATTAGCAAATTTAAGATCATATAAAAGATGACGATAAACTCTCTTGATTACATGAGAACCAACTCAGGGCAAGTAGCCTTCAAGGGCAGTATGGGCACTGCATTTGGTCAAGAGCTAGTTGTCCACTAACTATCCATAAAACTATTATAGTCATCTTATTCTAAGGCTTAAAGGTCTTTTTATAAAGAAAACTCCCACTTTTTGCATTAATTAGACTGACTGACCGTTGACATAAATTGGCAATAGTTAGACTCGTTCACTATTTTTCCGTTAACTCCCATTTTTTCATTAATTAGACTGATTGATTGATTAGCTAGTGTTGAAGCTGTCTATCCTCAAGTATTGAGAACATTGTAGGCCGAAAGTAATCACAAATGTGGCAAGCCACCCCACCAGACTCACAGACTCCATCACACCATCTCATACTGTACCTAGAAGCAAAAATCCAGAAGTATCCGGAAATAGGGGGGAGGGCATTTTCATGGTGTACATGTCTCTATAAAAAATACCATGTCCCAGTCACCAATCACATCCTAAAGCATCCTTGGAGAAAACCATATCATCTTGTTACAAATTCTAGCATGCAATTGAAATGCCCCGTGAATGAGGGCGTGTGAATGGCATCATTGTGTGGGGTGGGCCATGGAAATGAGAGCATCCCAGAGGGGCGTTGTCTCTAATAATAGCTCAAAGGTTCCAAATCACCACCCATTTGTTGTATTTATGTGCTGCAACAACCTATGCCCGCGCCTTCTTAAGTTCCTAAGTTCCTCAATGTAACGCCCCATATTTGGACAGTCAGTAGAATTAGCTTAGCATTCTCATTTGCTTATTATATGTTACACTCAATTAGGTTGATTAACATTTTTGTAATGCGAACATGTGAATTCTTTACCTGTGGATAGTAAATAGAATTTACCATTTTATTTTATTGATGGTGATGAAGAAGTTATTTCGTTGAAACATGCAAACTGAAAGTGGAATATTGATATGTGGAAACCAATTTAGATTGTACCTTGGATATAGAGCAATAACATATATGTTGCAAAAGTACTTACATGATTATATTTAAATGCTAAGTTGCCAGGAAACTTGGGTACTGGGACGGGGACACCACTTTTTGAAACAGGGGACTTGGGTACGTCAGGGGTACTGTATATATATATAATAAAAAATCCAATCAATTTATTTTTCACTGGTATTCAATTTCAATAATTAACATGTACAATTAACATGCACAATGCTTCAAAGTTCATAAATCATTGATATAAAGTGGGAATTACATATGAACCTTAAGTATAAACATGACAATAGTTGATGGAGCTTTTGGTTTTTCAAAATTAGAAATATGCACATGCATAGAAAAGTCTGCACAAACATCAACAAAGTAGGTTTTCTATCATTTATAAAGGAGAAAGAATATGGTCTGTGCAACAACATTGGAACAACTTGCACAAAGGATCAATAATTAACACAAACTATGCCAATAAAAATCCAATGACAAGATCCAGAGTCATAAAAAATACGGCAATCTTCTAGAAGAAACAGTCTAAGAATAGATACCAACCCCTCCACGCTAGATAGTGCCATGTCATTAACTTAAAAGCACAAACCTTTTAAGTCCAAGACAACCTAAGCTTCTCTTGCCTCTCCTCTGCCTATATCATCTCCTTACAAACCTTTTAAGTCTAAGACAACCTAAGCTTGTCCTGCCTCTCGTCTGCCTATATCATCTCCTTTGCGCAACAAGCTCTCCTCTCGCAAGATCCAACAAAATTCAAGACTCAACTCTGCATTGGGAGAAGTGGATAGGCCCACGGGGTCTTACGAGGGTAGGGGGACCCCTACCTTACCCGTCCCTCTTTGTAAAGGTAATTTTTTTTATTAAAAATATTTTTTTTTTAATTTTCACATATTGGAGTTTCCCCGAAGTCCCCAAAATGAGCAAAGTTTCCTGTTTTTGGAGCAAAAGTACCTGATACTTGAGGACTTCGGCGGGGACTTCAAGGGAGTCGAGACGTCTATGAAGTACTCGACCCGGTTTCCGAGACTTGGGGACAGTACCCAAGACGGGGAGGTGAACCCAACCCCTGGGGACGGGTACCCCTGCAACACAATTTAAATGCCATTTTAGTGATATGGATTATCACTTGAAAGAGTTAGGTATGATTATACATGAGGTTTATGTTAGTGGTGAACTGACCCACGCGTTGATTGGCTATGAGATAGTTAGATTCTTAAAAAGTGCAAAAGGGCAAAAGATGTCTTGGACATCAAAAGAATAATGAAGTGACACCAATTTTTATGTTAATTGTGAATTTCAAACACTACTATGATCTATGTGTAAATGTGGTTTTGACAAGATGCATAGCTTGCCCAGAATGGTTGTTCGATGAGATGACTATAAGAACAGTAATTGCACAATATGGCTCAGTATAGGATGTCGACCCTGGTTATATCAAGACGGGTGGAGGAATCGCCCACGGTGTATCCTCCAAAACCTGGAGTCGAGGGAGGGTTGTGCAAAGACACACTTTTTAGGTTGTGTGATGATGACTACCAGTTTCCTACTAGGGAGGTTTAGACGATATAGTCAACACTTCCACTTACATTTGCAGTTTCTATTTGGGGTTAGGTCAATATAGTTAACGCTCCAGCAAAGGAAAGGATAAGATGGAAGATGGAAGTAAGTTAGGGTGAAAGGATGGGTTGAAGTAAATTAGAAAGATGCAATGAGTTAGTTATTTAACAATATGATTATTGAATCATGTGTGAGGATATGATTATGTTGTGTCATTTATATTGAATTATTGTAAACAAGTGTGATTGTTATATGTTGAGATTTATATTTGTTATCGTGCATACTTGGATGAGAATGAGAACATACATGAACTATGCAGTAGAAGAATGATTGTTTATAATTAGTATACACTAGATATAAGTATACCTACATTGTACATGTACACTAAAATGATTAATGGATGTATTAACTAGCACAGCCACAAGTAAAGTGGTCGGTGAATGCCGATAGGCATAACCAACCAGTTAGTTTTGTGAAGATAGTAGGTTGTTAAACAAAGGCTAAAATATATAATTTTATATCCATTGTTCATACCAGATTGTTAGAGTTAATATAAGCACAAAACAAATACTATTTAATAATCAAAACAAAACAAAAAAACGATATGAAAAAACAAAAACAATTTGTTAACCATTTCTTTAACCACCCTTTAACTGAAACTTATTTAAATCTTAATCAAAATGCATTAAGCATAACAAGATACGATGAAATAACATTGATTTATGAATTCGTGTTTGGAGCTTCTAGGTTAGCGTTTGGAGCTTAGCAGCCGTGACTCAGCCAGCGTCACCATGAGTGCGCCTGGGAGTGGGAAGCCCTCTCCCACCCCTCCGATCTCAGCAAATGAGGCCTTCAGGAGGCTTATCGGGCCGATTGGGAAGAAACCATCGGGTCCTTCTATTCGAAATTCGTTAAGAAGTTGGACGCAATTCCTGAAATTGCTTTGCATGAAGAGCAACCTATAAAAATTGCCCTAGCTCTGGCTGAAAGAGGTTTGGTAGGACAGTTTATGGGGCTTTGGCCCTCTGCAAAAACCACCGACAATTGGATTCAACGTAACTGGAGACCTCGGCTGAAGAATAGTGTGACTTGCTATGCCGTTGGAAGAGGATTCTTCATATTTGAGTTCATAACCAAGGAAGATCGTGAGTCTTCAAGAGTGGCCCGTACTCCATGGGGTCTCGGGACTTGTATCTTAATAGGTGGACGCCCGATTTTGATCCTACAGTCGACATTCCTAAAGAGAGTCCAGTATGGGTCAGGCTCCCGAACCTTCCGGTCCACTGCTGGAACTTCCATTTGTTGCAAAAGATCAGAAATGGACTTGGCAGATTTATTGGCATAGCAGACAACAAAGACCAATACACCTACGCAAGGATCTGTGTAGAAGTAGATCTGGAAGTCGACCTGCCAGAAGCTGTAAAACTCACAGTTGGTACGTGGCATCACTATCAAAAGCTGGATTATGAGCATCCCCCATTCAAATGCAGAAACTGTCACGAACACGGCCATTTCCAAAGGAACTGCCCTAAGGCACAACCAGATGACAAAGAGGATGGAGAATGCTGGAAAAAGGTCAAAAAGAGCAAGGCAGGCCCGAAACCAAGCGAAAAAAACCTCAGGATCATTAGAGAATCCCCAACCAAAGCCAAAGGATGGCTCAACTTTAGGGAAAAACAACGAGACCAATGAATCCCATGAGGGGTCAGAGAAACCTGGGAAGGAAGAGAAAGAAACTGGGGAAACGAGGGACCCGACAGACCCGACTCCCCCAGTGGACGACCAAAGGGAAAAAGAAGCAGAGGAAGAACACATTAGCCTGGGCTCAGACTCAGGGGGGGACTCCGATGACGGAGGCACCGAATCAGGCAGCTCTCAAGTCACCCCTATCAAGGCCATCTTGGGTCGGAAGACAAAGAAGAAACAGAGAGAGGAAAAAACTTATCTAGATATACTCCAAGGTTCCCAGAAAACCCTCATAGGAATGATAAATACCAGATCCACCAGCAAGCAAGGCCAGGCTCCAAAGGGAGCCACAAACCCCCAAGCCAGTAAGTAATGCAATACATCTCCTGGAACTACAGAGGTCTAGGCAGCAATCTGAAAGAAGATGCACTAAAAGACATTGTAAGAATGTATTCGCCTGAAATCCTTCTCATCTAAGAGACAAAAATGGAGGCCTTCGTCCTCCTCCAAGCAAGCAAAGCATTTTGGAAAAAAGGTCAAGGAAAAGCAGTCAGTGCAAGAGGCGCCTCAAGAGGGATAGCTACCTTCTGGGACAACTCCAAATTCAACCTGATAACTAAAGAAAGCAGCATACATTGGTTGTTCACCAAACTTCTTCACAAAGACTCTGGTCATTATGTAAGTCTGTTCAATGTTTATGTCCCTGTATCACTAACTGAAAAAAGAATTTGTTGGGATTCCCTAAAGTCCTATCTAAGCATGCACAATCCCGAAAATATCATTATAGCAGAGGATCTTAATGTTACCCTCGCAGCAGAGGAAAAAAAGGGAGGCTCTCCGGTCAGAGATCCAGTTAGAGAATGGGTTGAAGACCTCATTTTAGATTGGGAGCTGGAGGATATCAAACCCTCCCATGGGAAATTCACCTGGACTAACAAAAGAAGGGGCCCAGGCCACATTGCTGCCCACCTTGACAGATTCCTCTCCAGTCCTCTTTCATGACTTTTGGTCTCATGGCCTCTTCTATAATCTTGCCCAATTATACCTCTGACCATAAACCCATTCTTCTCGAGCTCTCTTTGGGAAAAAAACTTGGTCCCATCCCTTTTAGATTCAGTCCCCTCTGGATTCAGTAAGAAGGGTTCATGGATGTGGTCTCCACAGCCTGGAACCGGCAAATCTGGGGCTCCCCCTTCTTTGTCTGGGAAGAAAAGCTGAGAGGCCTCAAAAAAGAGCTGAAGGAGTGGGCTAAATCGTTGATATCACCCACCTCCAAAAGAAAAGAAGCGCAAGATACCCTAGATAGCCACCAATTGATCATGGAGGACTCTTAAGTTTCTCAAGAGATGTTACAGAAAGAAGAAAATCTCCAAAAAGATTTTCATAGAGCATGCAGGGTGGAAGAAGAGTATTGGAGGCAGAAGTCCATAAGTTTGTGGCTGCAAGTAGAAGACAAGAATACTAGCTATTTCCACAAGCAGGCAGAGGCTCGCAAGCATTTCAAAACTGTAAATGAAATCCATTATCAAGGCACCTTGATCAAAGACTTTAAAGGCATTAAGAGAGCAGCCCACTCCTTCAAAGACCTCTTCTCAGCTCCGGAAGAGAATCCAATTGATGCAAACTCCTATCTGATCAATCTTATCCCTAAGCTTGTCCAAGAAGCAGATAATCTTCTTCTGACTGCTCCGATCAGCATGGAAGAGCTTAAAAAAAGCCTTGGATGGTATGGAAGCAAACAAAGCCCCTGGCCCCGATGGTTTCACAACAAGGTTCTTCTCAATTTGTTGGTCCACCATCAAAGTTGACCTCCTGAGAATGGTCAAGAAATCTCAGAGTTGCAGCAAGCTAGGGGGCAGTACCACCTCGGCCTTCCTTGGCCTGATCCCGAAAGAAAAAGGAGCCAATAACTACAGCAGATTCAGGCCCATCTCTTTATGCAATACAGGTTATAAGCTAGTCACTAAAATCATTGCCAACCGACTTAAGAATATTCTGCCGACAATCATCCCAGAAAACCAAGGTGGTTTCATAAAAGGGCGAAAGATACTTGACAATATAGTGCTGGTACAAGAAGCAATTCATTCAAGCTGTCATCAGAAAGAAAAAGGCATGGTTATTAAGCTCGACTTGGCGAATGCATTCGACAAGGTGAGACACGATTTTCTGTTTGCAGTTATGGAAAAATTCGGGTTTTCATATGCTTTCATAAGCTGGGTGAAAGCCTGTATTGCTTCTCCTTAGATTGCTCCTCTGGTCAATGGACGCTCAACGAATTTCTTCCAAGCCTCGAGAGGGCTAAGACAAGGCTGCCCCTTGTCCCCGCTTCTCTACACCACCCAAGCTTCAGTGCTCAGCTTCCAATTGGATCATTGCCAGTAGATCCGCTCTCTTTCAGGCCTCCAGATGGTCCAAAATGTAAAAGTCATTAACCATGCCCAATCACCGATGACACCCTGCTCCTTGGTGGAGCAAGCATTATCTCAGCAGGTTTCTTCAAAAGAGAGTTGGACATTTGCAAGGAGGTCTCGGATAGCAAGATCAACTTTCAGAAAAGCAAGATATTCGGTTGGAACTGCCCCATAAGGGAGATGGCAGGAATTGCAAGGATCTTAGGAATGGAGGGAACTCTTTCCTGGGACTCCTTCAAATATCTAGGGATTCCCATCTTCAAATCAATCCCCAAAGTTGCTCACTGGATGTCGCTGCTGGACAAGCTGAAAATCAGAATTCAAGCCTGGGGGGCAACCTGGCTAAACTTAGCAGGTAAGGTGATTCTCTTAAAATCCATCCTCTCAAGTATTCCCATTTACCAGAACACCATTCTTCTTGCCCCTAAAACCTTCATTAGCAACATTGACGATCTGTTGAGAAGATTTCTGTGGGAAGGTGGGAAAAATAATGAAAGGAGGCTTCATTTAGTAAGCTAGGACAAGATAAAGAAGCCTGTATTGGAAGGAGGTCTCCAAATTCGAGACATCGCAGCTCAAAACTTAGCATTGGGATCCAAGCTCCTCTGGAACCCAGTCTTTGGATACACCCGCTGGAGCAAGAAAGTGTTCTGGAAAAAATATTTCCAAGGTAGTCGCTCAAGATGCTTGGACAAGCCTCTAAGAACTTTAAACGGATCGCCAATCTTAAAGCTTTGCCTCACAGCCTTGGAGCACTTCAAATCTAATCTTTACTGGATACCTGGCAATGGGAAAAATATAAGATACTGGGATGATTTGATCCTTGGGGATCCGCCTCTAGGACAGAAGGTAGAGCTGGCAAATATAAAAAATTGGTTGCAGCATAAAAATCTTCTTACCTTATGGGACATTTCCACCTGGTCTGATGATGCAAAGAAAAGTTGGGAAAGCTGGAATCTGAGAGAGCTGCCAGAAAATCTTGAAGGAGAAGCCAACACCTTAAGAGAGCTCCTTCAAGGAAAAGCCCCATTAAAAGCTTTATCAAAGGACAAAAGAGGGTGGGGTTCGACCTCCGGATCATATTCGGCAGCTAAAGGATACAAAATAATTTAGGCAATCCCCAATGCTCCTCCAGACCCAGCTCAATGGAAGTTTGTTTGGTCCTCTGCTTCTATTCCCAAGATTGACTATTTCTGTTGGACTCTTGCTCACAAAAGCATCCTCACCGGTGACATCTTAAGGAGGAGAGGGATGGAAGGTCCCTCAAGGTGTCCACTGTGT
The DNA here is from genome assembly GCA_001517045.1 of Pseudotsuga menziesii. Taxonomy (NCBI): domain Eukaryota; kingdom Viridiplantae; phylum Streptophyta; class Pinopsida; order Pinales; family Pinaceae; genus Pseudotsuga; species Pseudotsuga menziesii. The sequence continues at coordinate 340,812 of LPNX010427037.1, read as the reverse complement.
GTTTCTGATGAGGAGACTGCAGATCATCTGCTCCTTCTTTATCTGATTGCTCGTGAAGTCTGGAGGGATACGCTAAAAATAAGCCCAGACAGATTCATCATGCCGATAAATATCCAGGTTCTACTGAAATCTTGTGCCAACATATCGTCGTTTAGCCTTGCACAGAAAGATCTCCTCAAAGCTGGTTGATGTGGCACCCCAAGTTCGCCTACTAGAAACTGTGGATTGAGAGAAACAAGATTTTCAGGGAGAAGAGAAGTACTCCAAATAGAATAGCAACCAGAGTCAGAGCTCTCCTGGGAGAGGCTTTAGAAGCCAAAGCTACCCTCAAAAATGCTTTAGCTCTGGACAGCGATGAAGATAAGTGGCTAAAAGAGTTGGGTCCCGAATCATCATGCCAGAATCACTTCCTTGTCTACTTCCATTGCTGAATGGGATATTCGGTTGGCAGAGCAAGATTTCATTAAATGGAGATCGTCCCTAGAGGACCATTGCCTCTTCTTTGATGGTGCATCAAAGGGTAATCCTGGGGCGGCCGGTGGTGGTGGGGTGATCCTGGGCCCTGGAGGCACTTTAGTCCTAAGCTTCGCCTGGGGGCTAGGTTATGAAACCAACAATAGAGCGGAGGCTCTTGCACTTTGGCAAGGTCTTAAGTTAGCCCAAAGCAAGAATATTCTCTCACTTTCAGTCTTTGGTGATTCTCGGATTATAATCCAAGCTGCAAACTCAAAGAGAAATCCTGGTCAAGTGCACCTATCTACCATTCTCAAGAAAGTCAAGCTAATGCCCTCCAAGTTTCAAAAAATAAGGTTCTTTCATATTCTGCGAAATTTGAATTCTAAGGCTGATCTGGAAGCAAATAAAGGCACTCTCCTGAGCAGGAGCACGCTATCAGTAAATGGGACAGAAACTCTGTGCAATATTCCCTAAATTTAGAGGTGAGTCTCCTCGTCCGGTCAACAAGTCTCCCTTTGCCCCAAAAGAATCAAATCGCTGGGTGAATCTCCTAGTCCTGTCCTCGTCAGGCTTGAGTGCATCTGAAGGGGTCCTCGTCAGGCTTGAGTGCATCAAGACCCGTTAGTCCCACCAGTCAGAACCTCCAGAATTCCCGTGACAAGTCAAGAGCCCGAGGTGTTTATTTATTCTGCAAGTCTCATGTCCAAGCAGTAGGGAATTTTCAAAGCCGAAAGAAGCTAGGAACTTGCTGGATTCCTCAAAAGAACATGACAGTTAATCCTTTTATTCGATGGCCTCCTTCGCTTCAAGTTCTTCTCCAGGATCCTCAATGGAGGAACGCCTTGCAGATCTCCAATCGAAATTGGACAAAATTAAAAAGCAAGTCCGTGAGCAAGCTTGCTTCATACCATCCATCAATAGCCGTAGAGAGAAGAGTTGGGCCAGGCTCAATCAAGATCTTCACAATCTCCGGGAAGAATTTTCTGAAGCCAAGGAAACCGGCAATGACTTCATGGAGACCACCAATGCGCAGTTCAAAGATGTCGCAAACGTTCAAGGGAACTTTCGGAATCGTCTCAGCAATCTGGAAATACAAGTCAAGAAGTTGCTGGCAAAGAAGGACGAAAAATAAGAGGCGATCAGCTTCTTACCACTTCAATCCAATTTGGTTTCAGTTACTACTATATTATCAGATGCTATTTTTAGTCTTTCTGAAAGAAGGTCAGCGAACATGGCAGGTGTAGTTCGACTCTGGTCCATTTACCATCTATCAATATGCTAGTATTGTCTGTGTAAAAGTACTCGGCAGCTGCTTTGCCGACTGCTAAATCAAAATCATACTCGTAATTGTCTTAAAAAAAACAAGATACGACAACCATAAAATGAATCCTTATTATACTTGGGTTAATCTTGTTGATCTGCTCAACCAAGTCCAAAATCTAAGATAATATCTAAATGCCTATCGGCATAATTGTTGAATGGATGGTTATTGGTTGTAGAGAGTATATGGAGTATATATAAATATCTAGTGGCATTAAATAACCTTCTTGAGTTTCATTAATTGTTGAATTTATGGGGTGTAATAAATTTTGGGGAAAAATATCAAATTCATTTATAAGCTAGCATGAGAAGAAAGACTTTTATTTTTATTTAATTCATTATTTTAATTTTAAAAAAATTTCCTAAAATCTAGAAGGGATGGTTGATGGGCCATAAATGAGGGTGGTTGAGGAGACTCCTGAGAAATTTATAAATAGAGGGAGTGAAGAGGAGTTGGGGAGTTCTTTTTAATTTTTGTAGTTGTAGAGAGGTTGAGTTTGTAGAGAGGTGGAAGGATTCATGGAGGAATTCTTAGAATAAATATTATCATGGAACAAGCTATTAGAGATATTATGCATTATTGTTCTTAGAATCACGGGCACGGAGGGCCAAAAAACCGAAAGGTTTCATGAAGCTAGGAAGGCGGCTAGGCTCCTAGTTGGCAGGGAGGTTAATTCCATTCTCGGCATCAAAGAAAGGAAAGCTTGTTGCAGCAAGAAAACTACTACATTCTTGGAGAACCCGACATTTAGACAAGTATTTTTCAATAAATTAAAGTTTGAATTTATGTTATACTTTAATCATTTGCTATTGTGATGTTATATGAATGTTTCTAATATTTGTTAGTGTAGTATGGTATTGATTTTAGGAAATAAGGTAGAGAGATCTTACACTCAACTTGCATGTGGGTGAGGTCTCATCAAAGCAAATCATGGTGGTGAAAGAAAGAAGTCTATGCTTAGCCCTCAAGACCTTCAGACAGGCATTGACAGACTCAAGACAAATATTCATGTTCAAATCCAAGGCAGTCCAAGCTTTACTAAGGCTGATACTGACAGATCTAAGGAGTCATGGAGGAAGATGTGCCTTGATAATTCATAGAAAGGTTTAGGAATGTTGCAATCCCAAATATTGAGTTCCTTCACCTTCCTGATCCGCTGCTCTTCAAACTTATTCTGCACCACCAACTATATCAATGGAGGAGCCCTCTTCCATTTGACAATATGCACCCATGAATTCTGCACTGCAACCTGTTTCTGTAGGGTTGTTGGGACTGCTGGTGGGCCACTCTCTCAATCTTCAAATTTGTTGTTGTAAATCATCACAACCTACATGTCCTTAATAGCTGATATCTTGTTATGAAGATTCTCCAACCAGGAGCTGTCCTCTAAGGTCTACAATAAGGTCTGCAGAAACAGTTGCCCTGCTAGAGATATTGTTTGCAATGGTTTAAGAGGCAGTCAAGGACCGGCAGGACAGTGAAGCCCTCAAGCAAATCAATTGGAACTGCCTGGAGTATCTGGTTGATTACGTGAAAAAACGGGGGAACCCCTAATCTGCATAAAAAAAGAAACTCCCTTGGATTCTATGGATGTGTTTACGTACTCTGCCGCTAAACTAATATCTCTATGTCTGTACTTTTAGATAGGCGGGTTTCTGATTCGAGTCACAAGGGCAGAATGTTTTTTATTATTCCCATTTTGGAAATATCTCTATATAATTGCATCTCCAAATATACAGTACTAGTGACTCAGTTTTTGAGAGTTCTGTGTATAAAGTTAATTTGAATAAAAAACACACTAGCCAAAAAAAGCCCCTGTGTTGAAATACTTTCTCTTCATGGTCCATGCCCTCTCTATTCCATACTACTCTATCTTCTACTCCATAATACTCTATCTTAAACTGAGATAATACTCTTCCACAAATCCCAGCTTCATTCAAGGCGTCCCTATATCCATTCTGTTCCCCCAAAAGAATGCATATTCTGCCTAAATTTTACCTTTACCAGCTATAAATATTCATTTCAAAAAAATTTAAATAAAAACTTTAAAAAAAATAGAGGGGGATGTGAAATCAAGTGTAATGAGTACCTTATCCTTGACACCAACGATCCTATTGAAGACAATGGCCCTGTGACCTCCCTCGACATTGTAGAGACTGTTGAGGGCACCGTACAGGCCAACCCCGCCAAGTACTACAACTTTAGTTAGCGCCCATGCAGCTCCTCCCCCTCCTGGCACCCTAACATTATTAAAATTCATCCTTCCTCTTCTCTTCCTCTGTCAGACATAGACGCTTACCTCAGTATACATAATAATCTATACTGAAAATAAAAATAATATACACGAAAATCATGCGACTGAATGATACTTATTCCATTTCCTGGCTATCCAACCTGTTGCTAATAGCTTTGAAATAGAATATCTACTCTGCTGTGTTCTCTCTGCTTGATTTGATCAAACCTCCTGCTGCTGCTGCCGCCGCTACGGCTTACAAAACCCTTCTAAAACCCCGTCTCCCCGTCTGTATCCTCTCGTGTGATCTGCTTTATATATATATACGTTAATAGAGAGCGAAGACCCTGCCTCGAACCCTTCATTTTCTTCTTCATTAAATGTACCCTTCATTCTCTTTCTTCATTAAATGTCTATAGTAATGCCGTTGCCAAATTTCACATCAATTTTCATCATTTGATAAATATTAAAACATTAAAAAATGAAATTTAATAAATTTAAAATTTCACATCATTTGATAAATATTAAAACATAAAAATGAAATTTAATAAATTTAAATAAGAGTGATGGTTGTGATTATACTTTGCCATATTTCACATAATTTTTACACCCTCCTTTCATAAATATTAAAACATTAAAAATGTGAAATTAATTAAATTTAAATAATAACAGTATATTTATGGGTTATAGATTATTAATTTAGATAATGCCAAAATAATATATCACGAAAATAATAGTTGATAGCTATTTTGAACATAACGATATTTAATAGATGATAATTATTTTGAACATAATGATAGTTAATAGTTGCAAAGCATCTTTATTTTAAAATTAAGTTTATATTTTGTTTAATTGTTTTTTTAAACAAAATTGAATATTAATACAACATCCATTTAATTAATCACATATTATTTATTTATGCATGATTTTTCTCTCAAAAATATTAATATAGGATGATCTTTGACTCCGGAAGGACTACAAAAGCATAATTATTCGTGAGGATTGGGAGTAAGCACGAATAATCAAATGGAAGCTCTATCTCTTTGGCATGGTTTCATATTAGTGTGGAAGAAATATATAAAAAACAATCTCATTGTAGGAGATTCCATGATCGTTATTCATTCTCTAGTCTATAAGTAAGTTCCAACATTCAAGCCTTTGTCTAAAACTCTCAAAAGAATCATATCTCTTTTAAAAGGGTTTGAAGAATTTAAATGCTATCATGTTCTTTGAAGCTTAAATCAAATTGCAAATGCAAATGTTAATCTTGCTTGTAGCCTTTAACAAGGGAAGTTGATTCACAATGGTGAATTATAGGATTGTCAAATACCTTAATGAGTATTAATTAATGATTAGTCATCCTACTATAGTGGACTCGGGGTGGCAAGCTAAATACATGCATAATGTAGACTTGCAACATGTTACAATAAGTTACAGCAGGTTCGATCGAACGTCCGAGCATGACAAGGGATGTGTGAAGTATATTCTTTCATAATTCATGATGTTGTTGGTACTGCTCAATTTTAGTCAGATTAATGTGAAGTTAATGGAGCATGTTGGCATGATCTTACCACGATCCAGATCCACACAACAACATACCAACGGACACCCAAGATACTATCCCGAAAGGGTTTTAGCCCTTCTAGTAACACCTATAGAGCAGGTGAGATCTCACTCGAAGTACTTATGGGGACTGTAGGAACTAGGTTTCTGGAGTAAGGAAGGGGAACATTTCCATATTGCAACAACTGTATCTTCGACAGATGCAACTTCGATAGATCAATAACTTCAACAGATGGATCACTTCAACAACCGATCACTCTACTCAACTATGACATTTAAACACGAATGCAACCACATAGATATTCATTCACTCATTATTTCATTCATTCATCACGTGTATTTACCATCTAATGCATTAGTAAATAAAGAACAGAGTAAACACACACATCATACACATTTGACACCAGATATTTTAACATGGAAACCCAAGACGAGAAAAAGATACAAAGAACAACGCTTATGTCTGCGCATAGAGCCTGCAAACCTCTCTATGACAACCCATTACAATAGATCTATGCACACAACCTGTGAATCACCCACCAACCTTGCGTCTTTGTTTAGCTTACACTTCGACAAAGCTAAAAAACCATTACAACGACACATGACAAAAACATAAGTATTTCTCTTCATAATTGTCTAACCCCAAAAATCTCATCCCATTACATACTTGTAGGCTCTTTCTAGCCTTTAATCCCACGCCCACTAATCCATCCCATTAATGTCAGTGAAAAAACATTTTAACCGCCTAACCAACCTTTCAGTCGGACTTCGTTAAAACAGTTCAACTTCCTGAATTCTAGGCTGCTTCTTCGGAGCTATCCACTTCAACGGACCACTTCGTCGCAACCCCGTTCACACCAAAACCGTTTACTGAAAAATAATACCCAAAATATAAAAAAACTTCCTAGGGCCAACAAGTCCCCAACACTCACATGTGGCTCATCCCGAGCCACTTCAGGCTTGTGATACTGGTGTGTTTAGCTTCGACAAAAAGTCCTCATAGACTTTCTTTACTTCCTCAACACTTCGATGGACATCCTACTTGAGCTTGATCACTTCGTCGATGACATTGGAAGTAATATATGTTGCACTGTGCACCATGATTACTATTAGTTCCTACTTAATCTCTAAATGTTCTGAGCCAATTACCTCAAAGACCTACTCTGCCTCGGTTTGGATCTCCTCCACCCACTCGGTCCTCTTCTACTATTGAACCTCGAGTTGGTTCATTTCTATGTGTAACACTTTATTTTCTACAGCCTTCTTCATCCTTTCTACAGGAGACAGATTCTTCAACATACTCTGCAGGTTTGTCGTATTGTCTTGATTTGCGGCAAGCTTGGTCATGATTTACTACAATTTTGCATCTTCTAGTAATGTGCCCCAAGTTTGAGACACCTCCTTATATACCTTTGCACATTAGGCTTCAAATTCTTTCATATCCTAGATAACCCCCTAAACCTCTTTTTTTCGTTGTTTAGTCACCTCAAGGGGTATGCTAGGAAACAACTTAGCTTCCAAATTTTTAGTGGAATCCTATGATGAATTCCCCAAGTCATAGTAACTCCGCCTCATGGGCTATCTCCTCATCACTCGTTACTTCGGGTACTCCACGATAAGTAGCTTTGACCACTTCTTACAACTTTTGGTTATCCTAGCTCAACTATTATTTTTGTTGTCGGAGCTCAGAAGACTCTATTTCTAAAGCAGTGGCTTGGATCCTAAACTTCTTCATCATTTCATAGATTAACTGCTCCCGAACTTTGATTTCCTCTGCAACCTTTTGTTGAATGCTATGCAACATGAATACAGGTAGAATTGGCATATTCAAATCGATGAAGCTAAGGCTATGCACTACCACGTTCATTTTCACATTCCCAAAGTTCAAAGCTTTATGCAGTAACTGTACTACCCGGCTCGTTAAAGAGGCTGATGGTGCCTTTGTTCATTCCTCAAATGGACCAGCTTCTAGTTGCCTTTTTTCCTCTTGACGACTATTTCCTCTCTCAACAACTAAAATCCAAAGCTCTTTAACTGCTTGACACAATGTGGTTAGGAGGTCAGTCACACCCCCAAAAAGCTCAACATTTATTTTCTCTTATAGTTTTATGTTTTCTTCTACGACATCAGCCATTATGTCAAACAACAGGTCGACATCATCATCAATTAACTTGCTCGCAGTGGTGTCTTTTATAGCTTTTTGCTTCTTCTTCCCCCTTTTCTTCAATGTGTCATCCTTGTGCTTTGCCCCTAAACTTGACTCCTGATCACTATCATGATGTGAATTGGTTGGGTTATCATCTCCCTCGTATGGCAGAGTACTATGCGGTAGCTCAAACATGCCTTCTTGGCATTGCTCTGGTTGGGACATTTCTCCATAAAGTTAATCATTTGCGACAGGGACTTTCCATTCAACTTATCATTCATGAACAATGGCATCGATCTCTTCCTTTGTCAATATGAACATGGTTGTCAACCATTACTTATACAAGTCCCGCCTCGCATGGATGTAGATATGATGGGTCATGTTGTAAATCTCATAATATTCCTATACCGAGCTACAATCAAGGTCTCTAACCACATGATCTTGATGACATTGTGTCAGAGTGCCTCTACATGCATGTAAAACTTGACTTTATTATCTCCCTGCCTCCTCTGAGTCTCAATGAACCATAAGTTGGCATATTTTTCCCCTCGACAAGGAACAAACACCTCCATACCCTGATAATTGGGTGGTTCCACACATGTAATAAAAGAAATTAAGATCAGTAACCAAGAATAGGAAAAGGGATTACCTTTCTCCTAGGCATCAACACAATCATTGAGGAGTTCATTCATAAAAAATCTCACCCAATTCATTTGTACCCCCGATGTACACTGCTCGACCACAACTATCACTGACATAGTAACTTCATTCGGCCTCATTTTTCTCAAGACTTTAATTGTTAGGGCCTTCACTGCAAACCAGACAACCTGGTCATTAACGGAGACTATGTCGAGTCTCCTCTTATTCGTCGACAAATTGCACTTTTCCTTCATTATGGTGGCTAAGTCTTTATCCTTCTCTTTCCAACAAAGAACTACGCAGGCTCCACCCTAGCCTTGGGAAGCCCTATAATCTAGTGAATGAGGTCAACATCCACAAATACTTGTGTATCTAACCCTAAAAAACCGCCATGGAAAGAAATTAGTAATTGCTTGATGCATGAATTGACCTTCGTAGTTCATCCAAAGCATGGTAAGTGCATCAATGACAAAATTCTCGACCTCTATAATTCCCGAGCCCATTCCATAAGCATCAGCTCGATTGGTCCACCTTCCACTAGACATACGATCTCTATGTAGTTTATCCTTTTGAACTATGGGTACTTCATCAGGTCATGATCAACATAAGATGATTTATGAATATTGGGTAAGATATCCCCATGCACTTGAACATCCTTCAGAATGGAAGTGTTACTGGTGGATACTTGGCATTTTTCGTGATTTGTACATGGGGTGCATCCATCTTTCACGGTGGAATGTACTTAGGTTGTAGCGTTGCAAACCCAGATCCATAGGCCTTAGTATCATGTGTGCCCTTTGTGCATTCCTCTGGATTCCCCTATTGATTTGTAGCTCTCTTCTTCCTCGGCAGATTGACCAGAATCTACAATGAAATCACTTTAAACTATTCTTTAACAACTGAGATAGGTTGTTGCAGCCCCACCCCTTTAGAAGATGTTAGAACTTCATTGGTGCTAAACAGATCAATCTCCGTGCTTGCACTTCACTGTGTAAATTTGGCTTCAAAGGACTGCGGGAACTCTAGCTTGCTCAACAACCTTCGACTTCTCAACATAATGAGTTTCTATCTCGTGGGAAACATGATTTTTAAATTGACCGCCACACGTGCATGGTGTGTCCAATTGAAAGTTCAATGAATATGACTAGATCCTTGAAATGATTATGAGGGTGGCGTCCAATCTGTTCACACGCTTGAGTCTTTTCAGGTATTTATGATAGGCTCCCACTAACATCGCCACTGCTTTCGCCTTAAAAGAAGTCATTAATGTGCATTAATTACAACTGTAACAGGATGCCAACTTCGATAAAGATTGACTGCGATAGGATCCCACATCGATAGGAAACTAACTTCGACACTACAGGGATCTATCTTGACACAAGTATGTGGGATAGCACCAAAAGCTCGACAGGAAGTCACTTCAATAACTTCAACACATGTACAAGAATTCCACATAAGAAAAAGGTAGGGTTTCCAAATTTTTTTTTAACATGCATATTTATAAATTCATTGGAGGAATACATGGCTATCCTTGCATGGTTTTAGTTGGATCCCACTTACCAATCCTTTTCAGGGGCTCACCATTTAACTTTTGTAACTGAACTGCGCCCCCCTTAGTGACATAGTTGATAACATATGAACCTAACTAATCTGTTCGAAGCTTTCCAGGATGTTTGAAAAGCTTGTTGTCGTAGAGGTCCCTTCTTTAGAATTGCTTCCTTGTAATATGGCGATCATGCCCAACCTTTTCTCTTTCTTTTTGGACTTGTTGTCGAAATCCCATGATTAATCTATCTTCTTAAAGCTGGAGCAACTGCAACAACTTTTTCTTCACGACACCAGTATCAGACATACATGTGAAGGAATTTATCCTTAGCTTTGGTACAATGTATTCATAGGATTAACAACTTATTTCCCATATACCAATATGAATGGTGTTTGAATTGTCAATTTCTTGCAAGTTATTCAGTAAGACCATAGTATTGCAGGGATTTTTAAGTCCCAGTCGTCGTGGTTCACATTGTAAACCTTAATCAAGGCGTGCTCCAAAATCTTGTTAAATGCCCCTACAACCCCATTCACCCATGGATGATATGGTCTACTCTTCTTATGATAAATTTGAAATTCTCCAATAAGTGCCTCAATATTTTTATTGACAAAGCGAGTAACTTAATCACTTAGTAAAGCTCGAGGGTATGCAAACCTGGTGATTACATTCTCAAACAAGAATTTTGCAATAGTTGCAGTAGTTTAATCGTTTATAGGGGTAGCCTTAACCCATATTGTTAAATAATTTGTTGTAGTAATGATATATCATGGTCCAATCCTTTTCCCTGGTGGGCTAATGGGACCCACAAAATCCATGACCCACTTGTCAAAGGCTTGCAATGTAACTTGAGGTACCGAAGGCATTTCATCTCATCTCAATGGCTTTTTAGTCCTCTGACATACATTGCATCTTTTACAATACTCGTGTGCATCCTGATGCAAGGTAGGCCAACATAATCCAACCCTCTGTATCTTTCATGTAGCTACTTTCCTTGCATAATGGACTCATACCACTCCATCATGAGCTTCAACCAAGATCAGTGGATGCTCATGCTCCAAAGCACACTAATGCAAGATCTCATCGATTCCCAGCTTATATAGTTGACCAGCTATAAACTAATAATATGTACATTTAACGAGTTTCTTATTTTGTGGCGTAGTATACCCTTTTGGTGCCTTCATTGTAGTCAGAAAAATCACAATATCTTCATAATATTCATCAACCATCTTTACTAAAAAGAGTTGTGCATTTAGGAGGTTGTCATCTAGATTGGTTGGTTCCTCTCCTATTTCTAACTTCGATAGATGGTCGGGCTTGGTATTCATCCTTCCTAGCTTGATAACAATATCAAAATCGAATTCCTAAAAGAGGAGGAGCCATCGATAGATCTCCCCCCCCCAACACTGGCTTATTAACTAGGTACTTCAATGCAAAATGGTCTGTAAACATTTTAAAGTGGCCCACCATCAAATAATGCAATGCATATACCATAGCAAGTCCTTCTCTCTCTGTCATAAAGTAGTTCTTTTCCATCGTTGAAAACTTCCTACTAGCAAATGCAATCGGATGGTCAATCGAACCTTCACCTGGTTGAGCGAGCACTATGCCCAGAGCAACTGAAGATTCATCGACATGTACATGAAACTCCTTCCACCAGTCTAGGAAAACCATAATGGGTGTTGTAACCATTTTCTCTTTCAATGTGTCAAGGTTTTGCTGGCACTCCTTATTCCATTGAAACTTTGGATCCTTCTTTAACAATTTCTCCATTGGGGTTGTAATCTCATCATATCGTCTAATAAATTTATGATAATACACTATGTGACCCAAAGATGTCCTTAGCTTCTTTACTGAAGTTAGTGGAGGTAAGTCCACTATGATAGCGATCTTTGTAAGGTCCATCAACAACCCCTCTTTATAGACAACATGAGCAAAAAATATACCAAATGGAGCACAAAATATTAATCTCCTCAAATTCAAAGAAATATGGAATTGTCTACATCATTCTAGCATTAATCTTAGACTTTCAAATTGATTTTTAAGCAGACTATACACTGTCTAATCATCAAAGTATACTTCTAGGAATATATGAATGAACTCTTTGAAAGAAATAACAATTATTTTATAAAAAAGTGCAGGGTCATTCTTGAGACCAAAAGGCATTACAGAATACTGGAAGCAACCCCACTCTGTCGCAAAAGTGGTCTTGTGTAGGTTTTCTTTAGCAATTTTGGTTTGATGATATCCAAAGAATCCATTAGTAAATGAACATACTTCTTGTCCTATGACATTTCTAATACTTTGTTTGTAAATGGCGTGGGGGAAGGATCACGTAAACATGAATCATTAAGCTTTATTAAATCAACGCAGATGCAAACCTTGTCAATCTTCTTGTCTTAGACTACCATTGGACTGATCCACTTTGTCTCTTTGATAGACTCAATGATACCTGCATCCAACATTCTGTCGAGCTCTACTTTAACTTTTTCTTTGTATTTTGGGTTAAGCCTGTATGGTCTCTGCTTAACAGGTTTGGAATCTAACTTCAAAGGAATCTTCATCTCTCTACATCTATTTGAAACTATATTATTTGAGTACATACATATATTATAAATTTGACTTAAACACATATATATATTTTTTTTCCTAACCATATTTCATATTTGAAATAAGGTAGACAACTTTTATATATCCACTTGAAACTATATTTGAGTACATTTATAGATTCCTAACTTGACTTAAATTTATTTCTCTATTTCCCAAACATATTTCATATTTGGGATAAGGTGGGAACAAGGTTTGTTTTGATTTAGTTTTTTTTTTCCACGAGAAAAAAAGCATAATTTTATTCTTTTGAGTAACAAAACTACATTTTTTCAGATACACAGCACTGTGTATTCTATAAAAACCTGAGTAGGTCCAAAAAAGTAAATACATCAGAAATAGGACGTGTGTTCAATCTCGGTCTAGTGAGTCACAAAATATCTCATATAATGTCCATCCAAAACATCAGTCAAGAACTGAGCTATAAAACATACAAATATGAAAATAACATAATATATCTGTCATGGTATAAAGATAGTCCCAAAATACTACATGAACTGTATCAAGATAAAAACCAGCAAGTAATAAAAGTTCCAAACCAAGCTCACAAAGGAGCCACCCCCTTAATGAACGGACGATGGTAAAAATTGTGAACAATTCCATCAATCTGCTCACAGATCCTCCACTTTCCCAAAGTCAGTAGTAGACCCTCCTTCGAGGCCATGTCCGCCTCCTAGTTATTCTCCCTGTAAACATGTCTGCAAGAGTATGAATCAAAAGTATCTAAAATATCTGTAATAGAAGAGAGAATATTGTCCAGTCTCAGATTTCTGCAAACTTGTGTCTTCTTGATCCAGTTGATCACATTCATAGAGTCACAAAAAACATGTAGAGAATGACAACCTTTCTCTGTTGCAAAGATGAGTAAAAGTTTCAAGCTGAACAGTTCAGCATAATTATTGCTGCCTTCTCCTAGTCCCATCGTGATTTTGAAGAAATGGCCCTCTCTAAGAAAAAGGATAGCGCCACCCCCACATCTATTTTCTTATGCCACTCCATCGAAGAATGCCCAAGGAACAAACTTGTCGATCTCCACCTCTAATATAACCCTCTGGTTTTTCACTCTGATATGTTGTGGATAGGCCGTGAGGATAGCACTGGCCAGAGTGGCCGAGATCTCTGGAGTTCAACATTTCTCAGAGAAAATCAAGTTATTCCGAGAAATCCACACTCCCCAAATAACAAGAAGGGGGAGTGCTTTCATTCAATCCATAGTGATAGATCTTCTCCATTTTTCCCATGCCTGAAGAATGTTTATGCCAGTCCAGTTACACAGAACTCCATAAATCTTAGTACATTCTTTCCACACAACAATGATATACAGGCACCTCAGAAATAGATGAGCAACTGATTCCTTTGCACATTTACATAGTGTGCACCATCTCGGTCCCTGAAAACTCCTCTTTTGTAATTTATCCCGGCATGGAGCCTTATTCTCCAAGACACACCACATCAATAGCCTGGCTTTCAGTGGGCAGTTGATTTTCTAGAGAGTCTTCCACCACCAAACTACATCTCGATCCACCTCTTGTGCACTCAGTTTGATATAACCTGACTTTGGTGTATACTTCCCATTCTGTGTAACATCCCAGATTAAGACACCATCCCTATCCCTAAGGATAATTTGATCCCGAGATAGTGCCCCTAAATACCTTTCCAGATCCCTAGTTTCCGGTTCATCAAGCCCCAGGACCCCAACCCGAATCCATGATTGTTCCCACCTGACCATATGCAATGGATCCGCGAGCTAATGAAGGAAAAAAATACCAATCTGTCTTAAATCCAACACAGTATTATCCATAAGCTTATGCTGCTATAAACACCCTGTCCATGGGTCTTCCCCAACCCTGAGTTTTCTTCCATTCCCAATCATCCAAGCCATACCATTTCCAATGACATCAAATGATTTGACAATGGCTTTCCAAAAAATAGAACCCCCAGCATGTGATTTTTCTAGGCGCTGAATCCAATCCTCAGTCGATTCAGGACTGATATATTTATGAATCATCACATGAGACCACAAATTCTCCATCTTCAGAATTCCCCATCCCCCTTTAGCCACCAGGGATTTAGCAAAGAGGAAGATATTTTTGAGTCCCCACCCCCATAATCCCTTTGGGATAGCAATCTTCTCCCACCTTACCCATGGGGTCACATGTGCTTCCTGTTTACCACTCCAAAGAAACAAAAACATATTCTGTGAGCCTTTTCCAAAATGCCTTTTGGAATCCATGCCAAAGACATCCAATAGACATCAATGACCTCCAAAACAGCTTTGACCAGAACTAGTCTGCCAACCCTAAATAACCATTTGTGGCTCCACATCTTCAGTCACTTCTCCAGTTTCTCAAGTAACCAGACCCAATCCTGCTTCCTATAATCATTGGGTTTTAGAAAAAAACCCAGATACTTCAACCCTTCTTCCAACCTTTCAATATTGAAAGGAAATAAAGTCAAAAGTTCCTGCTCCTCAACCACATTTAACAGGTGTGTGGTCACCGAAGATTTCCTAAAGTTTATATTCATGCCTGTTGCTTTTGAGAAAAACTTCAATATATCATCCATAGTATTAAAATGCTTGATTGATCTAGAGCAGAAAATCAAAACATCATCCACGATCAATAAATGGGTAAGTTGTAGGTTCTGTGAAAGTTGGATACCAGAGAAATTTCTAGTATGATTAGCCTCCTTGATGGATCTACTTAGGGCCTCTGCCACCAACAGAAAGAGGAGGGGAGACAACAAACAACCCTGTCTCAGCCCTCGCTCCGCATGAAAAAAAGGGGATGCAACCCCATTGATCAAAACTGAAAAGGACACAGTAGTGATGCAGCTCATCACCCATTTGATAAAAGCAATACCAAAACCTAAATGTGTTAGTAGCAAATGAATATAAATCCAGCTTACCTTGTCATAAACTTTTGCTAGATCATTTTTGAGGACCATACCCTTAATATTTTTAGTTTTCATGCTATGCAAACCCTCATGAGCAACCCCAATAGCCTCATGAATCATTCTCCCCTCCAAAAATCCAAAGTGTTCATCTATTATATGCTCTGATAGAACCCTTTTGAATCTGTTGACGATCACTTTTATAACCACCTTATAGATGCAATTGCAAAGTGAGATTGGTCTGAAATCATTTAAAGAGGTAGGATTGTCTACCTTAGGGATCAAGGCAATGAAAGTGGAATTGAAGATAGTCGGGATCCTCCCAAAGGTTCTGGTATACTCTACTACTTTTAAAAGATCATGACCCAGTAAATCGTAGAGTTCCAAAAAAAAAATTCAATCGTCCAACCATTTGGACCCGAACTTTTGTCCTTCTGAAAACTCTGTAGCACACACTTAAGTTCTTCCTCCGACACTTCATCCATCAAAGCTTGATTATCTTTCACCTCCACAAATCCAAGGGAGACCAGAGCTATTCAGATAAATCTGGCAAGGGTAGCATGTGCTGGGGATTTAAACAAATTCTTGAAATGTTCCACCCCAGTAGAGGCCATGCCTTCAAAAGTGTCATGTACAAAACCATGTTCATCTTCAAGACTCCACACAGTATTGGCAGCCTTTCACCCTCTGGCATATGCATGAAAAAATTTGGTGTTATCATCCCCACACTTTAGGCAAGTAGCTCTACTTTTCAATCTCCAAGTTGCTTCCCTTTCCAATAGGAGAGTGATTCGCTGACCTTCCAGTCTTTTCAAAGCATCCTTATCCACCTGGTTCAATAATCCACCACCATCCTGATCATAAATCACAGATAGCTCTGCTTCCA
Organism: Pseudotsuga menziesii; assembly: GCA_001517045.1. Taxonomy (NCBI): domain Eukaryota; kingdom Viridiplantae; phylum Streptophyta; class Pinopsida; order Pinales; family Pinaceae; genus Pseudotsuga; species Pseudotsuga menziesii. The sequence continues at coordinate 324,523 of LPNX010427037.1, read as the reverse complement.
CTTGTTGTAGTTCTCTGAAATCCCTCTTTCTTTTGTCAAGAACCCAGGTCTTAATCACCTCTTTCAAGTTCGTGAAATTCTCTACAAATTGGAATGCAGCAAAGTTTCTATTCCCAGGTTCAAAATGGACCCAACCATTGGTGATCAAATCTATAAAACTTTAATTTTTGAGCCAAATTTTATTAAATTTCAGAGGACTTAGTGGTTTGACTGGTCCATTTTTGAATTCCAGGAAAATGGGAAAATGGTCCGAGAGACCCCCTTTCCCCACCCACTGCCTAATAAAATGAAGATTGTCTACAATCTTCCCTGTAACAAGAAAACGATCTAGTCTTTTCGCCACCCTCCCCTCCCCGCATCTATTGTTTTTCCAAGTAGGTTTGAGCACACTTGGCTCAACATCCAGCCAGTTCCTTTCCACCAAATTCCTTGTAAAATAATCAGTCGACAAATCTGCTGTCGCATGAGGCCCCCAAACCTCTACCTGCCCCAAGGAGAAGTTTAGATTTCCTCCAATAATCAACTTATCTCCCCTCAAAAGAGAATTGTTAAATATATTACCCCATAAAGGAATTCTATTTAGGTACGGGCCATAAATATTAATAACATCGAAAATGTCCACATGTTCGAGGGCTCTGAGGGTTATGCCCATAACCGAATCCATGCCCCACACATTCAAAACCTTAACACTCCTTGTGTTCCAGCCTATTGCTTGTCCACCTGAGCGTCCTCTAACATTTAAAGTCTCAAAACACCATCCTCTGAACCAGCTTTCTAGCTTTGCTTTTACCTCTACACCAACCCCCAGCGTTTCCTAGAGTAACATAATCTCAGGGCAGTCTACCTCAACCACCCTCCGCAATGCTGATCTTTTTTGGGGACCAGCAAGACCCCAACAGTTAAAGGATAATATCTTCATCTCCTACCCTTCTTACGAGCATTCAATGCTCTAAGTGCCCTATCAATTGAAATTTGTTTTCCTTCCATGACATCCTTCTTAGCACGAGACTGTGCCTTTGCCAAATGTGAAACTCTACCCCTCCCCCTAACAGTAGCAGCAGGGCTTTTACCCAGTCCTCCTGAAGTACCTTTTGTGCAGGAATGAAGGAAATAACTCGAGTCAGTGGATTCAGAAGGGGAACAAGGATGGGCCGAATCTAGAAGGACCGGTTCCAGAACCGGCCTAGGAGGAGGTTCCTCAACTAAAGCAGCAGAGTTAGGTGACCGAAGCTTAATTGGATTTAGAGTTAATTTCTTTAGCCCCTCCACCCAGTCAATACCAGAAAGATTTAAATGTTTTGTAAATAAATTAATGGACAAAGGTAGAGTGTAAGAAGAAGTACCAGGTGCTCCAACTAGTCTGACCCTCTCAGCTTCTAAAATTCTCCCCAGTGGATCCACTTCGGCCTCACTGCCTTCCACGGACGCGATCTCCTGTCCCATAGGAGAAAGTGGCAAAGACTAGGGCTCAGTGTTTTCCCCCTCACATCCAGACAGAGAGTTGCTACATTCCTTGCGACACCCATCCTTAACATGTGCTGCCAAGCGACAGTCTACGGCCGAGTGACCATACACATAGCATCTTCTGCAGCAGAAGGGGATGTTTTCATAGTCCAGCATCTGGTTGTGGGAGTACTTCTTCCAGGTAATCTTCATAACACTAGGAAGCCCATTCCTGATGTTAATATTAACTAGAATCCGGGCCACCCTTTTCACTTTAGTGACCTTGAAAGAATAATCAGCCTATAGAAAAGAACCCAACATATTCCCAATGTGCATAAAATGCTCCTCATACTAGAAAGGAAATAGAAGGCCCAATATCTTGACCCATGTAGGTACAGTGTCCACCCTTTCATGGCTCGCGTCGAAGAGAGGGTTCCATTTCTTCAGCAGAACCAACACTTGTTCAAAAAACCAGTTATGATTTAGTACCCACAGTAAATGTTCTTCAAACAGAAAGTTGAAGGAATACCATCCCCACGCCAGTCCTTCCACCTCAGGAACAACCCCCATCTACCCCATCCAGCATTCTTCAACCCACTTGTTCACAAACCTGACAGAGAGTGATTTCCCCATGAACTGCCCAACCAAGGCATGTTTCTCCATCATTTCCATCCTCTCCCAGCTGATATCCTCCCCCATAACATAGTTAACAATCGGAGTCATCTTTGGCCATTTTTTCCTGCACTTTCAATGTCCTTTCCAACTCGCACGTCTGTCCACCTCGCCACTGGAATCAGAAAGATCCTTCACCACAGAACTTAGGCAACCCCTCTGTTCTATCGCCCCAATAGCGCTGCCCACAAAACCCCAATGCACTTCTACCTCAGCAACATCCTCCAAGTCCCCACTGGGTCCTTCAACTCCACACTATAAACCCTCAGTCCGCGTCGCCTAAGTAGCTTGGGAAACAACACCTGCTGCAGTGTTCCCACCAGCCACCTGATCCTGTACATCTACGAACACACCAACCTCCGGGAGAAATAGTTTGTTTGGCAGCTGAAAGGCCCAGGAGAGGTCAGTAGATACTCCGACGGTGATAAACCGTCTCCCACAACCGGAGAGGGATTGTTTACAGCTAAAACCTCTAGCCAAAATTGCCCAGTGGCCTACACCTCAGCATCCAGACCTCCCACCAGTGAAATCCTAAAAATTCCCTCCTCCAAAGGATCAGGACAGTAGTCCATGAGGTCCTCCTTCGTCATATTGCCACAAGAAACAATAAACCTCAGTAAAAGTAAAAGAGACTTACCACCCAAAAAAACCTGTTAAAAGTAGAAAAACCCTGCCTCTAACCACACAATCACGTCGACCGTGTGTCCTCTTGCCCTTTCGTTGTTCAGGATCCACTACCTGCTGGCCTGACCGTCACAAGCTGCAGGCCATGCCTGCGAACAACGGGGAGAAATTAAACCCTAATCATCCCGCTTGCCGAAACCCTCACACACTCCCCAACAATGTCGACTATATTGTTCATTTTGATTTAGTTTTGTTAATATAACCTTAACTTTTAAGGATTCTATTAACAAGGAGGAAGAGTGGTATAATTCCTTATTCATTCATTTATGGAAAAATAACATTAAGAAAAGCTCAAAATAATGTAGAATTTTTAAAAGAATACAAAATTGAAAATTGAAAATGAGAGTAGAAAGTTATATTTATCATAAATTGACCTTGTCACAATTTTTTGGTGTTATTAATGGAAACCAGGTTGAGACCTTGATAAATTAATTCTCTTCATACTTCCATCATTAGACCACACTACTAGAAAGAGACAAATTCATTTTGGAAGTCTACCATCTACATGTTTTAGCTACCCAATGGTGGGATTAAGCCAAACATATGAGTAGCACTACAAAACGACTTTGCATAGAACTCAATGGGGAGAGCGTTAGTCCACCCTCTAGTTCCATCAATACATGGGAATAGTTCTACAATACACTTAGAGTGCTTTTTTATTCGGTAGGATATGTCAATAGAATCTAAGCACGTTGGATTCAACTCCATCAACATTCCACGTAGAAGTGTTTTATGGTTGTTTGTGTATGATTGAATTGATGATATTGCTTTCATATCTCATGTGACAAATATTTAATCAAGAAATTGATTCACAAGGAAGGATATTTATTGCATTTAACAACACATTTAAGTCTTTAAATCAATATGAATCTACAACACAACAAATTAGTAGTAATAGAAATGTCCAATACGCATTACAATTTATATTTTAAAGTTATTTCAGACTTGTAGATGATTGGGTGTTGATAGCCTCCTTGTCTGACAATGAACTCTCCTTTAAGTGCTTCTCAAGATGGAAATGACCACAATTCTACTTTCGGGAATGCCTTTAATTCTAAGAATATTAAATCTTATAGGATAGAAAGGATTTGCAACTTCCCTTTTTGCAGTATACAACCCTTACTTCAAGATGGACAAAGACTTTAATATCAATTGCAATTGGTGGATTTAATGCGGACACAATAAATATATGTATTGTGCTATGTATTGCATATGACTAACAAAATATGAAGCATATAACATCAATGCTAAGAGAAGCACACTAGTCTTTCGAGGTAATGGGCCATTTGTTGAGGTACTAGCTTTTAATTGACTATATTCAATACAAAAATATATGCTAACACTATCACTAAATATATTACACCGTATGATGTGCATGCAAAATAATATCAACAACAACAAAGTGTTCATAATTTTCTCCTTGATTATGTGAATATTGGACCCAATTGCGAGATCTGACTTTTCAACACCTGTTGTAACCCTTATCTTTTTAGTTGGATAAAACTATTATTGGTGATATGTGTACCTAAGATAATTTTATTTGCATAATTCTATAAAGAGAGTAATTTTCATGCAGACAATACGTGATAGACGCTCCACATGACCTTTGTATTTACTTTATCTTGGTACAAAAGAGTTTGTGTGTATATGCAATAATTCAGGGGTAGAAATTAAATACGTTTGGCATAAGATGTTAAATTGGAAGATAGGATAGAAGGACAAGTAAACTGATAGATTAAAATTTAAAAACAAAAATTTAACTATTTGAATAATAGACATAGTTGGGAAATAACAAGATGGACAAGACAATTGATAGATTAAAATTTAAAACAAAAATTTAGCTATCTAAACAATAGACATAGTTGGGAAACAACAAGGAGCACGTGATTTTTCCCAAATGAAAAAGTATTTAGAGTTTTTCAAAAGAATGGTTGGGATAAAGGTATGTGAGAGCGGGGTGGGGAGAGACAACGGGGGTAAGAGGGGTCTCTTTCTTCATACCATGTGCGTATTTTATAGGTTTTATTCTTTATATGTTTTCGTCAATGTTTCTTTCTATTAATTTTATGGTAGATTTGCATGTTTGCTTTGCCTATTGGTATTCAAGCTTTCTAAATATCATCCCTCGACATCTGGATCACCATCAAAGTTTAACTTTTATGCACTTAACGGAATAATAAAAAACATCAAAGCTAAATGTCGACGTTGAGGAGAAGAACATGGACTTATGCAGACAAATGATATAGTTTGAGGCATCCAATCACCAAATAAGTTTGCTAGATGACATCCAACACCTGTTAACTACCATCAGTTTTGCTCTACTAGTAAAAGGGTTGAAGAATATTTTGAAACATGGACAACAAGCAGACCGTATGAATTAGAATATCAAAGAGATGATGGTCAAAGTTATTTGAGATACAAAATAGAGTAATTTTCAGACATACGATACATGATAGACACTCCACGGGACCTTTGTATTCCNACACACACACACACACACACACACACACACACACACACACACACACACACACACACACACACAAACACACACACACACACACACACACACACACACACAAAATTAATATGTTTCACATAAGAAGTTAAATTCGAAGCTGGACCAGAAGATGAGTAAAGTAAAACGATAGATTAAAATTTAAAAACATAAATTCAGCTATCTGAAAATAGACATAGCTAGAGAATAACAAGGTGTACATGGATTTTCCTAAATTAAAATATAGTTAAATTGGAAGTTGGACGAGAAGATGAGTAAAGTAAACTGATAGATTAAAATTTAAAAACATAAATTCAGATTTCTAAAAATAGACATAGCTAGAAAATAACAAGGTGTACATGGATTTTCCTAAATGAAAAGGTATTTAGAGTTTTTGAAAGAATGATTGGGGATAAATATATATGAGAGCAGGGTGGAGAGAGATAATGTGCATTGTAAGATAATGGAGTAAGGAAAGGAGACACTGTGCTACATGAGGGTGGGAGTACAAGGGACAATGTTCTACATGAGAGTGGAGGTAGGAGGGACAATCAATGCATGTTGTGTGGGGGTGGGCAGGACAACATGTATATACAACACACTGTCTCCCACACCCTCACCCTCATATAGACATCAAGTGATAGAGATTTTGCAACAGATAATTGTTTCCTTTTCAAAAGATAATGAAGTTAATTTTTTTAGAGTGTTCTTGGATCTTTTATTTGAGGAGATATTTTGGAGGGACAAACAACATATTTTATTATTAATATCAAAAATATTTTTGCATTATGAATCGTGTTATTGAAGTTTGGTGGTCTAGCTTTATTGGCTGAGCGTTTTGAGATTCACACAATTGATTGCTTCTATTGTGTGCCTCACTTGATATCTCCATTAAAACAAGCACCATAGTCAGTGTTTACAGGTTTGCAATAAGCACCATCTGTGAAATACAAGGAAGCCCCAAGAATTTCCCCAAAAAAATTTCATCAAAAAAATCATGATATTGAATTCTATGATATATATAATAAATCATATAAAGGTTGATTTTAGGTGGTCAAATCACCATAAATGGTATATGGCACTGTTACTAATGTCTTCAATTAATGATGTATTTGAGAGTGACGTGTGTGAGTTTGTATAAGGGTATCCTGTAGTAGGTGAGTTTGTCTATAGGAAGCCTACCTTCAACTATGCTTGTTGTATATTTTCTGCTGCAACATTGAGATAACATCATTTGATATTCTCTCTACTCTCTTGTGTATGATGCATGCTTCCCTAAAATCCAACATAATATGATTTAATAGAATAGTTGATATTTACAATAACACTGAAACAAAATGATAACATAATGTGATCCTAAGGCCATACAAGAGCTATGTTTGGGAAGCTACCATGGCACATATTTATTATTAACAACTATAAAATCTGATGTACTAATATTTTTCTGATTTCACCGCACTTGACCAAAAATTTTAGTTATCCCATATTTGCAAACACCTTAGATCAGTTCACTCTATGAGTTTAAATGTCTTAGGCCAAAGGCCTTTTCCATTATAGAAGTTAGATCCTTCCAACAACTTTACAAATTAATTACTATAAATCATTTGTTTTTGGTGTTTCATCCCGAACAAGATGAAATGTCCAAAGCCTTGAATCTGAATACCAGCTTAAGACGATTCAATATGAATACCATATTAAGACAGATCTTGACAATAATGACAATAAGGTCATCTGATATATTTACTAAACTAAAAGTTTATCTCTTTGTACTGGGATGTTCTGTCCAATTGTAAAGTTTTCAATGGGGCAATCCATCTTGTGGGATGATGAGGCAACTTGTGCATTTGGAGACATCAAAGAGGGATTTAAGCAGGCCCTTGTCCTCATCATCCCTGATTATAATAAGTTATTTGAACTTAACCTACTATTTTAGGATTCAAGTTATTATGTTGTGCCCTAATATGACCTGAAAGGGTTTGTGGTTCCAATAGAGCCTAAGTCTTTATTTTGTGAGGTGGAAGGATATCGAAATTGGATATATAAGTGGATTGACTAAGGAACTTACTTGTTTGGAACGTATTATGAGGCTACATTCATAAGGTGGAAAAATAGCGAATCCAAGCAGTCCACATGGCAATGTAGATTTATCAACATTGAGGTTAGCAACCCACCATGGGTTTATAGGACAATCAAAGTTGTGGAGAAAAAAATGGAGTTGTGAAGCATAAGAACATATCCATTATCGCGACAAACGACGATGATCCATGACCTGCACTTTCCCATGTGTCTTTGGGAATAAGCTTGTAGTATGGTTGTCAACAACTTGAACAAATGTTTACACAAGATTCTAAAGAACAAAACACCGAGGGATGCATTTATAGGCGAGACGCCAGATGATCTCATTTTCATGCATTTGGTTGTCCAATTTATATTAATGTTCTTGTTTAGAAATATACTCATTTTGATCCCTATAGTATTCATGGGATTTTTGTTTGCCACATTTAAACTTTAATGGCCTATCATATCTACATTCTAGCACAATGGAAGACAATATAAGAACAAATATGAGCCTTATCACCGAAGCTTGTAGTTGGTCTCACTGAAGTCCTATATTGTTATATGGATTATTTCATGGACTAAATATTGAATATACCAATGTCAATGGGATTATTATTGGCCTAAGTTCAGAACCCAGGGTTTGAAAGTATTGCCAACATTAGGATATTAGACACTGGATCATATTTGCACCTTATAGGCCATCAGTGTCCCCTCTCGCTTCTTTTGTCGTGTTCCTATTAGTTCTTCTTCCCATTCCAAATTTTGTATACTTATTACGTATGTAATAACAAACTATCCTCTGCCCATTTTCACTCTCTCCCTATATATTAGGTCAAGTTTACTATTCCAATTAAAGCTATTGACAATTGAGCTTCTCTTTGCAGAACCCACCCCATTTGTTTGTTTAGGGGAAGAAGGATTGCATGCCATCATGCATGATTGAGCACAAAATATTTTCAGATGTTATCAACCGATTAAAGGTTTTATACAACCTTTTTCGTTCCCACCGTTGGAGGGCCAATATTAGACCAACATCTCTTTCATTTCTTTGGTCATTCCATTGAGAATTATGCATAATGTTTCCCATAAAAGCCAACTTTTGTTGTGCCTCAAGTCTTAAGTTTCCCATCATTGAAAAAGGTGTCAAATTTAGGGCCATTTCAGTATCAGGTTTGTATCAATATGAACTATTGTCGAGTAGAGACATATTTCATTGGATTTGTTTGTTAAGTACATAATTGTTTCAACAAATTTTCCTATCAAATATAGAATTGTTCTAGGAATGGGGATTGCTTAAACAAATGTAGCATATTAAAAGCGTGTAGGATTAATAACCTGCATGCACCAATTTGTAAGTGCATGTAAGCAAAGTAATCATTGTTTGGTTTTGTTAATATATTGAATTAACCCAAATTTATTCTCAGTATCAGATAACTCAACACTTTTGCTGATGAGTTCCTCAAGTGAGTTGTACGATTCCTCTATTGTCATTTTCACCAACTTTGACAAATACACTGTCTGCTTCCCTGAGTCTGCCATGGTTTTCTTTTCTTCCACTTCCTTCCTACCCTTGTGAGAAACTCTTCTTCTTTTGGTGCAACTCCTAATGAGGGATTCCAGATGCAGAAAGCTTACCCCTTTATTTGAATTTCCCAACGTCGCTCTTCGCCAAGCAAAGAGAGAACATAAATAAATGCTATAAATTACTGAGTCAATTGGGTTTCCTCTTAGGATTTGTTTTTCCCTTTTTGGCGGGTGTTTGATGGCCTTGCTGATTGATGGTTCAAGAATATGGATAATTTAGTTATTCACACCAAATTCTTACAACTTTTTCACCTTTGGAAACATCTAACTTTGCCCATGTCCCTAGTACCTACCCCACCCTTAACTTCATTTTGGTCAAACTTATCGTTCAATTTCATGCCTCAATTTATCTCGTGCCACCTCAAATAGTTGGGCTACTACAATTCCCCATTAACTTTGAATTTAACAAAAATGAATCCCACTCATGCTTCCTCATCCTCATAATAGGAAGCATTTTTTCATGTGGAAATTAGAAAACAATATTAAAATTTAGAACTAGTACTTCTTGACACGTATTATTTTACACCATATTTACTTTTAGATGTGGTTTCCCAAAATATTTCCAATGTCCAAGTCCAAGATGAGATGAAATATATATGGTTATTTCATGTGATTAACTAACTTTTTAAAGGCTTTAAGCTGGCTCCCTACTATTCCAGTATTAGGAATCAAGGGTAGCCCAAGCCTCCTCGGAATGGACCTTGGGACCTCTGCCCCCTCCCACCCCACTACTAGAGGTACATATAATCCAACTTTTCTTTTCTCATAGTTTAAATCTCTAGTCAAATTTCAAGATGTATGGTTTGAATTTTCATTGTGTAACCAATCTTTTTGCAGTCCCCTTGCAATCTATATTTAGGGGGAGAAAATAGATAAATGTTACATGACAAAGATATATGCATCAACCACGGGTCCATTTGACTCATATGACAATTTTTTACATAGTTTTATAGTTATAACTCATAATTATGACACGTGGTCCATCGAGCTAGAGTCAAACAATGGACGACCCATACTAGAAGGTGTTTATCCAATCAATATCGGGGACCCACCCAGGTTCAAAACTTAGTTGACCCGTTCGACGTGCTTATGGTTGTAGTGTTGAAACCAAGCTTATAGGGGAAATCTTCTCTAACTCAAACCTTAGTCTCATTAGTGAAATCCAATGCAGTCTACCGATTCTCCTGGTTTACAAAAAAAATAATACAAACATGTGAAGTTTATATGAGAAAGATATAGTTGTTTTACTTCTACAGGCCTATTTTTTTCTTCTTCTTATAATGCAATTTGTCTCACTTCTACCTTTTTTAGTTTTAAAGGTAAATTTTGTGAACAAAAAAAAGGCACTGTCATGGGATCATCCTTAACCCTTGTAGTGGCACATATGTTTATGAAACTCAGAAACATTAGCCCTCAACATATCCCCTCTCAACCTAAATGGTGGTTATAATTTAACACCTTTGTTATTTGGCTCCATAGATAGTATTCCCTAAACTTGTTCCTTGACCATTTCAATAACTTATCCTCCCACATTCAATTCGCCATAGAGACCCAACAAAATAAGTACACATAGGATCCTTAATGCCAATAATTCAAATACATGCACAACCATTTATAGGGATGGCTTCTTTGTTTGGGTCAAAATTATCTTCCAAGTCTATAAAAGTAAGGCAGAGAGTTCGAAGAGATTCAACAACAAAACCATCAATGATATTCATAATATTATTACTTTCTATTTCATCCATGTAACAAAACTTACAGTAGAATCTAGAACATTGTTACACATTTTAGGATGATTTCTGAGGCACGTTTGCAAGAAGCTTGACATTTTCCATCAGGAACCATCACCATGCCAATCATTCTTTTCTCATAGAGTTGAAAGGATCAATTTTTATTATTCTGGATTCACTTTGCTCTACTACAAAATTTCCACCCAATGATAAACCAAATTCTAGAAAATCAAACTCAATGGGTGTACCTATAATTTCAAGTTTCCCTCTTTACTAATCACCACTTCACCCCCATATATTTTGGAATATGCATTGCAAAATCAATATCAACGCAATTTCATGGATTTCCAATCTTAGATTCTCAACTTCCTTAACACTTCCAATATTTCTGGCATTGTCAATAATCCATACTTTTACAACCACCATATGGTTTGTTATTAGTGTCCCTGTCTTATCACTACAAATACATGTTGTTGATCCCATTATCTCACATGTTGAAAGATGCCACACAAGTGCTTTCTTATTCATAATATTCTTCATTGCAAAAGAAAGGCTCAATGTCATAGCCAATGAAAAACCCTCTAGAATTGCAACTACAATGATTTTCACTGCAGTTGAAAAAAAGTTCACTATACGAAGTGCATCAACTACCAACCATGATTGGTGACCGATTACCTTCTATAAAATCATCCTTAATGTTAAGACAATGAAAGTAACTATGGAAAAGACTAATCCTATCTTTCCAATGATTGTTGCAACACCATTAAGTTTGACTTGCAACGGAGTTTCATTCTCACCTCCCTCTCAATATGGCCAATCATTTTCCCTAGCGAGTTCTTATGCCAACAATAGTGACTAACATTTTACCATAGCTGATCCGGTGGATTATTCATCTTCAAAAAATTACACTGATCCAATATGGTACAATGGTTATTAATCTATGGTTAAAAGAACATAACATATGTTTTTAACTCATATGCTAAACATAGTGCGAGACTAGCCTTAATGTATGTTCCATCTACCATTCAAACGGTGCAATGTTCCACATATATGCTAATTGGTGCAATGCTATATATATATATATATATATCATATATGATATGATACATTATAACCAAATTCCACGATGCCCAGTCTTATGGTTATCATTTGTGCAAGGGCCACGCGGTTCGACATAACATCGCATGGTGCGCGGTTCGACATAACATCTCATGGTTCGAACGGTCAAGTATTACGGTTAAGACTTGGCATCTGGCTATTTGTGCACCGTCAAGAGGTAATATAAAATGGTTCGTGAAAAGCCCACGCAATCAAGTGTATACCCTCTAGCGGTCTTGTGCACGATTAAATGGCACTATTCTGGCAGTTAGACGAGGGTGCACGGTCACGTATGCTGAAACAGTTATATGCTGCGACAGCAGATCAGTTATATAGCGAAGTTCTCATATGAAACAATTATATGCTGCGACATTTGTGGAGTTTAGTGGTAACATTTAGAGGATGGATATAACGTCTGTTCCATTATTAGCATATGGTTCAGTCTTGGTGGATATAACATTTGGAATGGCTCTAAATGTGACGGATATCCATTGTAACCGTTGGGAACCGCTGCCACATTTAGCGGAACGGAAATGAATGTAACGTATGTACAGCTAGTTGAAACGTTTCGGGGATATGGAACGTCGTGGTAACATAACACTTGTGCAGGGATTTAGCAGGATTGCATGGTTCAGTTTCAGCATATGGTTGTAATGATAATAAAGAAGATAACAGTTGTGACGAAAAAAGGAGTCGAGCCCGTGATCTATCGGCGGCTGAACGCTTAAATAGACGATTCTGGCCACATTGAAAGGGGGTCCAGATTGTTTAGAGCACCGAGCATCACTTTTCCGTTATGAGAAGCTTGCAAAGGTTTCGCTGTGAAGTGTCTAGATGCTATTACTGTGGAAGTCGACATTCTCTGTTATAATTTTAGCTTTCTTTGCCTTTTGAAGGCTAATTGTAATTTCCAAAAGAGAGGTCTTGAAGACTTTGTACAACATCCTGTTTACAGTTGCTGAAGTTGATTCCAGAACCATTTTTGTACCGTTTTAAAGAGATTAATTGGATCGGTACCCATTGGAGAGGGACCCGGAGACGTAGCCCAGTGAAGGGGGTGAACTCCGTTATCAACTTCTGTTTGTGACTCTCTGATTCTGTGTTTTTTTCCCCATATCTGTTTATCAGTTTTGCTTTTCATTTCTGTTTTAAGCATTTAATTTCTGTTAATGTTGTCTCGTGAATTAAGCAAACTGGTAAACGCATTCTTTAAAAACTTTTAATGCACTCAAGTTGAGATCCAACGGATCAATAGCCATATTGGACTTTTATTCCTTACAAAAGGAAAGGATTATCCCTACTCACACTTACTGGTTCACTCTCATTTGTTATGATTCATTCATTTATAAGTAGAGAATAGCCTGAAATGAATATTCCATCTCCTGAAACTAGATCTCCAATTGATAAGTTCACTAAATACCCAACACCTAGGCCATAGATGGATACTTTTTGTCTACGTCTATTCCTTGTCACCTGTACAAATATTTTTTTTACTTCTTATCTAAATCTTTGAAGTGCAATGATTGGTAGTAATCATTCACTGCAATCACAAACAAAACTATAAAAACACACAAAAGAATGTCCAGTGCCTCAAAGGAATAATTAGGACAGGCTTTAGTACCCATTCTAACACCCAAGGATTCTAGTACAACATTGATTTCTAGAAGCTTGATATGCTTATGGCACAATGATAAAAAATCCTCGAGGTGGATTTTCCTCAAATTTGTTCAAACCATAAACCTCATTTCTTAACTTCAAAGTATCTTCATTGGAAATAATACCATCGATGGTTGAGGTGGAAATTTTAGTAGTTATTCCTGAAACTCCATTGTACAATTTAACTTTTTTAAGTCACTGATTTCTACTATGGATTATAATTCATCAACATCAATACCAAACCCAACTACTTTAACATCCCTGATCTATCCCAAGCTTAAATATAGATTTGAATTCTAACTTACTGAGACTTACCAGCGGCCAAAGCATTTATCTTCGATGGTTTTGACTTGCATATATCACAATCCTTGGGTGTGTGCTATAAATAATTTTGATCGTCCAAATGTTTCAACTACAATCCATCCAAGCAATGGATACCTTTTAGTTGATGGGTTCCATATTTTCTTTTGGTATCAAAGTGTTCATTGTTCTGCACATTACTCTTTGTCTCATGGCATTTTTCATAATTGCCTGTGTGGAGAATATCCTAAAATCATGGTATTTAAGGATACTTCACTCCACTCGGGATTTTTTTATTATCAAAAACCCTCAACCCTATTTAAGTAGTCCATCCTTTATGCATCCTACAATCATTTCCATCCATGAGACCACATTGCATTCTGGTATTTTTTAAAGAGGTTCAGGGCTTCATTAACAAGCACATTCCAAGCATATCCTGCAACCATTGTTGTCCATGAGATTATATCTTGATTAGAAGAGGAGATATAATTCTTGATCATATTTTGATATTTTAGAGTCTATATTATTCAAGAAGAGGAGATAGACAGATCCAAGCCTTGGGGTTATTTTGATGGAGTATGATGCTTAGAAAATTTGTCCTCTAGAGGGGGAGACTTATATACTTAAGTTATTCACGCTATTTAAAGATGAAAATGGGGTTGGGATAGGGAACAAATAAATATGCAAAGTTATTAACCCTTAAAATTCTCATAATTTTTTCCATTGAGAAAGGATGCAAGGACCTCAATATTTTTGGTGACTCTATGCTTGTGATAAACTAGGCAATGGGAATGGAACACTACCACAATATAAGGTTAGCACCACTTCTTGAGGAAATAAAGCTTCTACATAATTATTTTCACAGTTTCTCTTGTCATCATGTCTACAAGGAGCGTAACGAAGAAGCGGATAGGGTGTTGTCGAAAGAGGGCCTCATGATGGCACTAGGGCAATGGAAAATTACAAAATTTAAAGATGGATAACAAACATAATTCTATAATAGGGCATTTATAGAAGGACTATTCCCATTGCAAGCAAACTAAACAACAACCATCAATTTTCTATAGCATAATGGAACCTATTTTCGGTTGGCATCACAGATAACTTCAACTATTTTTTTTTCTATGTACTTGAACAACAAACTCTTGTCAATGTAAAATATTTTGTAATCTTTCACATGAATCTGGAAATAATTTTTTTTTGTAATGTTACAACCACTATATGTCTAAACATCTCTACATAAATGCAATTACAAAATGCATTTGCAAAATGTAATTTTATTCACTTCTGTTGAAATACAATTATGATTTTTTAAGGAAAAAAAAGATGAAGCATAGAATGTGAGCCAATGACTAAATGGTATACTTTATTCTTATTGTCATTTGACATACTTCTTCTTGGTCTTATGCATCTTTTTACTCTTTTTCATGAAGAACATCTTCTTTAGGAAAAATAATATACTTTATAAGTTGCCTTCCTCCTCAATAAAATCCAACAACATCATGATATGCTTTATTGCTAAAAAATATCCTCCTCTATGTGCCGTGTTGTGTGGGTATGTGTGTGTAAAACAATAGTTATATATGTCACATTTTTCAAATTTATATATAAACTATTGAACAGGGTTTCCATTGATGTCAAAGATTAAACAAGGTTGTATGTCAAAGATCAAGCAAGTTGTGATTGATGTCAATGGTCTAGTACAAAGCAAAGGTCAAAGGAAAAGAAAGGGAACATGTCAAAGGTAAATCACATTCAGTAAGGGAAACATACCATTTACAATATGCAAGAAATCATCATCCATGTGACAAATAAAGTATGTGCAAATTTATGGACAGAAAATCCTCTCTCGTGGGTATCAAAGCCCCTCTTCATGTGCATGTAAGTGGTCCTATCGTTAATGGACATGATGGAACTCATAAAGATATGTGAAATGACCCTACATTATGTATTTATAAAACTTATAGGTCAAACTCGTGAAAATTTAAACATCCCCTTGCAAGAGTATAAATACACCTTCGTTTTACCTCATTTCATCATCAACTCAAGCAACTTTTTTATGCGCAATCAAGAGGATCTAAAGGAACTTTTTATGCAAGGGTTTATTAATGTTTAATAAGGATGTTCTTTTATCTCTCTTGGGTTCACTATACTTGCATGAGGACTCTCTCTATAAGGAAAAGTTGTAAAGATCACCTTGACCTAGGGTTTTGATATGCATAAGATTCACGGAAACTTGCATAACTTTCTCATACGGTATCAGAATCAGAAACGTCTTAGCTCGTTGGAAATATCATTGTAAGGGATATTTGTTCCTCACTTAAAAGGAAGATATATTTTGTTCTAAGGGTTTTCTATACTATGATAAGGTTTTCTCTTTCCTGTTGAGGTCTTAATCATGACCTAGAGGTTATGCATGATTTTTTAGGAAAATGAAAATATTTTGGGATGGATTATTGCAATATACTTTGAGGAGAATTTTGGAATTATAATGTTCATGAGGAGACCTTTTGGAGATGAAATTTCGTTATTTTTCTTGGGCTATGCATGATCTAAGGTTTGAGTCTCTGGGCTTGAATTAGGGTTTTACCCTAATCTTTCTACATTAAGAATATGGATAGTTGTTTCTAGACTTATTAATGACACTATGGAAACATGATAATGGTATGACAGTGACAGTGTGACAGTGACAATAACAGTGATAGGGATAGTGACGTGTAGTGATTATGACAAGTTTATATTCTCTTATATATACTTGTGTTCATGGGGTTGGAGCCTCAACATCTACTTGGATATGGAACTTCTAGGGAGTTGTATGTCCCTTCAGGTTTGAGCCTGAAATTCAATGGTTACGACTCTCCTTCAATATTAGCTTGTAAACATTGAAACCTTGAAGATAAGTTTATGTGCCTTTTGTCCCCATTAGGTTTCCATGTAAAATCCTTGTGTTCTGTGCATTATTTACTTTTTGTTTATGGTATGTTTATACATGAATGATAAGTAATGATGAATACTGCTAACATAATTTAAAGTGAGGGATAAATTGGTTAAAAAATTTCCACCGATTCACCCCCACTCTCAGTATTGGTGATATTTCCAACATAAACCAACATCTCTCTCTCTCTCTCTCTCTCTCTCTCTCTCTCTCTCTCTCTCTCTCTCTCTCTCTCTCTCTCTATATATATATATATATATATATATATATATATATATATATATTAGTGCCCTCTATAACCCCAAACACATGATGCAAATGCCAAATAAAAAATTACATATATAAACCATCTCTAAAACAGGGCTTTTGGAGATGCTTTTTGTATAACACTATCTACTCCAAAAGTTCAGTTCTCATTACTTTTAAGGGGGTTTTCAAAAAACCACCTTGGAAATAGCTAGGGGTATTCTTTCTACCCCTCGCCCTAGAAGTCATGAGAATTTGACTTATGATGGAATTGTTTTAAAAGCCATCTTCAAAAGTTAAATTCTCATGACTTGTAGGGGGGGGGTTGTTAAAACACCGCCTTGAAAAATGTATTTAGGGGATGTTGCTTTAATCACCCCCCCCCCCCCCCCCCCCCCCCCAAAAAAAAAAGGTTATGAGAATTGAACTTTTCTAGGTGGTTATAAAACAACTGCCTACACAAGTTCAATTCTCATGACTTTTGGGAGGGTTTTTAAAAATCCACCTCTAAAAGTTAAATTCTCATGACATTTACAGAGGGGGTTGTCAAAAAATTTCTTTAAAAACATATATTTGGCTTTTCCCCTCCCAAATCCATGAGAATTGAACTTTTCAAGGTATTTGTTAAAAAACTGCCTCCAAAAGTTAAGTTCTCATGGCTTTTAGGGGGGATTGTCAAAAAACTGCCCTAAAAACCACATTTAGGGGCGGTAATTTTAAACACACCCCCAAAAAGTCATAAAAAGTAAAATCGCCTCCCAAAATTCAATTATGATGACTTTTAGGGGGGTTGTAAACAAATCACCTTAAAAAACACATTTAGGGGCAGTCATTTTACACCCCCCCCCCCCCCCCAAAAAAAAAAAAAAAAATTCATGAGAACTGAACCTTTAGAGGAGAGTGTTAAAAAACCATCGTCAAAACTTCAATTCTCATTAATTTTTGGGGGGTTTTCAAAAACCACCCCGAAAGCTCTCAAATAAATTTAGAGGTGGTTTTGGCAAGACCCATGTAAGCCTAAAGCCTCGCTAAAGGGGTAAATTGTTGTAGTGGACTATGAGTCTTTTTGAGGTTGTCATGTGTATGTTCTTCTAATGATTTGGATATGTTTGGTAGATTAAATGGAGGTTTCAACTTATAGATTGAATATGGGATTATATATGTATATCAACATCATATGTTCCAAGCAAAATCCTATGGTTATGAATGATCACAACATGGACACAACATATGGAAACATTGTTGGAGAGTCAAGCATTCTAGCAGTTTACAGAAACTATAATTCCATATTTGAAGGATGTCCAATAGATATTTTTCATCAACAAAAAAGAAGGAAGGGGTTGTAGGAGTCATAATGGCCTACATCTCTCGGTAGACTCACTTTCATAACTAGATGTAAAGTGTAATGATTGTATCATGATGCGATACTCTAAAGAGTTGAATGCCTATAGGTTGTTTGACCCTATCAAACAAATATATCATCTATAGAATACATGTTATCTTTGAGGAGAATACCTCAAGTGTCACTCTATTGAATTCCTCTTTTGGTTTATTGAGAAATGATCATTTGGAAATTCGATGGAATTCTAGATTGATTGATTTATTTATAGAGTTGTTGACTAGACATATGAATTTTTACCTGAATCAATTTGCAATCAACTTTTCATAGTAGAGTTGACCACAAGTTTTGGAATCCTTATTCAATCCAATTATGGTGATCTTGGTACAAAATGTAACACCCTTGTTTTGACCTTGTGTTATTGAATTGCATATGATGTAAATAACATTAATAAATCATGGTGTGGAGCTCAAGGCAAAGGCCCCACCATGGATTTAGTGTTTTATGTTTCGGCAATTAAAATCGATGTCGACGGTTTATGTGCTAGCCATGCACAATATGTTTTGAGACATCATGTAACTATGCAATTAATAAAAATACCAAACTAGCTATGCGCCAAAAAGTTAAAGAGATGGGGGCATGATTTCATAGGAAATAGGGGGGAATATTCAAACCTTTGAGCCAATGGGGAAAAGCCAAATATCTAAGGGAGAACCCATAAAGTTGTCAACTACCCATTTTGTCTTTTATGCCCAGTCATTTAGAAATTGGTTGGGGAAGTTAATGCATGGGGATGGGAAGAGTATGGGAGTCAAATTCGAATTTGAGAAGCCCATTTTTGGAAAACGTGTTTTTGACTTCTTGGGCAAGTAAATGCTTGGAAATGCATGCCAAAGCCATTTTTTCACCCATGTATTTCATTCCTCACCCATTCTCATTCACGTTTGGGCTCTCTCACGCAGCAGGAGGATGGATGAGCTCTCTCCTTCATGATCTCTGTCATTTTCTTCACTTCTCCATGCCCATAATTCGTTTTATGTGTTGCTAGGCGAATGGGAAGAAGGGGACCACAATTTTGGGGTTTGAAGAGGCCGTTTTTGCCCCTATGAGCAAGCTGGGAGCTTCCCTCATGTTTTTCTGCATTTTCCCTAATTTCTCCAAGATGGGAAACCCGTTTTTGTGTTGTTCAATGAATGGGCAAAGGAGACCCACGATTTGGGTGTGTATAGAGGTCGTTTTAGCTCCTACAATGCCCAGAAACATGTTGTGAAATCGTATTTCTCTCAGGGCGTTTCCTCCCTTTTTCTAGTCTATTTTGGTTGCAAACCTGTCTTTTTTTGGTTATGCTCAGTGGCTGGGAAGATAGATCCATGTTTTGGGTGGTTGAAGAGGTCGTTTCTGCCCACGTGAATCCCATAGACGTCTCTGAAATTGAATTTTCTATTAGAGGGTTGTTTTTCCCTTGTTTCCTTTTTGTTTTGGCTTCTAGGACATTTTTGTCCATACCCAGCAATTGTATTTTGTTGTGAAGTGCATCCTTGGGTCCGCTTAGCCACATAATTCCAAGGAAGTCATCTATTAGTGGGTTTGGTTGTGTTTTGGTGTGAAGGTTGGCTTGGTTGAGAAATTCTAAGGAACCTATTTGTCAATTGGTTGACCATGTTTTGATGTAAGGGTTGGCTTGGCTGAGTAAGTCCAAGGAACCCATGTGCTATTGGCTTATTGCCTTAGTATCGCGTGAAACCCAATTTTTTATTAGTCGGGATTAACAGACTATGAAACCCAATGGTGTGTTGGCTTGACTGTGGATGTATGGTGTTGCTGTGTGTAAGCCCATTGTTCCCTAGTTCCTTGTGGAAATCATGCCTAGATTGGGGGTGGCGGTGATGCTGAGAGATTGATGAGCACACTGGCCTATGGTTGGGTGGAACGTTGCAGTGACATAGCTAGTTGCAGGGAAGCTTCTTCTCAAGATAATAATTTCTTGTATTTAACTCTGTAACTGTATTTGTTTTGTAAATTATCATGAACATGTTGAATGCTTGATATGAATTAATGTATTTACTTCCGATGTTTAATGGATTATACATCTACATGTGTATGTATTTACTTCAATGCATTTTATGTTTATGTTCATGGGGCTAGATTGTCTGTTTGACAACAACAACAGTGTTGTTCACATCCTCTCCATTATCGAGATGAGGGGTGGGGACGTGACACAAGAAATAATTCAACAAAGGAGGCTGTTCTTCCTCGAAGGGAGATTAAGACTATTGAAGCTATCGTTGTTGATGCAGGATATATCAATGACTTGAGAAAGACTAGAAGCTATAAACAATTTGATAGTGTTTCTCGAATGGTGTGTGTGTTAGATGTCGACGATCCATATATAAATGCAAATGCACATGGTTGACCTGAATTAGAGAATTATATGGTTGATTAGTATCATTCCTCGATGAAGAGAAACACATGGGATATAGTTCCTTGACCAAATTCATGTATGAAGGCCCTGTAGAAAGACATATGGTTTGTTTGGTAGTGAAAGATTTTTCCCAACAACAAGGAATCAACCGCATTGAACCTTTTCTCATGTTACAAAGATAAACTATGTTTGACTAATTCTTTCACTTGTTGCTCATTTTGTATGTGAGGTACATTAGATGGATGTAAAAAGTTCTTTTCTACAAGGTGATCTCATTGAAAAAATTTATATAGATCAATTTCCCATATTTGAAAAGGATGGAAATCGTGTATGTCGACTGAAGAAATCGATGTATGGTTTAACCAATCCCAAAGGAATGGTATGAGAATATTGATCATGTTTTTATCAATCTTAATATAAAATGATTTGCATCAGATCACAATATCTATGCATTACATATTGATAGTGAAACTTTAATGTTGCATTGTATGTGGATGACTTGATCATCACTGGAAGCAATGGTGATTTGATTTTGGGTTTGAAGAAATAATTAGTAGATACATTTGAGATGATTGACGTTGGTATATTTCATTTATTTTGGGGCATTCATGTATTACAAATGGATGATGGTATCTTTATTTATCAATATAATATGCATTGAAATTTTTACAAAAGTTCAAAATGGAAAATTGTAAACCATGTGCTACACCTTATCAATTAGGGGCGAAACTAAGTAAGGAATGCAATTTGTGAAAGTAGGTGCTACAATTTTTCAACAACTTATTGGTAGCCTTATATGTTTAAATAATAGTTGACTTGAGATTTTCTTTGCAAGTAGTGTGGTTTATTGGTTTATGAAGGAATCGTGAGAAAGTCACATTAAGGATAGAAAGATAATTGTTCATTACATCAATGACACTTGCGAACTTGGTACAAAGTATTTTAGTGACAAAATAATTTGGTTGGTTGGTTACACCAACTTAGATTTGGTTATATGTTTCATCTTGACTCTAGACCCATAGTATATTATTAAAAAATGAAAATGGCGGTCTATCTTTCAACCACATAAGAAGAATATTGTGGTGCAATACATGTTGCCACAAAGGTGGTATGGATTCAGAATCTCACAGGTGAATTTGGTTTTCCAACTGAGACATCAACTACGACATATTGCTATGTTAATGTTAACTCAGTTAAAGAGTCAAAGAGGGGTTTTGTTAAATTCTATGAAGCATAGGATTGTCAGCATGCATGAATTCAAATGAGAAGAGAATGATGCAGAAGAGAGAGAAGAATTTAGCATAGATTGCTCAATTAATCAAGACAAAATTGGAATAATATGATTATATTCATGAATCAATAATTAATATGAAATACACTAGTTGTACATATAGGAGAATTCAAATGCCTAAGATAGTATTCAAAACTACCAACTCAGACTGACTTCGAAGCTAACTCAGTGTGGGAAAATCACCACTGGAGCTCACTAATGGAACTATGGATAACTAACTTCGTCTACAATCAGTTAACTGACGATGGTAGGTGAGAAAAAGGCGCCCACAATACTCTCTTCAATCATGCAAATTGACACTAGGCTAGCTGATTGTGATCTAACTAATAATAACTGGAGCATAACTGAACATAACTGCTTACCTACCAAGGTCCAATGAAGGAGACTGCTGGTGGCACTCAAAGTGGGTTCCTAAATTATAGGGATTGGTACCTAGGGCTCATAAACTCATGCAATTAGGTGCAGTAAGTGTCATATGTCCCCTAGGTGTGTCCCCCATGCACTAGTGGAGTGATGAAGACCTCCTAAGGTAGGAAAATATACAAATAGACTAATGGGGTCAGGGAGGATTAATAATAATCCCAACACCCCCCACCTTAATCCTGACTTTGGACAACCTGGGCCTTGACAACTAAGATCAAAGGTCACCCATACAATCTAAATGTAAAATAATAACCGCTAAAAAACCAAGGAAATGGGGAAAACCTCATGGGAACCCCCCCACTCAAAATAAACAGGAAAAACCAGGATCAAGCTTTGAATAAAAACTTGTGAAAATATTTCTGCAATTTGTATCTTCGTGGAGAAGTAATGTAGTGTCATGGTCCTTGTGTGCGCATGTGAAACTCTCCAAACTAAATGATTATGTCTGGAGGAACCTTCTTCTTTGGAAGAACATGAATTTTCTCATCTGAATTAGGAACATAGACAGTTGCATAATAGTTTATGGGACCATGTAGAGTAACTAAGGTAAACTAATGAGAGAACAAAATTGCTTGAGAATTTGAACCATGTGAGGTAAACCCAAGCAACTGAGATGTTGCAGCTTTGAACTTTGAACCATGTGTGGTAAAATTAGCTCCAGATGTGAGGAGCAAGTGTCCGAGCGAATGCAAGAGGTATCCATCTCTACTGTGAGGAGATGATCATGTGATCATATGAGAAGAAGACACGATACCGAGTAGAGAGAATTTTATGAACTCTATAATATGATCCAGCTTCCAAAATATCCATGAAATCACAATATTTCATATCAGTAAACTCATAGGAAGAAAATGACATCGAATCTCCAACAACAACTTTGAAAGAGACTTGAGGTGCTTGATTTTTCACAGTAAAATTGACGAGAACATCTACAAGCATGACTGGAGGCTATTGAAACTTGAAATTCAAACCAAATAAGGTGATATCATATCTAAGAATGAGGAATAAAGGTTTAAAGTGTGCCACTGAGATGGCAGATGCGCTATTTTTTCCTTCTTCAACAAAACTTTGAGTATTGGTGCAAGCAATCATGTAGGAATTTGTTGGAAGATCTAGATCAATGAGGGTGAATGGATAACTCCTAAAATATGATATCTCTTCAAAAAAATCCAAAGTATCACTTTTATGCACACCAACAACATGATTGGAGAGAGAGGAATCAAATCTCTCTTCAACTCCTTGAGCTTTCACTAACAAACTTCGCAAAAACATTATAATAGAAGAATCGCTGGAGAATGACTAAGTAGGATGGAAGGAGAGTTTTTCTTCAACAATTGAGGTTTGAATGTCTTCTTATGGATTAGTTGTATGGGAATACGAGATATCATAGATCTCATAAACTTCTGGAGCAACAAGAGAAGGAGTCACTACAAGGAGACTTTCAACATTTCGAATTGATTGAGTTGAAGATTCTACTTCTTATTGATCTTGAACAAATTCATCAGAGAGAATTGAGGGCGATACATTTAAAGGAAGAACACTTGAGGAGGAGTTGGATTCGCTCCAGGTATTATCTAATTATTTTTGCACACCCAAGGATCTATCTAGATTTATCCATAGCTCGAATGGATACTCAACATATTCCATGAGATAATGCATATCGGGAGACATTACCATACCCATACTTCCATATGATATATCAGTCATTTAGCCAATGTTCTTCATCTTCGTGAGATTCTTTACCAGCTCCAAAAGACACATTAAGGAGATCATGGCTCTCCAGATATGCAACCATATTCAATTTCCACTCATCATAATTGAATGGGGATAGAAGGGGAACTGATCTCAAATCCATTTTGAAGTTGTACAATAGAGGTTTCTGCGATTTTCTTCTTCAAATTCAGGAACAACTTTGAATCCAAGAAGTTGTACATGTAAATCAAATCATGCATGTAAGCTTAAATAAAAACTCAAAAACATGATTGATGTCATGTTTCCATTTCAATCACAACTTCTTCTACAGTCAACGGAATCAAATTCTGTCAAAGATCCATTTGAGATATCGAGGAGATATTTCAAATCATGTAAGGAAACTAACCTATTTCATCATGTGAAGCAATAAATATCAAGCCGAAATAGAGGGTACGAATGAACGTGAACTGTTGAAAACCTCTGATATTCAACTGAACATATATGTCAAACCAAAGACTCAAATTGAATTCCATAAAAAACCCATTTCATATCACAGAAAGAACTTTAAAACAAGATATGGCAGGCCCTATAAGATGATCTGTAGATGTCATGGTACCTATTAAAATTTAGCTGTGATTTTGTAATTTTTATTGTTGAGATTGTACATGCAAAACAAACTCTAATTTGAATCAATTTAGCTCAAACACTCTCCACTTCAACATGTGCACTTTCTCTGAGTACATCACACGTGGATATACTTCTCTGGACAGAATCCAGAGGGAGCAATGCAATAATTCTAGGAATTATGTGGAAAGGATACCCGCTCTGATACCATGTCAAATTCTATGAAGTATAGGATCATCAACCTGCATGAATTCGAATTAGAAGAGAATGTTACAAAAGAGAGAAGAATTTAACATAGACTGCTAATTAATCAAGACAAAATTTGGCACACATGAAGACGAAATTGGAATAATATGTTTATATTCATGAATTCATAATTAACATGGAATACATTGGTTGTACATGTAGGAGAATTCAAATGCCTAAGATATGATTCGAATCTACCAACTCAGACTGACTCCGTAGCTAACTTAGTGTGGGAAAATCACCACTGGAGATCACTAATGCAACTCCTGATAACTAACTTATTCTACGATTAGTTAACTGGTGAGGGTAGGTGAGAAAAGGAGCCCACACTCCCTTCAATCATGCAAACTAGTGCTAGGCTAACTGATTGTGATCTAACTGATAGTAACTAAAGCATAACTGAACATAATTGCTTACCTACCAAGGTCCACTAAAGGAGACTATTGGCGGCAGTGAGAGTGGCTTCCTAAATTATAGGTATTGGTCCCTATGGATCCTAAACTCATGCAATCAGGTGCAGTAAGTGGAAGATGCCCCTAAGTGTATTCCCCACGCACCAGTGGAGTGATGAAGACCTCCTAAGCTAGGAAAATAGACAAATAGAATAATGTGGTGAAAGGGAGGATTAATAATAATTCCAACATGTTAACTATTGGTGGTTTACAAGCCCATGGTTTTTTCCCATTATTTTAACATGTGATGGATCCTATTAAAGGATTGAGTAAATATATTGTTTAATTCAAAAAAAAATTCCAATGTTGGCTAGAGTGGCCACGACCAATGGATATCTAATAGTTGGCGGTTTTCCCTATATAGAGTTTCCACAGTAAAAACACATGTTCCTCTTATGTGATTGGTTTTGTGCATTACTATCATTTCTTATCATATTTCAACCAAAAAAGAATATTATTGTGGTGCACAATACATGTTATCACATAGGCAGTATGGATTCGACATCCCATGGGTGAGCCTATTTTTCCATTTAAGACCTCAACTATAACATATTGAGACAATAAAATTGTGATAAAGGTTATAGTGAATCCCATTGCACATAGTAAGATGAAGAACATGGAGCTTCATGCTCATTACTTGAGATACTACAAGATATTTATGTGAATCTTGTTAAATGCAGGACATACAATTAGGTTGTTGATATATTTATGAAGCGTCTATTAGGAACTACATGTATGGACTTTGAGGAGCTACTATTATGGGGGCATATTTATAATTAATTTCACCTCCTAAATCACTAGAGTGTCATGTTGATAGGGGGTATTGGAACAACAATCTAAGTAGGCTCATCACACCTTTGGCTATTTTGTATACAATCAGTCAATAGTTGATAGTTTACTAGGATATTATTTGATTAAGCGGTTGAATGAGTGGTTGATTGGGATTTCAACTGGTTGGGAAGTTAGATGAAAGCAATCCATTGGTGCATAAAAAAGGGAATAATATAAGGAGTTTGTTATGTACCCTCACTAATATATGTGGACCTCATATTTCTCACTTAAAGGGAGTTGGTTACATCTTGGTGGTATATAATATCGCCTTATGGGTTTATCTAAAAAAACATGATGAACAAGTGTAATATGTGTTGCGTATGGATCTTTGTTTATTTCTTACTCTTCTATTTATGTTGAGCTATGATTAGGCATGCTAAGTGTTGTAACAATGTCTTTAGGCACCACCTCTTTCTTGGAATAAATAGATCCTTGATCTACTAGCTAATGCCTTGCTTCTCCAACACTAGATAATGCACAATGTGCAACCCAAAAACATTTAAAAAAAATATGACAAGGACAAGGTTTGCAATCCAAGGAAATGAGGGACCCCAATCCAATAAAATATTATTCATATAAAAAACACGAATGTGTCCAACAACCACTCTAATCAACAAATACCACAAGCCCCCCAAAACAATTATAAGTGTGAACAAGTAAAAGAAACTAAACACCTATTGCTAGGGTTTGGAACAATAAAAAACCTAGAGTGAAGCTACAACAAATATAGGGTTTCCAACATTGAAGGTAAGTCTTAAACCCTTTTATTTTGTTTAATGCAATCTAAATATGAATCATAATAAATCAAAATTTCAAGGTATTTGTGAATAAATCGAGCGAAAATATGTTGAGATGAAGAGAATGAGTTACATCTGAAATTTCTCCATTGTAGATTTGTATGAGACCGATAGTGACATGTTATGGAGTCTACTAATTAAAAATATATGCACTCTGGTCTCTTAATTGCTAGTGTCTCTTCTATAAATCTCCCTTATAGAGTTTGCCACAATTAAATGGAGCAGGGTTTTTGTTGTACTTTGCAAATGTTTTAACATAAGTTTTGTGTAGATGTGTGATAGAACTAAGTGCAATGGTGAATATTGTGTTAGCAACCGCCCCAATGCACCTAACATAACTAACATAACTAGGCACACTAATTACTCAAAATGTTCCTTCTAAAATATGTTTGAAGTTAGAATGTTACATGCTTCCCACACTTCTTTTTAAGAACACAAACACATGTGTCTTTTGGTTTTGATAAAATGCATAGGAGAAAAAGTAGTATTATCAAATGGTTGATCCTTCAAAGTATTTATTCCATGTTGCTACAAATCCGCCATGTTGTCTCTTCACCTTTGGGTAATTCCAAATCTTATTATATTTGTATTATTTGGTTGAATATTTACTACCTTTGAATAATTGTGCACTAAATTTTGTAGAATCTTGATTTGCAATCAAGTTCAAATGCACAGGATATTCCACCATTCCAACCTACACAGAAATGTTGCAAGCTCTTATATTGAGAAAGATACTACACATAGATGGTAAATGAAGCGACACTTTATCCCCCCAACTATAAATGTGCCATCTTCCAACAACCATCCTTGGATAATGGTACTTCACCATGAACTAGATCTATTTTATGACACCCCAATAGAATGGGGTTGTTCAAAATTAAAAGTGTTGAAGGAGAATCCTCAACATGTCATAATGTCCCATCTTGTTAAAGATCAAATACCCCATATTAACAATCTGATACCTCCCATTGTTTTCAAGGATCTAAAAGGAAATATAGAAAAGACACATAGGAACACTTCCATGTGCTCCTTTTTTTGAAGTTTGAATCCAAATAAATTGTATTTTATTCTAAGTTGACTAACTTATATTCTTCTATTAATTCAACCAAGAGTTATAGTTAATGAAAGCCCGACATCAGTACTACAAAATTACTACTAAGAGGCCCAAAAATTTGTACAAGCTGAGAGCAATAATGTCCAAGTACACACAATGGATGGTTTAATTGTTAGAGGGAAATAAGAACTTCTCTCTTCTTATCAAAATGAAAAGTAAATACCAAAAATATTACAATCACACTTTGTATGGTTCTCAAGCGTCTTCCTTTCATGTCCCAAACATTAGGGCCACATTCCTTTTGTAGTAACAAATATGTATTTTCCATTTGAAATATCCGTTTGCAAGAGCTAGGGTTCTATGAGCCGCAGCTAGGGTTCTGAGTCTGTCAGAGGCTTCACCAAGGGTTGGGCTGCCGCTTCCCTGTGTGTCTTGGATCTTTTGGGTCCGTCAGTGGTGTGTTTGTGGGTTAGGACATTGATTGACTCACCATGAGTGCGACTAATGCCTGCGAGGGGATGATGCTGCTGGAAGACGCTGAATCATTTTGAAAGCTTATTGCCTTCAGCTCTCTCAAGCCGTCCTCAGGCCTAGTTCCAAAATTTGTTAAAAAGCTTAATGAAATTCTGGTTATTAACTTGTCGCCTCTGCAACCCATGCACATCACAGTTTCATTGGCTGATCGGGATCTGGTGGGTCAGTTCACAGGGCTCTAGCCTTCCCTCAAGTCCACAAATAATTGGATCCAGAAAAATTGGTGACCCCTGATAGCCAATAGTGTCACCTACTATGTGGTAGGGCATGGGTTTTTTCTCTTAAAATTCATCTCCAAGGAGGATCAATACTTAATATTCCATAACAGTCCCTACTTCATAGCCCCCCAAGGGCTCTATCTAAATATATGGACCCTTGATTTTGACCTGGTTGTGGATGTCCCTAAAGTAGTTCCTGTGTAGGTTCGTCTACCCAACTTACCGATCCATTGTTGGACCCCCTCCTCCCTTCAAGCCATTGGGGTCAAACTAGGAAGATACATTGATAAAGTGAACCCTAAAGAAAACCACTCCTGTGCAAGAATCTCTGTGGAAGTTGATCTTGAAGCTGGTCTCCCGGAGGCTATTAAGCTTACTGTTGGAGATTGGCATCACTTCCAAAAGTTGGACTATGAGCAGTTGCCATTCAAATGTCTCCATTTCTATGACTATGGGAATTTCCAGAAGAATTGTTCGAAGCTCCCTTTAGTACAAATAGATCGAGAAGCAGAAGAAGGCTGGACCCAAGCTAAGAGAGCCAAAGCAAATCCCATATAATCAAATAGAAGAGAAACAAGGAATGGAGGACCGATGATTCTCAAGAAGGATGATGTGCCTCAAATGCCTAATCCAGATACAGGTAATCAATTTGAAGAACTACAGAATAATACAGAGGAAGTTAGAGATGAATCTGAAGCTAATCTTGAGGAAGTAGGAACATGCACTAATCTTGTGGCTTCCAGCCCCAAACCCGGTAGTGCTGGACCCTCAAATCCCATCCCCATCTCAAGTCAATCTTCCCCAACTCATGATTCAAAAGAAGAAGAATTGGAAGAAGAGGATGGGGAAATCCACCCTGATCCACCCACTCAATCTAAGTCTAAAAAAGGAAGGAAAACTGATAAGGAATTATGGGAAGAGGTCACATACATAGATAAACTACTAGGCTGTCAAGCTACTCTCGATGCTATGCTGAATTTGAGAATAACCAGATAGAAAGGCCCTGCTAAAGGGGGCCCCCATCCAACCAAAGGTAAATAACAAAGCTAGTCTCCTGGAACTGTAGGGGGTTAGGGAGCAACTCAAAGATTGATGCTATGAAATACCTCATGAGGATCTCCAACCTTGATATACTTCTGATCCAGGAGAAAAAACTGGAGGATGTGGAGTTTCTCCAAGCATCAAATTTGTTCTGGAAAAATAGTGAAGGTCTAGTGGTCAGTGCTAGGGGGGCTTCTGGGGGTGTTGGATTACTATGGAAATCCTCATCCTTTGAGCTAGTTCGCTCTCAAGTTAGCCTTCACTGGATATTCTCGAGCCTTAGGCACAAAGACTCCAGACATCTGGTAAGTCTCCTCAATGTTTATATTCCTGCTTTATATTCTGAAAAAAAAGACAGTTGGAAAAGCATTCAGGATTTATTATCCTCTCTTCAGCTTGAAAATCTTATCTTCGCTGGTGATATTAACATAACTCTTTCTGGGAAAGAGAAGAAAGGTGGTTTGATTGTCAAAGACCCACTGCGAGAAACAATGGAAGATCTTATGAGCAATTGGGATCTGGAAGATGTTAAAATGGCTAGGGGAATCTTTACTTGGTCCAATCACAGGTTGGGCCTTAGTCATATATCGGCTAGACTAGACAGGGTCCTTGTGCAAAATTCCCTGTTTCTTCTTAGCCTTAGGGCTGATTCAACCATTCTACCCTCTAGCATGTCTGATCAAAAGCCCATTCAATTGGAGCTCTTGGAAGGAAAAAGTTTAGGACCCATTCCTTTATGATTCAGGCCTTTATGGATCAAGGAAGATGGGTTTTTGGATCTGGTTCAATCAAGCTAGAATAATCCAATCTTGGACTCCCCTTTCTACGTCTAGGAAGAGAAATTGAGGAGATTAAGGATAGATCTAAAATGCTGGGGAAAAGCCCTGAAAACCCCCCTCCAACAAAGAATTGAAGCTCAGCAGAGTCTTGATCAGCATCAAAGGTGGCAAGAAGATCAGCCTATGGATGTAAGTAGTCTGGAAAAAGAGATCTCCCTCCATAGGGCCCTCCACTCCGCATGTAGAACTAAAGAGGAATGCTAGAGGCAAAAATCAAGAAACCTCTGGTTCCTGGAAGGTGACAAAAACTCTAGTTTCTTCCATAAGCAAGAAGATAATTACAAGTAGTTGACGACGATTAAAGAGATCCGTTCTAACGGCCAACCGATCCGGGACTTTGAAAAAATCAAGCAGCTTACCCATGACCATTTCAAAAGTATTTACACTAAAAGCATCCCTCTTGGTGTGCTTCCTCCCTCCCTTGCCCTTGACCTGATTCCTTCTTCTACGGCCAAGCCTCCAATGAGTCCCTTTCTAGCCCTATCTCCAAAAAAGAAATTAAAAAATCCCTGTCTTGTATGCACCCTGACAAATCCCCCAGGCTTGATGGCTTCATGACCAGGTTCATCAAAGTCTGCTAGAAATTAGTGAAGAACGATTTGCAAAAAAATGTTTTAAATCCCAATCATGCAGCAAAATTGGGGGCAGCACCAACTTCGCCTTCCTCGCCCTCATCCCCCAATAGAAAGGAGCTATCTCTTTTGACAGGTTCAGACCCATTTCCCTTTGCAACATTGGTTACAAAATCGTAACCAAAATCATCGCCAATCATATAAAAAACTTGCTACCCTCCATCATACCTGAGAATGAAGGAGGATTCATAAAAGGCATACATATAGAAGAAAACATCATCCTCGTCCAAGAAGCAATCCATTCCAGCATCCAACGGAAAGAAAAAGGTATGATTGTCAAATTAGATCTTTCTAATGCCTTTGACATAGTTCGTCATGAGTCCTATTTCAAGTTCTTCGTAGGTTTAGTTTTGATTCTCGTTTTATTAAGTGGATCCAAGCCTGCATTAGCAATACCTGGATTGCCCCTTTGGTCAATGCTAAAGCGGCTAGGTTCTTTCAAGCTTCCAGGGGGATTTAGCAAGGATGCCCCCTCTCACCCCTCCCTTATGTTTATTCAAGCCTCGGTGCTTAGCTTTCAATTATCTCAAAGTCAAAGTAACAACTGTCTTATGGGTCTCCCAATCACTCGTGGGGTCAAGGACATCAACCATGCGCAATTTGTAGACGACACCATCCTTCTTGGGGGAGAAAGCCCCTAGTCAACTAAAAACTTCAAAATCAAGCTTGATCTCTACCAAGACGCCTCTGGAAGCAAGATCAATTATGCGAAAAGTTACATCTTCGGTTGGAACTGTAACCCAAGAGAGATGTTGGAAATATCTAGAATACTCGGCATTGAAGGGAAAACTCATTGGGAAGCTTTCAAATATCTCGGTGTCCCCATATTTAAAGCTCACACAAAGTCGGCCAACTGGATCCCTTTTATTGACAAAATCAAGGCTAGAGTCAATTCGTGGGCCGCCTCATGGCTCAATCCAGCAGGGAAGGTGGTCCTCATCAAAGGTGTCCTCTGCAGCATTCCTATCTATTAGTGCTCCTCCTGTCCCCTAAAGGATTCATTGCTCTAATTGAAAAAACTAGCAGAACCCTCCTATGGAATGGAGGAAAACAAAGTGGGAAAAAGCTGCCTCTTGTTAGTTGGGAGAAAATTTCCATGTCGCTACTAGAACGAAGCCTGCAATTAAGAGATCTAAGAAGCCAAAATCTGGCTTTAGGAGCAAAAATCCTCTAGATAATAGTCTCTAGGAAAATCTCCTAGTGCAAGGAAGCTATTTGGAAAAAATACTTCTCAGGGGTCTGCTTACAATGTCTTGACAACCCCCCGGTGTGCAGGAAAGGCTCTCCCATCTTCTCTATTTGCCTCAAGTCCCTGAGTCTCCTCAAGATCGATTTCCATTGGAATCCTGGCAATGGGAAACACATCAATATTTGGGATGACCCCATCATGGGAATGATGCCAATTGGTTAGAACCCATGAATGGCTCATCTAAAAATCTACTTTCATTCTCAAAACATTACCACTCTTTGGAACATCTCTGCTTGGGACGAGAACAGTAACAACTCTTGGAAATACTGACAGATTTCCTGTCCTCCTCACCTCGAGGATGAGAAATCAACTCTTCTCCACCATCTTCAAGGTAATTCCCCGGTATCGATGAGGTCCAAATATTCCAGAGGACGGGGAGTCAATTATGGGGCCCATTCCACTGCTACTGGGTATAATCTGCTGGTCAGGCATCATCCCCCTCCCATGCAGGCTATTTGGAAAAGTATCTGGAATATGAAAACTCTCCCCAAGGTGGATTTCTTCATATGGACCTTGGCACATAATAAGATTCTAACTGGTGATAATTTGATGAAGAAAGGGTGGGAAGGCCCAATCAGGTGCCCGCTTTGCTTAAACTTCAAAGAAACTGCCGAACACGTCCTGCTCTCCTGCCCCTTTGCTATGGAAGTTTGGACTCTTTCCCTTCTTGGTAATTTTTGCACGATTAATATCCCTGGAAACCTCCACTCTCATATGATAGATTGGCTAGACATCTCATCGTTTACCAGCCTAAAAAATGGAAATCTCAAAGTGTGTTGGTTAACTTTACCAAAATTTATGTCGTGGAAGCTCTAGTTGGAGCGAAACTCTCAAAATTTCAGAGACAAGGCCAATCATGCTAAGCAGGTGGCCCTCTAAATTTTATGGTCTACTGGGAGATTGCCTTAGATCCATCTAGTGGGACTCATCTAGAGTTCCTCTTTCCCCTTTTGAAAAAGCCTGGATTCATAGCATTTCTCCTGATTTGTCTTCGTGACCTCCTTATGAA
This sequence comes from Pseudotsuga menziesii, assembly GCA_001517045.1. Classification (NCBI taxonomy): domain Eukaryota; kingdom Viridiplantae; phylum Streptophyta; class Pinopsida; order Pinales; family Pinaceae; genus Pseudotsuga; species Pseudotsuga menziesii. The sequence continues at coordinate 290,927 of LPNX010427037.1, read as the reverse complement.
AGTAGGGCCTTAAGTACTTGGGAGATCAGGCTCGAGGATGCTGATTTCAACGAGTGGATTAAGAACCTTCACAAAAGCATTCTTTTCTTTGTTGGTTCCTCTAAAGGGAACCCTGGGGAGGCAGGGGGCGGGGTAATTCTTTCCCCAGATGGAAATCAAGAATTTTCCTTTTCTTGGGGGCTGGGCATCGAATCAAACAATATGGTGGAGGCCCTGGTGCACTGGCAGGGTCTTATCCTCTCAAAGGATCAAGGCATCAGAGACATAGTGGTGATAGGCGATTCCAGACTGGTTATCCAAGCTCTTAATTCGGGCAATCTCCCAGAGGATATGAAGGTCTGGCATATTCTAAAAAAAATCCACAGCTTCATCACCTTCTTTCAGAAATTTGAAGCCTGCCATGTTGTAAGGAGCAAAAACAGTCTCGCTGACTTAGCAGCTAATCACGCTTCCTCCTTGGACCGGGGAATTCTGGATATCAATGGACGCAGGAACATGAGCTCTATCCCCCAGCGTTGTGAACCCCCGCTTCCATATGACGATGGGCCTAAGGCTTCCAAAGCTCAATGAGTAGCGCACCATGTGGTTCACCTTCACCATTATTGCCTATCCCATCCTTCCCTGTGGCATGATCTGGAGAGAAGTACTAACACGTGGTGTGAGGATTGTGCCATGAGTTGGTTTAAATGAATTTAAAGGGTGGCTCATCTGGAGTTGTACCCTCCCAATCTCATATTCCGTCACTCTGTGCTCGCCCTCCCTCAACTCTGAATTGATGAAGATATCCAGTATGACCGCATCAATCTGCATCATGATGCGTGATGACCCTGGCACTATAAAAGGTGGTGGCTGGTCATTGATCTCTCAGTGTTGGATAAATTGTAAGGTAGTCGCTCCCTTTGGTTTAGCTCCTTGTCTGTTGTTTTCTGCATTCATGGACTCTCTATCCAAATCCTCTGCTTCCTCTCCGATTAACATGGCCATTGAAGAGGATATCAGGGAGATTAAGAGGAAGATGAAAAAAATGAAACACCTCATGCATTGTATGGATTCAGAGGGTGGTCGTAGGATTGAGAATGTGGACCAGGATTTAATTCAGCTCCGGAAGGAATTCGAGCTTAGGATCAAGAGGATTGAATAGGTGTTCATCTGGTTCTTGGCAAAGCTGGAAATCAAGGTAGAAATATTGGAGCTAAAAGTGGCCAGACTAGAAATGCAGGTGCGCCCTGGAGCCTCAGTGTAACATGGAGAAATAGCCCATTGAACTTGTATTCTCTGAATTTTGATTTTCCTGCTTATGTTAGTCATTATGTTAATATCCCCACTATGTAAAACTCAATTAGTATATTTTGGAACTTGGTAAGTTCAGACTGTTTTGAGTTTGTCGCTTCCGCAAGGGCTCTGAAATTTGTTGCTTCCACAAGGGATAAAAGTTGTATTCAGTTTTGTATGCCGCCACCTTAAGGGAATTTGAACTATGTGCTCCTTCCCAGTGGTTAAACCACTGTCATTTAATATAAATGTTTCTGTTTCAAAAAAAATAAATACATATTTTCCAAGTCTAATATAGATGTTGCAATTATTTGGTTGTTTATCCTTGCCCAAGTGTTCATCCCTTCGAAACAATCAATAACACCTATGTAATTTTGTGGTCCTATTTATACTTGGTTTGATTACTAGAATATTGTCAAATACAAACATAACATATCCATGTATAGTATCTCAACAAACAATTATGATTCTATAAAAAATGACGTGAAGAAATTGTCACATATTGATGGTCATCCACTCACTCGTGGCAACATTGTAGCACTCATAAATAGTTGTAGGTGCTCATTTTTTAGTGCAAAGTGTTTGTCTGAGATACACTCCAATGAAAAAAAATTCTTCATGAAGGGAATGTATCAAGAGTTGTTCACATGCAATACATAGTATGGCCGTTTGGGATGTAAGAAAAAGATCATTTTCCTAATTGCAATTTTGGATTTTCCATGGAATTAACTTAAATTTTTGTTTTTCCATGGAATTAACGATATTGTATAACGATGTCATCAACATAAAACATGAAACTCACCAAATATATCCTCATAAGGTCCAAAAGAGAAATTGATCCCTAGAATGACAAAGGAAGTAGGTACGAAAAATCATGTAGCTAGTTTCATTGAACCCCCACACTACTAGTGTGACTATCTGTTTAGTGACCCATGCGTACTCATATGAATTTTCCTTTGAAATTCATGTGCTTGTCAAAATGATGGGACCATATATTTCCACGACACATTCAAGGCTCATAAAGAATCCCTTGGCTTCAAAAATTGAACCTATCTTTTCACATGCTTGGGAGCATTCAATATCCCCCTTCATGTACTTGAATAACATGTTCAATAGCAAGGGTGTTAACATTTGAATCTAGATGTTTTTTGTCCTCCATTTAGATTATAAAAGGAAGCCATGGGATGCATTCTTTAGGATAAAATTAGAGAAAATTTATGCTGCAAGAATTGCATTGAGATCTCATCTTTCAATCCACTTCTTTCCTCAAGTTGGCATGCAAAAAGCTCCCTTGCTTTATTCCTCTAAGAAGCAAATGTCTCTCCCTTTTTCTATGTTAGTTATATTGTAATTATATGTACAAAAAGGACTTCCCTAAGGTAGATTGTTGTCTTGCCTTTCAACCCCTCACCTCCTAGATGACACCATTTAATTTAGCTGGACTATTGGGCAATCAACATTTGGTTTGGAATATTCTTGTTTATTTTTTTTGCTTAGGACTTGTCCCTTTTATTTTATGTTAGCTTTTGTTTTATTTATTGTTTATAGTTAGCTTTTCCATTTGGATTTTGGGATACTAACTTACAATTTGTAATACTTGGTCCTTGCTGCAAACTGAAGGATTTCTTCAAGCAAGGAAGATTGCTCACCCTTGTGGCTATTTTTCCTTGAACAATGTTTAAGGCGAATCCACTCTTATTTTTGTTCATTACATTATAAACTTGGTTGTCTTTTGCTAGATAAATTATTTTGGGTATTGTGAAGGTGTAGGATCTTGATTTCTAGCCTCTCAACACTTGGAATTCAGAAGCTGCCATCTTCGGTTCATCTTTTTTTTTTTTTCCAGTAGCATGATTCCTGATGTCTTCGGCACACGACATATCGTAGATATCTCTTTGACAGTCATGCTACTTTCATAGTATTACCTCTCCGTAATCGCAAGTTATATCCACGTGACCTCTGTAACACTGCTCCCACACTCCTAGAAAATTTGCTGGTCCATTACCGACACAATTTTTGCATTTTTTGCTTTTTATCTCAATTTTTCATCATCGCTTGCAAATTTTTAGCTTAATGAGCTAGAAAATTAACAATTCACATGGAATTTTATTTTCTCTAGTAATTACATAACTTAGATCAAGAAAGGAAGTAAATAATTCATTTCGTAATGCTATTTAGGCTAAAAGACTTGGAGGTTTTCAACATACCTCTTAGTACTCACTAGGAGATGAATGATTGTGCTTTCCATTTCATTGATATTGTTAGCTTAGGAAATTTGATTTAACTAACTCTATTTATATATATTATTTATACTCACTTATTTATTTAACCTCATGCAAGATGGTTTAGCTCACTCACTCACTCAAACAAGGGACCTAAAGAATCCTATTTCCCCAAGTATGCTCTCTGCCCTGCACTCTTAGTGATCTTGGTAAATAAAAAAAGGGTTAAAGGTTTGAAATACCTCCTTTGCACATTTATTTCATTTGAGCATTCTAGTAGTTGTTATTTGGAAATAATAATTTCATACTTAGAGTTTAATTAATAGGAGTAAAGAGTCGCCAATGATCACATGTCTTTACTTTATTATGCTCTTTAGTTAGTTGCAAATTTCATTTATAATTTTCTTTTAAAACAAATGTGTGATTTCCACTTAAACACACACAAAAATACCTAAAGACTCTTTCAAATCTAGTATGCTCTCCATCTTGCACTCTTAGTGATCTGGATGGATCAGAATGATATGGAAGTTTGAAATATCTCTGTTACACTCCTTAATTCAAATTCAAACCACCACAAATCAGCATTGCATTTGCAATTATTAACAAATTAAAATTCTCCAGAGGATATCATTAGTTAGTTTTGGATTGATTGGGTTAGGCATCCAAATAATGCCCACCAATATTCTACATTTTTGAAACATAGTGGTTTTTTAGAGGGAACCTATAACCAAGTGTCAAGTGACAACCTACATAAGAATGCACAATGCCCAAGGATGTGAAAGCTGAGGTATAGTCATTTCTACTCCCCACAAAGAGGCAACCCAATTTTTTGTGGAGATGACACATTATCGATCGAGTTTGAACCACTTATCCACACTTGATGGGGGTACCTTAGTGGCTAAAACCTAGGATATCACCAAGGTGTAATTTGTGGGATGCAATTGTTCCTAAGTCATATATCGTTAGTTGCTGGAAATGTTTCTAGCCCTTCTAGAACATAGCCCCAACATCATTACTTGATAACTAACTCTATCATACCTTCACCATCTGTCTTCAAGGGATTTCATCACCATCGAAAAGAGAGCTATTGGAAGGCCTAGTGCCTATTTGATAGGAAGGGCATTATGTATTTTTGGAAATTTACATTTCCTTTATTTTTATTTACAAGATCACCTAAAATATAATGAAAGAACCAAATTTTGAGACCATTTGCACAAAGACTCAACACATATCACCCCCTTTGCACCATATTACATATGTTGTGGTTAGCATATTTTTGCATCTATTCAATTGTGTTTATATCCCTTTACCATCATCCTCACTTGATCACATAAACCATAAACATATCAAAACAAAGAAATATCAGGTAATCTCTTAGACTACAAGGAATTTCTCCTCTCTAAACAGGTGTTCTCACATCCCCCCCCCACCCCGTGGATCACAAGGGAGATACTCTAGCTGGGGGCATTCCTAGGCAACATTGTTAGGGCAATCCTAGCAAGGAAACACCTTTCTTAAATCTCTTGTTTCTCCACCTCTTGGAAGTCATACAACTCTCTCTACCTCTCCATCTCGTGGAAGAGGAACTACTTCATATCCACCTCTCCGAGAGAGTACCACCCTTCATCTCCTTCTTCTGGAGAAAGGACCCTATCATATTCACCTCGAGGAGGAAATAAACCATCATTCTTGCCACCCTCACTTCTAATAGGGGGAAACACATAGAACACCGTGGTGACACCTAAATCAAACCTTCCATTCATGGCAAGCCTAAATCTCCCTGAATTGGAAAAATTGATCAATGATCCCATTCTTCATGACCCAACTTGGCCAAACATGCCCGGTAAGTTTCCTTCAGCTATTCTAAATTTGATGGAAAATAAGGAAATGGCCCCACCAATCATGTTATGTCATTTCACATATGGTACTCATCAAACAACATCGTTGAAGACACCGTTCATCTTTGAATTTTCTAGACAACACCTATAGGAACAATAACCAAATGGTACATCAATTTACCATCTACGACTTATTACACCTTTAAGTATATTTCCAATATTTTTCTCACATACTTTCAGTTATCCATATTCCATGAATTAGAGTTCAATATTCTCATAAAATTTTGAAAAGAACCTCAACTCACATCATATCTCATATCCACGAATGGTGTATACGTAGGACTTTATGTAAAATCGACATCCAACCCCAATTATTGTTGGACTAGTTTCTTAAATCACTCCAACCCATGATTGCAAAGGATGTTGCAACCACATTGCCCAAGAAAAAAGAAGAGGCCATCCTTAAGTCCCAATGTTTTGATTTGATTCATGCACAATCGAGTTATATCTACACCATCCTCCGAGATGCCCCTCGACATCGTTCTCTGAACCCGATTCCCTCAATTACATCACATTCTGATGATGGGATTACCATGACTATTGTCACTAGGGAAATGCTCCTAAACCATCAACTTATATGCCACTAAATATGGCAAAATGAAACCTTCCATCAACTCATGTATAAATGACACCCACAACTACTCCATCTCATCCATTGGGAAGCTCTCTTATGGACCATATAGTCCTACATACCCAAATTTTATCCAAGCGTCGATAATAAAACCATTTAATGGCGCCACTAGATCCTACCTTCACATCATATGGAGTGTCAAACCCGTACCTCCCAACACCCATGTACAATCCATACTTCTTATTGCCTAGTCTACCTAGTCCTTCTTCTATGCCTCAAGTGGGGGTAAATATAGTAAAACCTTCTCCCACATAACAAATTCATGGATTTGAGCAGTTAAATGTGGATAATCCCTCGAATCCTCAAAATCGTGGGAAGAAGAAAAGAAAGAATAGGAAAAAACAATAGTAGGGACAAGGGGAATCACCCTCCCCAACAGAAACAAAACGTAGGAAACCCAAACAAGGGGAATAAGAATACCCATAAACAAGGAAAAAATACAACCTTCGAATGAACTATTCTTGCCTCATGTGCGGAAAATATGGACACTACATCCATCATTTGTCATTGATACCTAAATGTCAACAATTGCTTGAGGCAAAGAAGAAGGATGCAACCAATCCTACTTAAGCACTAAATGCACCACAACCCCAACAAGTTGTGTTGCAACAACACTTTTCCATCCAAGGGGTAGTTACCCAACAACATGATCCTCACCCACCGAGTGAATGGGCCTTTCAAAACATCTACATCAATAATGCTAAAGCTAACCTTTATACTTGCGCAAAGGTTATGTCTTACTTGATTCCCCACAAGGGGATGATATACCCACTACCTCTAGTGGGGATTTTCATATATGTCATCCAAATAATTATCAGATCTCTCAAATCACGAAGACACCACTTAGACAAACCACCTATAACCCCCACATGTAAGTTCCACATAACTACAACATTATGGATGGTTTAGCTCAATATCCTGTCACCATGTTAACTCTAGAAGTACTCCAATATTGTAGTTCTCAAAAGAAGGAACTACTTAGTGCATTAGGTGCAATTGACCCTTTCTATTCACACCTCATGATGTTCAATCTTGAAAAGGAAAAATCGTGACTAATTTCGTTAGTCACTTTCCAGATTCCTGTCACAATTAAGAATATAATCATTCATCGATGCATTGCCAATGAAGGATCATCCACTTGTGTGATTTCCACTCATGTCTAAAAACGTCTGGGCTCCCTAGACTTGGTCCCCTTCATCTATCACTCTCCTTGCTTATGATGGGATACCATTGAAACTATTGGGTCTTTACCATAATCCAAAATGTCCCCCATCAAGCTAGGGGGGAATGGTGTTGTTGGATATAGAAGTCGTTGACTCTCGGATCAATTGCAACATTTTGTTTTGACGGAGTTATGTGTATTCCATGAAGGTAGTAGCTTCCTCAGTTTTATGCATTAAGATGTTTCCGACAATGGGAAAATTGTCACCCTTGACTATCTAAACTATTATAATTTGCATACCAACATAAACCTTGACAACATCCTACCCAACATAGGATAAACCACTTATCCCCAATTTGTTGATATAGGTCTAGGCATTTATAAAGACTCAACATTACTAGGGGCATAATCTAGTCCTCCACCAGTTATTCCCACATCCATATATGGTCTTATGTGTACTATAATCACCCCTAAAGACAAGTCACAATCCCCCTCTGCACCAACATTGACACCTCACACTACTCATGGCATTGAACAAATAATAACCCCATCAATGGCACCTCTATTCCAAGTCCCTTTCTTGTTCCCCCAGCACATGGGAGTGCAAGGAATTTTGGTAACGACCCAACTCACATTACCAAGGATCACTTAGGAATAATTGTGTGGTATTTAACACCCCCTTATCCATATATTCACCATATCCCATAACACACTACGAGTTTATTCTGATATAGTGTACTGTCAGGACCACTTGCAGTGTGGGTGCCGCACGTGACAAAACCACCACCAATTGTCACTAAACCCAATTTTGGGCGTACAAAACAACCTAAGTTGAAATCCCGCACAATACCAAGAACTCCCCCTGCACCCAGAGTCAACCAACCATGCACTCTAGGTGGGAAACTAGGAGATGCTACAAACCTATGACCCACAGTAACAAAGCTCAAAATTTTTCTCAAAACCCTTAATAATGCAATGCATGCCACCAACACTTCAGGATGGGGCACACCAACCACCTCGGCTATGCCAAATACCAAAACCAAAACCAATACCAATACATTGTGCACCAATCATGTGTTCACAATATGTTCTGATTTTGGGAATTATGCACATTGATGTCCTAAACTCCCTGTATTCCAAGACACATTGGCAACCATTCACCTCACACACCCCGTGGTTGTAAAAAATGAACTAATTTCATAAGAAATCACTTCCATCAATGTTGTCACTACATCATATCCAACTAAAGAAGAACATGGTGAAGGTTCATCATGTGGCCACCACACAAATATGATTCAATCTATTATTAGCACAATCCCACTTAACTATACTTCTAAACCTCTAAGTTCGACCCATACACTCAACTAAGCATTCATTAATTAACCATGTCAATCATGTGGATTGTTGACCCATTACTTGTTTTAGTGCCCCATCCTGCACATGGAATGAGCAATTCGCTTAGCAATAAATGCAACTAAAAGACAATCACCCTCTACGTATGACAAACCCACCAATATTGCCTTAGGAGCAAGTACTTTCCCCATCGTCGTATACCACTGATCACATTGATATCATCAATATGTCATCGTTATCAATTTTTTCTATGAGTGATGACACATTGTCATCATCCTTAAAGGAATATCATGGCCCACCACCAGCACCAACCTCTATTATGGTAGGCAACCATGAACCAATACACACTCCATACATCTTAGGAGACCTTTTTCATGTGTTGGGCGTCCATAAAAGAGAGAGTTTATGAAACCTCACTAATAGGTTGCATTCAATGAATCTATCCCCATAAGTCAATATAATTTGGATTCTGCATAGACACACAAAATTTCTATTAACTAGATAAATTATGTTGATTTCCAACACCAGTGGTCTCCACCAAAACACTAGGTAACACCCCAGTTCAACCTGTAAATTTCTTCATGTACACTATGAACTAAACCACTAAGTTATGAGTTGTTATCAATGTATTATATCTATGCTACACGTTATCTAAGGAAATGATATAGAGATATATTGAAGTAAAACAATCAATAAAAGAAATCTTTTCAACTAAAATGAAGCAAATAAATGAATTTATAATAAAATACACAAAGAAATAAAAGATGTGCCTCGAAACAATATTTTTTTTAGCAAACTATTAAAATGCATAACCCAAAACAAAACAAATAATTGGTTAGGCTCCCAACAAGTGGGATGTTTCTGAAACTAGATGCCACTTGCAACAATTAATAATCAAAGCAGGAGAAGCCTTAGGAAATGAAGACCTTTTTAGGAAATCAACATTCATGGATAAGTTAGTCTTCAAGATTTAAAATAAATGCATAATCCATGAAATAAAATTTACAATATACCTTCATCACAAGTAGACTCATTTTCACCCTAATGCTTGACCTTTGTTGTAATCCATCCCACCTTTATAGTCTTTTTTCAAACTACTTGAGAAATTGAAACAACAAGAAATTGAATTTAAGGTGAAAAATTCAAGCACGGATGTTGTTTTCCTCCATATTTAAGTCTTCTTATCCTCCTTTCAATGAGGGTAGGATGGTAGCTGAAAGGACATAATTTTCTCTTGAATTTGTAAAATAAATAAATTTGGAATAATAATATTAATTATTTGATGGCATGCAAGTGGAAGGTCACTTGGTCAAATATAAGATTAGGAACTTAAGCAAACTAAGGACCCAACCACTTACAATTGTGCACACTTCTTATCCTCAACCATACATAATGTATTGAATATTTATTTAAATAATATATCCTTTCATCAAGAATTTCCATAAGCTAAATTCAACAAATAACAGATATAATAAACAAGTAAATAACCATATTCATCTCCGTATAAACATAAATATCAATATATGTTCTAACTATAAAATGTAACTTAGAATATTAATAGTCATTATTTAGCATTTCAGAAGTAATTGTGTTGAAGTTTGGAAATGTCCCAATGTTTTGGGTAGACACTCCACCCATAATCAAGGGAACACAAATAAGCCATGAGATACAAAGAGCGATCCACCATTATTAGAGGGATAAGCTAGCCATTGAGAATTAGGCGTTGGAAATAATTCATGTGAAAATAGGGTTTGGGTACTAATGTTTATTTATAAAAGAATGAGGGTGAATAAAATTATAAAATTTTAGTTTATTAATTCATGCAACACACTCCCGAGAGAGAGAGAGAGAGAGAGAGAGAGAGAGAGAGAGAGAGAGAGAGAGAGAGAGAGAGAGAGAGAAGATCTGGAAGCAGGATAAGCTCCCATTTGAACTCTGGGTTCATCAGCTTATTCATACTCTGGGACCTATCCCTAGGGCTTGGTATTTGCAGGAGGAAAGAAAACGACAGACTTTGGAATGGGAAGGTGCGGTGCTTAAAGCCAATAGTTGTCTACATATGGACTTAACAAGAATAATCTCTATTATGATGTAACCCACATTTGAACCACCAGACGATATTAGATTTAGTTATAAATGGCCTCTCAAGTTCGGTCCAGGCATAAAGCTGGGTTGGACAAGAAGATGTGCTATTCGAATTGGCTAATCAAATGCTTGGCTTGAACACTCAACTAGGCTACCTAGGATTGTGCGCTACTCAATTGGACTAATAAAATTGGATAATTAGGTTAGCTACCGCGATGGATGTGCCTTGTGTGACACATATGGCCATTACTCTAACCATTGTATTCAGGTCCTAAAGTTGAAGGCCACTCTTGCGGCCATTTGACAACTAAAATAGACTTCACAAGTTGTGTCTCTACCTTGTATGGAGGTCATGGATAATGTATATATTTGTTATATTTCCACTTAATTGGGCTCCTTGTCCTATGATTTCTTTTCACTTTCATCTGACGTCCACCTAAGTCTTCCATCAGTCCTCCGGGAGGGAGGAAGGGAGGGAGGGAGAGGGGGAGGGGGAGAGAGGGGGAGAGGGAGAGAGAGAGAGAGAGAGAGAGAGAGAGAGAGAGAGAGAGAGAGAGAGAGAGAGAGAGAGAGAGAGAGAGAGAGAGAGAGAGAGAGAGAGAGAGAGAGAGAGAGAGAGAGAGAGAGAGAGAGAGAGAGAGAGAGAGAGAGAGAGAGAGAGAGAGAGAGAGAGAGAGAGAGAGAGAGAGAGAGAGAGAGAGAGAGAGAGAGAGAGAGAGAGAGAGAGAGAGAGAGAGAGAGAGAGAGAGAGAGAGAGAGAGAGAGAGAGAGAGAGAGAGAGAGAGAGAGAGAGAGAGAGAGAGAGAGAGAGAGAGAGAGAGAGAGAGAGAGAGAGAGAGAGAGAGAGAGAGAGAGAGAGAGAGAGAGAGAGAGAGAGAGAGAGAGAGAGAGAGAGAGAGAGAGAGAGAGAGAGAGAGAGAGAGAGAGAGAGAGAGAGAGAGAGAGAGAGAGAGAGAGAGAGAGAGAGAGAGAGAGAGAGAGAGAGAGAGAGAGAGAGAGAGAGAGAGAGAGAGAGAGAGAGAGAGAGAGAGAGAGAGAGAGAGAGAGAGAGAGAGAGAGAGAGAGAGAGAGAGAGAGAGAGAGAGAGAGAGAGAGAGAGAGAGAGAGAGAGAGAGAGAGAGAGAGAGAGAGAGAGAGAGAGAGAGAGAGAGAGAGAGAGAGAGAGAGAGAGAGAGAGAGAGAGAGAGAGAGAGAGAGAGAGAGAGAGAGAGAGAGAGAGAGAGAGAGAGAGAGAGAGAGAGAGAGAGAGAGAGAGAGAGAGAGAGAGAGAGAGAGAGAGAGAGAGAGAGAGAGAGAGAGAGAGAGAGAGAGAGAGAGAGAGAGAGAGAGAGAGAGAGAGAGAGAGAGAGAGAGAGAGAGAGAGAGAGAGAGAGAGAGAGAGAGAGAGAGAGAGAGAGAGAGAGAGAGAGAGAGAGAGAGAGAGAGAGAGAGAGAGAGAGAGAGAGAGAGAGAGAGAGAGAGAGAGAGAGAGAGAGAGAGAGAGAGAGAGAGAGAGAGAGAGAGAGAGAGAGAGAGAGAGAGAGAGAGAGAGAGAGAGAGAGAGAGGGAGAGAGAGGGAGAGGGAGAGAGGGAGAGAGAGGGAGAGAGAGGGAGAGGGAGAGACAGGGAGAGACAGGGAGAGAGGGAGAGGGAGAGGGAGAGGGAGAGAGAGGGAGAGAGGGGGAGGGAGGGAGAGGGAGGGAGAGATCCAACAAATTCCCAAATAGCATATAACAAGAGAGAGAGATAGTAATCCAACACATTAATAAAGAAGAAAAACTATGAATAAGAACCTCTTCAAGGGGAAAACCTATAATGTAGAAAAGACACAAGACAAGATGAAATTTACCAATTATCTAAAGAAGGGGCTACTATTAATATCCCCATAATGTTTTATCAATTCTTTCATAAATATAGACCAAGAGATAATACAGTCCTTTTTATGGTCACAAAGCCATTTGTACTGAACAAATTGATCAGGTTCTAAATATGAGGATAAGGATGCAATAATTACCTTTTGTACGATTTGAACATGGTGTAGATCGAAGAATTGCTCCATCTAGAATATCCATATTGTTGGATCATTTCCATCAAAAAATTATCATATCAATCTTGGGAATGAAGTAGCTCCTTGGTCTTGAATCAAACCCATCATGATGAATCTTCAAATGTAAGACTCAAACCTCTTATTATCCAACTATTTCTTGATCTTTTTAGGCCATGAGTGGAAAAATTCCCTCTTGTTCTTCTTATCATATTCTGGAGGTGTCGACTTTTGGTTAACATGACCAATTATATTCTTCACAACTTCTTGCCTCATGTTTTCAAGGCTCTTTTGCATCTCTCCATTGAACACATTGAATTCATTATTTTTTACCATATCCATGATATACACCTTTCTTAGCATTGTATCCTTAATGTTTTTTACTTTGTTGTTGAGCTTGGTGAACTCATGGTTCACTTCCTCATGCTCTTCTCGTGTCGTGGTTGAGCTTTCAGGAGGTTTAAGGGGTGTATAAATTGTTGCTCCACATTTTTCCATTTGATCTCAATAATTTCTAATATAATTATTCTATGATTCCTCTTTATCACACCTTTTGGATCAAACAAAATAGATACACTAATCAAAAGAGATGCAAGTTTCAATTTAACATACCTTAAAAATCCCATAGTTTGGAGGTTGTCTTGGTGGTCAACCTTGCTCTTGAATTATCTCTATACTTTCAGACCCTCTGAGTCTAAAATTTATTCCTATGGTAGTCTGGTATGTCTCCTTTGTAGTACCACAAGTTTGAACTAATTTTGATGTGCCGAGCCTAAGAGTTATGTTAAATTTCCCAAAACGTGTTACTTTTGTTCTTTCCAAGAGAGACAAAGTGCATGACCTTCCACTTGTCCAATTTTTGAATCCGACTCTAAAATTGATACCATAATTACGACAATCCATCATCTTTTGTATTTAATAGGTCTCACTCAATTTTGATTTATTAAGATTTGGATATAACAATTTTATCTAGAGCATTAGTATGAGACTGGTTTTTGTTCTAGTTAGAAACCCTAAGTTCCACATGGTATAACTCCACAACAATAATGAATCAAGCCCTAAAATTGTACTACAAATATTTTATTCCTCTACAACCCATCCAAGTTTTGTTGTTTGAAACTCTTTAGAAAAAAGTCATAGAAAAAATTCCAAGATGACTCATTTTGGAAGCGTCCAAGCTCTGTACCCTATTAATTTTAATTGAGAGAATGGTTATAAACTTAGCCAATCCCGAAAACCCATTTTCCAGAATCTTAATTAATTCCCCCTCCTTTATTTTCCTTTTTCTTTTACTCTAGGATTCTTTAACCTGTTAACTGGCCCTAGTCTCCTCATCTTCTCTTCTGAACCGTACCCCTCTTAGATACCAAATATAGTTGCACCTATTGTAACCTCTTTGACCTCAACCAAGCACTGGAAAAAGATAATCTCCCCCACTAATAAACTCTCCATTTTCACATTTTCCTATGAAGGTGCATCAGATAACATATACCTCCACAAGCTCTACACATGGTTACTCTACTCAACAGAAACAAGAAGAACACAAAGGCATTGTTGCCTCACCTATCCAGGTATCTATGCAATGACAAGGCCATGGATTCAAGGTGTTCCTCAAGAAATAAATAATCCACACCATTTGAAAACAAGGACAATAAGGATACCAAAATTGTTGAATTGTTCCAACTCAACCATCAAAAGAGTTAACATCCCTATCGGCCTATCAAAGAAAGGTAACCTTTTCACCTCAACAAATGCCTCACCAGGGTCACAACTCAACACATAATTTTCCATATGATAAGGGAGAATCGACGCAATGGAGACCATTTGAGGGGGAACGACTAATTCATATGTGTATTGGTGTCCAACCACCTATACAACTAGATCAAAACAAGTTTTCTATTTTGGACGTTTTGACCTTCTTTTGGGTCAGCAGGATGGTCTAGATGGATATTGGGAGCCACCCAACTATTCAATTAGCTCAAAACAATTTTTCTAGTTTGGCAGTTTGTATGGTTTTTCGGAACCAAAAATTTCGAGGCATTTTTTAGGCTTTAAATGACATTTTTTAATGACACAATAATATATGCCTCTTCAACAATCTACCAAATTCCCTAAACGGATATCGTAGGCAAAAGTTATTCCCCAAAAAGTTGATGTATCAACTAAACCACCTCAAGACCCACAAATTGTTTTACATATCATCTCCTAATGTTAGTTTTTTGGATGTTAGGGATTTTCCCTCATGCTTATGATATATAGGCACTTTTGGCCTCCTTTTGTAATCAGCTTGTCATGAGTGAGCGAAGTCGCGACATCTCTTCTCGAAGATATGACTAGTACCAATCTAGCTTATTTTGTTTTATAGTTTGTTATGTTTCATTCATTTAATAGAATTTGAGTTTATTGTATTACTGTGTTTATCGCCATACATATCTGTGCATGTGAACATATATACATATGTGTTCTTTCATTTCATTCTCACATAAATCTGTATTAGTGGTATTAGAGCGGTCTGCTCTTTTTTTATTTCTATGTACATTTCCTCGATGAGGTCAAGATATAGATAGTTTGGTTTTGAACTAGTTCAGCTTGAGAAATATCACCTTCGACATCCCAAACCACTTCCCATGGTTGAGTAAGAGAGAGATGACGGAGCAAGAAAATATATCAAGCTATTGATTGAGTAAGGCCTCACAAAATAAAGGAACAAGGTGATGGATAATTCCCCCCAAATCCTTTGATGAATGTTGATAGGAATAGAGGGATCATTAACCAGTCGCTTCGGAGGAGCCACACCCTTCAAAGTACAAGTTAACATTGATATCTCTTTATTTGAAGAACATATTGATGCTTATGCCTTAAATAAATGGTTGAGTCTACTAGAGGGCTATTTTTCTATCCACAACTTCTCCAATATTGAAAATATTGTTTTTGTATTCCTTAAGGTTGTGCCCCATGTCAAATATTGGTGGGACACCTATTGTGAGCAAAACGCCACAAACGAGATTGATATCTTTGGGGTGAACCTACTTGGTAAATTTTTGTAGAATCCCATAAGGAGAAATACTACCCCATTTGCAACTATTATAACCATTACACAAAATGGACCATTCTATGTTAAGAAAGGGAGTAAGCGCTACGAGAGTACACCCACAACTTTCATAACTTGTGCACAAATCTAGGTATCAAAGACTTAGAGCAACACCTAAATCTAAAACATCGTAGTGGCCTACATCGATACATTCAAACAAATATGAAATTCTTGGGCATATCTTCATTGGGAGTAGTTCATCCATATGCTTTCAAAATACAACATAAATTTCAACAAAAGAATAAGCAGGATTTTGGGCATGCAAATTTGTCGTAGTAGAAGCATGCCAAAGGAAATCTAGAGTCACAAAACAAAGGACAACACAAGGATAACCAACTTGAAGGAAATCTATCTAATCAAGGTAATGGAAAGGTTAAGAAGGACACTAGAAAGTGGTGTGAGTTCCACAAAATATCCTGGCACAACACTGATGAATGTCGCTCAAAACAATAATTAGTGGTCAATATCAAAGACTTAGAATTAGATCCCAATTTCGACTCCAACTTACAACCCAACTTCACAGTTGCATGCAAGGGGAAGATGATTGTTGATATAGAACCCAATGTCATCGTCTCTACCACATAGATTCAACCAAAGAAACTTGAAGGGTTAGAGGAAGATGGATGCCTCTTCCACTAACAAATTTCGGTGAAGGGAATCGCGCTATATTTTGTTTTCAATATAAATACCCAAAAAAAACTGATATCAATAGAAGTCATCAAGAGATTGGATCTACTCGCAACAACACACTCATGTCCATACACCATCAGTTTGCTATGTCAAGGATAAGGTATTTGTTTCAATCATCGGTGATGTCTATCATATGTTATCAAGCCTTTCAAAGACAAGGTACAATGTGATGTGGGCCCACATGGATTTTAATTTCCCTCCTCGTAATGTCCTCTGAAGGTGAAAATCATATCACAAATACCTCCACAACCTCTATACAGGGTCCCTCTACTAATCAGAAACAAGACGAATCATAAAGACATTATTTCCTTTCCTATCTGGGTATCTCTACAATGTAAGGAAACACATTCAAGGTGTTTCTCCATAAAGAAATATTCCACACTAGTTCAGACCAAGGACAATAAGGAAACAAACTATTGAACGGGTCCAATGCATCCATCAACATCAATTGCATCCCTATCCGGTTGTTAAAGAAAGGAAACCTTTTCATCAAATTCCTCACTAGGAGCTCAACTTAGCACACAGTTCCCCATATGATACGGGACTGGTCCAGATAGATACTAAGATCCAACCATTATTTCACTAGCTCAAAATAGTTTTTCAAGTTTAGTAGTATTTGTGATTTTTCGAACACAAAACTTCTGGGGTCATTTTGAGGCCTTAAATGATGTTTTTTGGAGACACCGAAATCTTAACAAAAATGAATGCATGTCTAGATGTTCAAAATTTGTTATTCTTGGCTAGACCTCTCTAATGAGGTGCCCAATTGCATACATAAAGATGCTATGAAACGTTATGCTCTTGAGCAGTTGCCTATCAATTAAACCACCTCGCGACCCATAAACCTTTTTACGGATCATCTCCTAAGCTTAGGTTTTTGGATCTTAGGGTTTTTTCCCTCATGCTTATGATAAATAGGCCCTTTCGGCCTCTTTTTGTAATCATCTTGTCTGGAATGAGTGTATCCCACACATCTCTTTTCATAGATATAGATACCACCATTTTAGTTGCTTTTATTTTATAGTCTGTTATGTTTCATTCATTTAATATAATATGATTTTACTGTACCGCTATAATTCTTGAAATATATTTGTGTATGTGGTACTATATATTAGATTTCATTTCTTTCTCACATAAATATATATCAATGGTATCAAAGAGTCTTTCTCTTCTGTTATCTCTCTGTGCATGTCCACGACTAGGTTGGGATATAGATAGTTGGGTCTTGAACTAGTTGAGCTTAAGAAAGTACTCCCTTGGTGGCGCAAGCCATCTACCATGGCTGAGGAAAAGAGAGAGGATGGAGCAAGATATCATATCAAGTTGTTGCTCAAGGAAGTTCTCGCATGACAAAGGAATGAGATGATGGAAAATTTCTCCCAAATCCTTTAACGGATGCTAACAACAATGGTAGGATCATCAATAAATATTTTCAAAGGAACCGCACCCTTCAAGTTACAAGTTAACTTTGATATCCCTTTATTTGAAGGAATATTAGTGCTGATGCTTTAGATAAATGGTTGAGTTTTCTATGGGCCTATTTTTCTGTCCACAACTTCTCCAATACATAAAAAATAGTTTTTCACTCCTTAAGGTTGTGCCCCATGTCAAAGGTTAATGCGATACCTATTATGAGAAAAATGCCACATATGGGACTATTATTTTCAAGGTTGTACCCATTTGGGCACATTTTGTGAAATACCTCAAGAAAAATACTACCATGTTGGAAACTATGAATACCATTACACAAAATGGGAATTCTATGTCAATGGAGGGACCAAGTAGTGTTGGAGTACACCAATAACCTTCATACCTTACTCATAAAACTAAGTATCAAAGACTTCCAGCAGCACCAACACTTGGTCCTGAAATATCATAGTGGTATGCATCGATACATCCTAATATAGATGGAATTCTTGGGCATTAATTCACTAGGATCCTCTTATCAATATGTTGTCAAAATAGAGCAAAAATTCTAGAGAAAGTGGGATTTTGGGCCAACAAATTCACCACAGTAGAAGCATGGAAAAGGTATCCCAAAGTCACAAAACAAAGGAAAACACAAGGATATCCGACCTCAAGGAAACCCATCCAAGAAGGCTAATGGAAAGGTTAAGAAGGAAAATGGAAAGTGGTGCAAGTTCCAGAAAATCCCTTGGCAAAACACTGATGAATGTCGCCAAAACAGTCATTGGTGATTGAGATCAAAGATTCAAAATCATATCTTAGTTCTGACTCCGACTTGGAACCAAACATCATAGTTGCAGACAAGGGGGAATCATATCATTGATGCATAACCCAGTTTCACTATTTCTACCTCACTGATTCATCTGGAGGAACTAGAAGGGTCAAAAGAAAATGAGTACCTATTCCACTCACAAATGTGGGTGAAGGGAACCCCCCTACGTTTTTTTGTCGACAACGACTGCCAAAAGAACTTGATATCAAAAGACGTGATTAAGATATTGGAGCTACAAACAAAACCACACCCACAACCATTCACCATTAGTGAATTAAGCTAATAACAAGGTATCCATGTGAGTCATCAATGTCATCTACAATACAAAATCAAGCCTTTCAAAGATGAGGTAATGTGTGATGTGGTGCCACTTGAAGTATATGATGTTATTTTATGGAAACGATATATGTGGAAGCGTCATGTTTCATATTAGTCATGACATTTTAGTGTCATTGTTACTTTAGGTAGACATCTCCACAAAATACTAGAGACAGTTGCACCTACTACAACCTCTTTGATCTCGACCAAGTGGTGTAGGAAGATATTCTCTCACAATAATAAATTTTCCCTCTTAACAATTGCCTAGAATTTGGACATCAAATTATAGAGACTTCCACAACCTATGTAAAGGGTCCCTCTACTCAGTAGAAACAAGAAGGATGCAAATGCATTATTTAATCACTGATCTGAGTATCTCTACGGTGCAAGGCCATGCATTCAAGGTATTCCTCAAAAAATAAATCATCCACACTAGTTCATACCAAGGAAAGTAAGGAAACCAAAATTGTTGAACGGGTCTAGCGCATCCATTAACATCAATTACAGCCCTATCGGGATATCATTGAAAGGAAATTTTTTACATTAGGATATGCCTCACCGGGATTGCAACTCAACACACAATTCACCATATGACAATGGAGACTCAACACAATGGATACCATTGCTTCTTAGGGTGGAAGGACTAATCTAGATGGGTATTGGTGGCTACCCACCTATTCCAATAGCTCAAAAAAAGTTTTATAGTTTGGAAGTATTGACGATTTTTCGGTTTAGTGGACTAGTACAGATGGATATCATGTGCCAACCACCATGATTGCACTAGCTCAAATCAAATTTTTTAGTTTGGAAGTTTTTACAGTTTTTTGGACCCAAAACTTTCAGGGGATTTTTTAGGCTTTAAACGACTTTTTTAGCGACACAATAGTCCAGACATAGTTAAAGGTAGGTCTAAATGTCTAAAATGTGTCCTTATTAGATATATCTATCCAACGAGCTACTAAACAACCTAAATGGAGATCATATGCAAAAGTCAGTCTCATAGGAAGTTGACATATCAACTAGACCAACTAGAGATCTGTAAACCATTTTACAGATCATCTACTAGGGTTAGGTTTTTGGATGTTAAGGTTTTTTCCCTCATGCTTATGATAAATATGCTTTTTCGACCTCTCTTTGTAATCATCTTGTCAAGAATGAGCGTAGCCTCCACATCTCTTCTCAAAGATATAGCTACCACCATTCTAGATGTTTTTAGTTTACATTCTATTATGGCCTACTCTTTTGTTATTTCTCCATGCATGTCCTCAATGAGGTCGGGATATAGGAAGTTGGGCCTTGAACTAGTTGAGATCGAGAAAGACCTCCTTCGATGGCCCAAACCACCTCCCATGGTCGAGGAAAAGAGAGAATACGGAGCAGGAAATCCTATCAAGTTATTGCTCGAGGAAGACCTCGTGCGATAGAGGAAAGAGATGATGGGACATTTTTCCTAAATCCTTCGATGGATGCCATAAAAAATAGAGGGATCATCAAGTATTCACTTAAAAGGATCCACAACCTTCAAGGTACAAGCTGACTTTGATATTTCTTTATTTAAAGGCTAGATTGATGTTGATGTCCTAGATAAATGGTTGAGTATGCTAGAGGGTTATTTTTCTGTCAATAACTTCTCCAATATGGAAAATATTGTGTTTGTACTCCTTAAGACTGTGCCACATGTTAATGATTGGTGGGACACCTATTGTGAGTAGACAAGAGTGATATTTTCAGGACGGACCCACTTGGGAATATTTTGTGGATGCTCTCAAGGAGAAATACCACCTTGTTTGCAACTAGTATGACAACCAATACACAAAATGGACCATTCTGCATTAAGAAAGGGACTAAGCAGTGTTGGAGTAGACCAACAACTTTCATAACTTGTGCACAAAGCTAGGTATTAGAGACTCCAAGCAACACCTGGTTCTAAAATTTCATAATGTCCTACATTGGTACATACAAACATAGATGGAATTTCTGGACATATATTCATTGGAATCAACTTATCGGTATGTTGTCAAAATAGAGAATAAATTACAACAAAATAATAAGCAAGATTTTAGGCCTACAAATTTGTTGCAACAGAAGCATGGAAAATGAAACCTAGAATCAAAAAACAAAGGACAACGTAAGGATAACCAACCTCAAGGTAACCAATCCAATAATATAATGGGAAGGTTAATAAGGACACTAAAAAGTGGTATGAGTTCCTTAAAATCCCTTGGCACAACAATGATGAATTTTTCTCAAAGCAGTCATTGGTGGCCAAGATCAAGGATTTAGAATTAGATCCCAATTTTGAGTCCAATTCATAACCCAACATCACAGTTTCAGACAAGCGGAAGAGGATAATTGATGCATAACCCAACGCCATCGTCACTACCAAATAGATTCAACCAAAGGAACTAGAAGGTTTAGAGGCAGACGAGCGTCTATAGCACCAACCAAAAGAACTTAATCTCAACAGAAGTCATTAATATATTGGAGCTACCAACAACACCACACTCACATCTATACACCATAGATTGGCTAATCCAAGGACAAGGTATATGTGTCAATCACTAGTGTCATCTACCATACGACATCAAGTTTTTAAAATATGAGGTATTGTGTGATGTGGCCCTAATCAGACTCTATGATGATCTTTTAGGGTTGCCATATATGTGGAAGTGTCACATTGTATATGAGTCATGACCTTGTAGTGTCATTGTCACTTTAGGAGGCCAACTATATTGGGTACTAGAGATAGTTTCACCTACTGTAACCTTTTTTACCTCAACTAAGCAGTCCAACAATATAATCTCCCACACTGGGAAATTTCCCCTCTTCAAAATGTACTATGAAGGTGAACATAAGATAACGGATACCTCCACAAACTTTGTAAAGGGTCCCTCTACTTAGTAGAAATAAGAAGAATGCAAAGGCGTTCCTTCGTCACCTATACATGTATCTCTACAATGTAAGTCCACACATTCAAGGTGTTCCTGTAGAAATAAATCCTCAACACTGGATCAGACTAAGGAAAATAAGGTAACAAAAACCATTGAATGGGTCGAACCCATCCATCAACATAAATTACATCCCTCTAATTATATTAAAGAAAGGAAATCTTTTCACCTCAGCAAATTCCTCACCAAGATCTCAACTCAACAAACAGTTCACCATATGATAAGTGACTCGAAATAATGGAAATCATTGCTTCTTAAGGGAAAAGGTTTGATCCAGATGGGTATTAGTGGCCACCCACCTATTCCACTAGCTCAAAACAAATTTTATAGTTTGGCAGTTTTGATGGGTTTTTTGGTCAACAAATTGGTCCAAAATGGATATTAGGAACCAACCACCTATTCCACTGGCTCATAAAAGTTTTTTAAGTTTGGCAGTGTTTACGGTTTTTCAGACACAAAACTTTTGGGGTTTATTTCAAGCCTTAAATGACATTTTTTCGAGACATATAGATCTAAACATGATAAAGGTAGTATTTGGTGTCCAAAATATTTATTTTGGCTAGACCTCTCCAACGAGATACTGAAGGACCGAAACGAAGATGGTATGCAAAACTTATGCCACTGGGAATTTGACATATCAACTAAACCACCTAGTGAATCATAAACTTTTTATGGATGACCTCCTAAGGTTAGGTTGTTGGATGTTAGTGTTTTTCCCCTCATGATTATCATAAATAGGCCATTTCATCATGTTTTTGTAATCATCTAGCCATGAATGAGTATGTTCGCCACATCTCTTCTCAAAGATAGCTACCACCATTCTACCGACATTTATTTTACAATCTATTCTATTTTAATCATTTAATATAATATGAGTTTATTGTATAACTGTGTTTCTTGCAATATATCTATGTATGGGGTTCTATATATACTATTTCATTTCATTCTCACATAAATATGGATTAGTAGTATCAGAGTGTCCTGTTCTTTTGTTATTTCTTTGTGCATGTCTCCGACGAAGTTAGGATATTGACAGTTGCATCTTGAACTAGTTGAGCTTGAAAAAGACCACCCTTTGCATCCCAATCTGCCTCCCATGGCTGAGGAAAATAGAGAACATGTAGCAGGAGATCCTATCAAGTTATTACTCGAGGAAGCTCTCGCATGACAGAGGAACAAGATGATGGAAAATTTCTCCCAAATACGCCGACGAATGTTGGAAACAACAGAGGGATCATTAATCAGTCATTTCAGAGGAGCCACACCCTTCAAGTTACAAGTTATCTTGGATATACCTTTATTTGAAGACAGATTGGTGTTGATGCCCTAGATATATGGTTGAGTCTTCTAGAGGGTTGTTTTTTTGTCCACAACTTCTCCAATATGAAAACAATTGTTTTTGCACTCCTTAAGGCTATGCATCATGTCAAAGGTTCATTGGACACCTATTGTGAGAAAAATTCCATAGATGAGACTGATATTTTTAGGGCCATCCCCACTTGGGCATATTTTATGGAACCCTCAAGAAGAGTATCAAATATGAGTACACCAACAACATTCATACCTTGTACAAAAATCTAACTATCAGAGACCCATAACAACACTTGGTTCTAAAATTATCACAGTGGCCTACATTGAAACTTATAAACAAAGATGGAATTCCTAGGAATCTCTTCATTGTGAGTCGTTTATCGATATGATATCAAAATAGCACATAAATTTCAGCAAAAGAATAAGCAATATTTTGGGACTACAAATTCACTGCAACAGAAGCATAGAAAAGGTATCCTATAGTCACAAAACAAAAGACAACAAAAGGATAGCCAACCTCAAGGAAACCCATCCAATAAGGGTAATGAGAAGGTTAAAAATGAAACTAGAAATTAGTGTGAGTTCCACAAAATCTCTTGGAACAACATTCATGAATGTCACTCAAAGCAATCATTCGTGGCCGAGGTCGAAGCTTCATACACAAGTTCTAGTTTCAACTTCGATTCAAAACCCAAAACAAGACAAAAGAACCTTATCTCAAAAGAAGTCATCAATATATTGGAGCTACCTATAACACCACACCTGTATACATTCGCCATCAGTTGGCTAATCCAAGGATAAGGTATCCATGTCAGTCATTAGTGCCATCTATTATACAACATCAATCCTTTCAAAGACGAGGTATTGTTTGACGTTGGGGAACTTGAATGATGTGATGTTCTTTTATGGAAACCATATATGGGGAAGCATCATGTTGCATATGATTCATGACCTCGTAGAGTCATTATTACTTTGAGAGGATAAATCTATCGAATACCAAAGACAATTTCACCTATCGTAGTCTCTTTGACCTTAACAAAGTAGTGCAGGAAGATAATCTCCCACATTGGGAAATTTTCCCTCTTCACAATTGCCTCTGAAAGTGAACATCAGATCACAAATACCTTCAAAGCCTTTGTGCAAAGTCCCTCTGCTTAGTAGAAATAAGAAGACCGAAAAGCCATTGTTTCCTCTCCTATTAAGGCATCTATATGGTGCAAGGTGATGCATTCAATATGTTCCTCCAAAAACAAATCATTCACATTGGTTCGTACCAAGGATAATAAGGCAAACAAAATTGTTGAACGGGTCCAACACATCCATCAAAAGAAATTACAACCCTATTGGGATATCAAATAAAGGCAACCTTTTCACCTCAACAATCGCCTAACAAGAAGCTCAACTTAGCGCACAATTTTACATATGATAAGAGAATTGACTCAATGGAGACCATTGCTTCTTAAGGGGGAAGGACTGATCCAGATGGATTTTCGTGGCCACCCACCTATTCCATTGGATCAAAATAGTTTTTCTAGTTTGGAATTTTTTACGAGTCTATGGGTTAGCATACTGGTTTATATAAACATCAGGAAATAGCCACTTATTCCACTGGCTCAAAACAATTTTCTAGTCTAGCAATTTTTACGGGTTTTTGGACCCAAAAACTTTGGGGGTCATTTTGATGCCATAGATGACGTTTATTGGCAACATAGTAGTTTAGACATAGTTGAAGGTAGGTATGGATGTACAAAACGTGTCCTTCTCAGATACCTTTCCATTGAGCTATTGATCTCCTTAAACTGAGACCGTATGAAATCATTATGCCCTCAATAAGGTTACGTATCAGCTAAACAACCTTAAGACCATCAAACCTTTTTATGAATCATCTCCTAGGATTAGGTTTTTGGATGTTAGGGTTTTTCCCCTCATAATTATGATAAATAGGCTCTTTCGAATTATTATTTTTAATCATCTTGTCATGAATGAACATAGCCTCCACATCTCGATCTGGAGATTTTTTTATCGTTGAAGCCGCGCGCTACTAGCTGATCTAGCTGCCACCTTCCTCCTCCCTTAGGGTTTTGTGCATGACCTGCACCAGGCCACTGCCCTCAAGGCCACGCCTGGGGGAGGGTGACCCCCTCCCTCTGCTCCGATCACTGCTGAAGAGGCCTTCAGGAGACTGTTACTACCATCTGGGAAGAAGCATGTGGCACCAACCATCCCGAAGTTCATTAAAAATATTGAAGCCATGCCTGAAATCGACCTACCAGTTGAACAACCCATCAAGATCGCCCTGGCTCTGGCGGAGCGAGGACTGGTCGGCCAGTTCATGGGGCTCTGGCCCTCAACAAAGACCACAGACGACTGGATCCAAAGGAATTGGAGGCCTCAGATAAAGAACAGTGTCACCTGCTACCCGGTCGGTCGGGGGTTCTTCATCTTCGAATTTATAGCCAAGGAGGACTGAGATCTCATATTTAGAAGCGGACCGTACTTCATGGGCACCGAAGGCCTTTACCTGAATCGCTGGACTCCGGACTTCGATCCAGAAGTTGATGTCCCAAAGGAAGTTCCAGTTTGGGTGAGGCTTCCAAACCTCCCTGTTCATTGCTGGAACATACAAACTCTGGAAAAAGTTGGTAATACGCTGGGAAGATACATTGATAAAGCTGAGAACAATGGACAGTACAGATGCGCTAGAATATGTGTAGAAATAGACCTAGAAGCAGGACTACCAGAGGCAGTAAAGCTAAAAGTAGGATCGTGGCTCCATTACCAAAAGCTGGATTATGAACAACTTCCCTTCAAGTGCCATCTCTACCACGAGCATGGCCACTTCCAGAGGAATTGCCCCAAAATCCAGGTCCCAGAAGAGGGACAAGGCTGGCAGAAGGTAAAGAAAGGGAAATCGACCTCCAAATCCCAGGAAAAAAAGACATCAGGGGATATGCAGAAAAATCAGGCGTCAACCTCAAACAAGACGCCCCAGGAAGCCACTAAAGCTGATCCAATTGTCATCCAGGCTGCTGAAGACCCTATGAAAGCAAACGAGCCATCTGGAAAAGACCCTATCTCAGTGAGTATTGAAGAGATCCAGACTGAACATCCTCCAAGTAGCAAAGAGGTAGAATCCCAGGCTGTAGATTCGTTGGAACCAGGGGAGATCCCCAACGCCGATCCAGTGGAACCATCGACAGCGGGTACATCTTCCAAAGTAGCTAACGAGGGACCTTCATTACTAGAAACGGATCTAGGGGAAGATTCAGATGACGACGCTTCATCGAGTAGTCTGCATGCAGTCCCATTCAAAAACCCAAGAGGGAGAAAATCGAAAAAGAAGAAAAGGGATGAAGCCAAATATCTAGCTATTCTTGAAGGCTCCCAAAAAACTTTGAAGGGCATGATGAATACCAGATCTAAGAATGGAACGGTCTCGGCCTCTAAAGGGGCCAACCCCACCTCCCATAGTACCTAATGTGAAAGATCTCCTAGAACTGTAGAGGATTAGGATTTGCTTTAAAAGAAGAAGCACTGAAAGACATGGTTAGAATCTATAACGCTGAGATTCTACTAGTCCAGGAGACAAAGCTGGAGGAAGTCGATCTCCTCCAAGTGGGAAAAAAGGTATTGGAAAAAAGGTCCAGGGATCGCCATCAACTCCAGAGGATATTCTGGAGGCGTTGCCACCTTTTGGGATTCCACGATCTATGATCTTGAAGCTGAAAAATGCACCATGCATTGGGTCTTCACAAAACTCATCCATAAATTCACTGGTCGCACTGTAAGTCTCTTCAACCTATATGTGCCTGTTTCAATTTCGGAAAAAAAATACTGCTGGAAAATGCTTGAAATTTATCTCAACTTACAGCAGCTAGAGAACATCATTGTAGCAGGGGACTTGAATGTTACCCTGGCCCCCAATGAGAAAAAGGGGGCTCTCCTGTTAGAGACCCCTCGAGGGAATGGATCAAGGATATCATCCTTGGTTGGGATCTAATTGATATAAAGCCGATCAAAGGTAAATTTACTTGGTCCAATAAGAGGATTGGACCTGGACATATAGCAGCTCGGCTAGACAGGTTTCTTGTCCACTCCTCTTTCCTCTCACTTGGACTGCTAACCTCCTCCAAAATATTGCCTCATTGTACCTCCGATCACAACCCTATTTTGCTGGATCTGGCTCTAGACCAAGGCCTTGGCCCCATACCTTTCCGCTTCAGCCCTCTTTGGATTCAACAAGAGGATTTTATGCTGGTGGTTTCCACTTCCTGGGGAAACCATTTAAGAGGGTCTCCCTCCTTCATCTGGGAAGAAAAAATAAAAAGACTGAAACATGATCTTAAATAGTGGGTAAAGCTAATCACCTCCCCCATTACAATAAGGAAAAAATCTTAATCAGATCTGGAAGCCCACCAAACCTTCATGGAAGCCAGCCCCATCACCGAAAGTCTTCTCAGCAAGGAAGAGGTTCTTCAGAAAGACTTCTTCTCTGCTTGCAGATTAGAGGAGGAGTACTGGAGACAAAAGTCTCGAAGTCTTTGGCTACTAAGCGAGGACAAAAACACCAAGTACTTTCATAAGCAGGCTAAGTCTTGGAAAAACTTTAAAGCGGTCCCTGAAATAAATTTCCAAGGAGCTCTGCTGAAGGATTTTGAAGATATTAAACATGCTGCCGTGTCTACTTTCAAAGACTTATTCACTGCCCCTGTAGAGGCCCAGCTGGACCCCTCCTCTCATCCTTTTGGCCTCATTCTGTCCCTCATCACTCCCGAAGAAAACCACCTACTTGCTGCCCCTGTTACCATGAATGAACTTAAATCTGCCCTTGAGCTTATGAAACCTTATAGCGCCCCTGGGATGGATGGATTTACTGCTCGCTTCTTCACCTACTGCTGGTTAGTTATCAAGCGGGACCTTCTAAAAATGATTCGGTACTCCCAAGAGACCAATAAATTAGGTGGAAGTACAAACTCCTCATTCCTTGCCCTAATCCCGAAAGAAAAAGGAGCCTCAACTTTCAATTGCTTCAGGCCGATCTCGTTGTGCAATACTGGGTACAAGCTTATAACCAAAATGATAGCCTCCAGGATTAAAAGAATGCTGCCCAGGATAATCCCGGAAAATCAAGGCAGATTCATCAAAGGAAGAAAAATCCTCGACAACATCATTCTTGTCCAAGAAGCTATTCATTCAAGCTGTCACCGCAAAGAGAAAGGTATGGTCATTAAACTCGACTTAGCTAATGCTTTTGACCATGTTAGGCATGATTTTCTGTTTGCGGTAATGGGAAAGTTTGGATTCTCAAACTCCTTTATATGCTGGGTCAAAGGTTGTGTGAGTGGGCCATGGATAGCACCTTTGGTCAATGGTCGGTCAACAAGCTTTTTCAAAGCCTCTAGAGGACTAAGACAGGGCTGCCCTCTGTCCCCGCTCCTCTATGTAATTCAAGCGTTAGTGCTTAGTTTTCAGCTCAATTTCTATCAGGAAATTCACACCCTCCCAGGCCTGAGGATGGCGAATAATGTTCGGGACATAAACCATGCACAATTTGCAGACGATACCTTGTTGTTGGGAGGAGAAAGTATCTATTCAGCTGAACATTTCAGATAAGAGATGGAAATTTATAAGGAGGTATCCGGAAGCAAAATTAATTTCCAAAAGAGCAGAATCTTCAGCTAGAACTGTTCGACAACAGAGCTAAGGGAGATAGCCAGAAAGCTGGGAATGGAAGGAGCAATGGATTGGGATGATTTCACTTATCTCGGCATTCCCATCTGCAAAACTAATATCAAATCAACAAAATGGGGGGCCACTCTAGAAAAAATTAAAGGAAAAATTCAAAACTAGAGCACCAACTGGCTCAATCTTGCTGGGAAAACGATTCTTCTCAAATCTGTTTTGAACAGCATGCCAATTTATCAATCTTCTATCTTCTTAGCCCCTGGAGTGGTAATTCGGAAGATAGAAAGCCTACTTAAAAAATTCATCTGGGAAGGTGGGAAAGGGAATGAAAAGAAGCTGCACCTCATTAGCTGGGAAAAAATCCAAAAGCCGAGGGATGAGGGAGGGCTGCAGGTAAGGAGTCTATCTACCCAAAATCTTGCCCTAGGAGCTAAATTGCTATGGCAGCTGATAATAGGGAAAGAAAGCTGGAGCAAAAGAGTTCTTCGCAAAAAATATTTTCCAGGAGCAAGGAAGAGATGTCTTGATACTCATCCTCCGAACAGAGTTGGCTCTTTGATCTTTGATGTTTGTCTCAAAGCCCTGGGCCTCTTCAGAAGTAACCTCTTTTGGATTCCCGGAAGTGGGAAAAAAATCAGAGTCTGGGAGGACTCCATTCTGGGAGAAACCCCATTGGGGCAGCTCAGGGAAGTGAAAATATTAAGAATTGGCTTATAGACAAAGGAGTCACCTCCTTATGGGATCTCTCGGCATGGAATGACAACAATTGGGTTGGCTGGGACTTTGGCAACCTTCCTTCAGACTTAGAATCAGAAGCAGAAGTCCTAACCAACCTCCTTCAAGGAAAATCGCCCCTAAAAGCAGACTCCAGAGATAAACGTGGGTGGGGACACATCTCAGGAAGGTACTCAGCCTCAGAAGGATATAAGTTCTTCAAAGCAATCCCTACTGCTGCGCCCAATCCAGCGATCTGGAAATATCTGTGGATTAAAGCATTCATACCCAAAATTGATATGTTCTGCTGGATTTTAGCCCATAAAAGCATCCTCTCTAGAGAAAATCTGAAGAAAAGAGGCATGGAAGGCCCAACCCGCTGCCCTCTCTACAAAAATGAAGATGAAACCACAGATCATTTAACACTAGGATGTCCTTATGCCAGAGAAGTTTGGAGAGAAGCTTTAGCGCTCCCTGATTTTAACCTTCCATGCACTACCCAGGCCCTCTTTACAGATTGGATGTAGATCTCTCCATTCAGCTTATCCAAGAAAGTACTGCTTCAAACTACCTGGAGATGGATTCCCAAAGCCATCTATTGGAACATTTGGATAGAGAGGAACAACCGAATATTCAGGGAAAAAGAACTTCCTCCCTCTAAAATAGCAATGAAAGCCAAAGAAATCTTAGGGGAAGCGATTGAACATAGTCCCTCCTGGAAAATAATTCTCTTCTCCTTCCTGCAGAGTCACAGTGGTTAGACCAGATTGATCCAAAACATAAGCTTCGAAGTTGGCCAGCTCACTCCAAGTTTGCAGAATTGGAAATTAGGTTGGACAAGCCTGGCTTCATCAACTGGAAAGCATATTTGAACGAGATCTGCCTCTTCTTCGATGGGGCATCCAAGGGCAATCCAGGTAAGGCTGGAGGGGGAGGAGTTTTTGTCTCTCCTGCAGGGACAGTTGTTAGTAGTTATGCCTGGGGAATTGGCATTGACTCCAACAATACAGTCGAATTCTGTGGGTTATGGCAAGGACTTCGGATAGCCCACTCCAAAGGACTCACCAAGTTGGTGGTTTCTGGTGACTCAAGATTGCTAATTCAAGCGTTGATAAGGAAGAAGCTGCCCTCTCAACTCAAGTTGGATTTAATTTTCCAAAAAATACAGCTGCTCATAAAAAGGTTTGTGTCCATTAAATTTTACCATGTATTGCGTGGGTTGAACTCATTGGCAGATGGAGAAGCCAATAAGGGCTCCCTCTTAAGCAGAGGATCCTTACAGATAGATGGAAATGCAACCCGTTGTGATGTCCCCTAAAGTTAGCATCCTTACGATCTGCTCTTGGTAAGCTAAACCAATATGCAGTCTACAATGGTACATTAAGGAATCTCCTACTGACGTTCTTGGGAAAAAATCTCTGCACAAATCTCTTGATTCCCAAGGAACTCGTGACCCTCAGCAGAGCCGGATATTCTATTTAACCCATGCGTCAATAGTCTCTACTGGTATCTTTGCTTTTGATGTTTCGGAGGTGAACCAGTGTTCCGATCATTCTAAGTAGCGGTTCAACTCTGTTTTCCTTCGACTAGATCAATCAAAGAAGTTTGTGACAAGGCTAGCTAAGCAATGGCTTCGACGGGCTCTTCGTCAGAGTCTGGACCGACTGTTGAGGAAAGGCGGGACACATTGGAGCATGCTATGTACAAGCAGAAATTCAAGACCAGCGCCTGCAGGAGACCATGATGGCTGGAGAAAAGAGCTGGAATAGGCTCAACGATGTCCTCAGAAAGCTTTGAGCACCACTCGGCCGCTCTGGAGGAAATCAATTAGGATGTACACACCAGTCTCAAAGATGGCGCCAATGTGCATTGGGATGGAAACCGAATTAGTGCGCTGGAACTGGCTGTCTACAAGCTCATCAAAAAATGGACAAATGCTGGTCTCTGAATCTCGTCAAGCCCTATCTCCTTCTACTCTTGCTCTTCTATCCCTGTGAAGCTGCGTCTTCTCTTATCTCTCTACTTTTGTCAAGATGGAATCTTGTACTACAGTAATCAAGCCGTTGGACTTCATAGGATGCTTTCCACCCGAGGGACAGAGATTCCCATCCAGCTATGCAAGATTGGAATTTTGTTAAAGCACTCTGCAGCTGATTTGCAGTCCCCAATATAATCTATCCTAATGTTACGGTAAAAAAAAAAAACATAGCCTCCACATCTCTTCTCATACATATATAGCTACCACCATTCTAGATGTTGCATTTATTTTATAGTCTATTTTGTTTCATTCATTTAATTGAATGTGAATTTATTGTATCATTGTCTTTTTTGCAATAGATGTGTGTATTTGGTTCCATATATGCTCTTTCATTTCATTTCCACATAAATTCGAATCAGTGGTATTAGACTAACCTGCTCTTTTGCTTTTCTCTATGCATGTCCTCGACGAGGTCTAGATATAGACAGTTGGGTATTGAACTAGTTGAGCTTGAGAAATACCTCCCTCTACAGCCTAAGATACCTCCCATGGCTAAGGAAAAGAGAGAAGACAATTTTGAATATCCTTATATAAATTTGTTTCTCGAGAAATACCTGACACAACAAAGGAATGAGATGACGGACAATTTCACCCAAATCCTTCGACAGATGCTAGAGACAACTAAGGAATTACCAAGTATAAAAGTAGTCATTACGCAGTAGAAGATTGATTATCCAAGGAAGCTGCGTTAGCAATTTGAAACTCTCGACGTTTCGATCCTTACTCTAGGATCATCCTCAGGAGACAAACGAAGACTGTGATCCTTTGTCTCCTGAGGATGATCCTAGAGTAAGGATCGAAACGTCGAGAGTTTCAAATTGCTAACGCAGCTTCCTTGGATAATCAATTACCAAGTAGTCACTTCGAAGGATTGCCATCCTTGAATGTACACTTTCGGATGATCAACACCCTTCAATGTACACGTTAAATCTGATATTCCTTTATTTGAAGGCAGATTGATGCTAATTCCCTATATAAATGGTTGAGTCTGCTAGAAAGCTATTTTTCTATCCACAACTTCTCTGATATGGAAAATATTATTTTTACACTCCTTAAGGTTGTGCCTCATGTCAAATATTGGTGGGACACCTATTGTGAGCAAAATTCCACATGAAGTACCAATATTTTTGCAGATGACCATCCTTGTTTTTATTTTTTGGAACCCCTCAAGGAGCAATACTACCCCATTGACAAATATGACAACTAGTACACAAAATGGACCATTTTGTGTCAGTACAGGGACAAAAATGTGTTGTAGTACACTAAAAAATTTCACACCTTACACACAAAGATGAGTATCAGAGACTACAAGCATTACCTGTTTCTAGTGTCCACACTGGTAAATACCAAGGACAACAAGGAAACAAAAATTGTTGAACAAGTTTTGTGCATCCATCAAGGAAAATTAAAGATCTATTGGGATGTCAAAGAAATACAACCTTTTCACCTCACCAAACGCCTCACTAGAGCTCAGCTCAAAAAATAGTTCGTCATATGATAAGGGACCCAATGCAATTGTAATGTCCTCTTCTGCTTAGGCATTTGAGGACCAACCCGCTAACCTATGTGATTCCTATAGGTTTGAGCGGGTATTGACGGTCAAGGAATCAGTCGAAGATTGATGCCATATATAGAAGATCTAGGGCATCAATATTATATCACCATTGGGTCGAAGAGGGCCACTAGAGCCAAAGGCCACCTGCATGCATGACATTCGGGCATTATTTAATGATGCATGCACCCGACTAAGTCTCCATGCGCATGCATGCAAGTCAACTGCAAATTAGAAGATAAAGTGACCTAATTAGGTCAACAGTTAGGGTTTGCGCATGCATGCAAGTCAACTGCAAATTAGAAGGTAAAGTGACCTAATTAGGTCAAAAGTTAGGGTTTTCACAGTTGAAAGTTATAAAAGAAAGATAAAGTGAATGGAGAAGTCACCTATGTGATAATTTATTTGTGGAGTCGAATTGGAGAGCTCGACGAGCTAAGTTGGGGCTGAGCGCATGCTCAGCTAATTGGTGTATTTCGGTAGCGAAATCTATCTGCCCTAGTTCATCATTAGGTTGGATCATCCAGGTTCAACACTAGTTCATCATCAGGTTACATTCAGCAGTTATTCCTGGAAGTTGATTATTCATCCATCCAGAGGGTTTCACCATCACACTGTGTCACCGTGATTAGAGACAAAGCAATTCATTTTCCTACCTACATGGTTCAGAACTTCTGCATGCTGCTTCCATCATCATCAGAGGGGTATTATAACCCTAGTGCACATCATCCAGGCTTCTAGCAGCAGCTTATTTATTATTCTGGAGCTTATACAGTTTGAGAGGAGGGCGCATTCGCCTGTGGAGGACGATTTGTTGTATCTCCTTATTCCTCCGGCAGAATCCTTGCATGCTGGGACCAGTGTCTTCACCATCAGCTGATCTATATACTGGTATGTACATGCATTGATTTCTCCTATTTTATAGCATCTCAGTATTTTTCTAGGGAACATATTTGCATGCAACTGCATGCATGCAAAGTTTGGGGTTTGCTTTCCTATTTGATTAAGAAGTAAGTCTATTAGCCATCTACAGTATACACATAAACAGGAAAATATCAGTTTGGAATACTATAGTGGTATCAGATCTATTTTCCTTTCTAGCTGTGGGCATGCAAAAATTATAAATGAATCCAGGAGACCCATACAACATTATTCACGGGAGACAAAGGTATAGAGACAGAGAAGAGGAGTTAGAGGACATAGATTTGGTGAACATAGAGTATTAGTTTGAAAAAGGAAAAGAAACAATGGCTGATGATGATAAGATAGCTTTCAATAGTCTCATATCAGCCATAAAATAACTCACCACTGGGAAAAAATAAATGATGAGCACCTTCAGGCAAATGACTAAGAAGAATGAGCCCACCCCACATAGTCCCTTATTTCCCAACAGTGATAGGGTATCCACCAGCAGTAGTAGGGAGCACTTACATACCAACATGTACAGTCATACCCATATATACAAGCCTTTCCGACCTACAATACCTCAATTCTTAGATAGTCCAGCTGCAGTGCCTCTAGCACAAGCAGAACCAGAAGAACCCATGAGTGCATATCTGAGAGAATATAGGGCTTTAGGAGAGTACTTCCATTCAGCCATGACCTTCACTGACTTTTTCCACTTTAAAAGTAAGAACAAACCCAAAGCTTACAATATGCCATTCACCCAGAACTATGAGTTACAGTGCACCGTAGGGAAACTGACTATCCCTACCTTTGAGGGCACACGGGGTGGCCCAGCTAGGAATTGGGTGCAGAAGTTGGATACATACTAACCCCATGATTGAGACATGTGCCATTAAATTGGCTACTTTTCATTTGGATGGAGAAGCACATGAGTGGTGGTACCATGAGTTAGTAACATTGGGTCACAACACCATCACCTCATACACAGATTTTACACAGAGGCTCATTGAGCAGTCTGATCGAAAGGATCCAGAGGTAAAATTTAGGGAGCTGGCACATCTCAAGCAGACATGGAGTGCATATGCTTTTATTTCTGAGTTTCAGAGGATAGCATTCATGGTCACAAATATATCAGAGAGCAGGTTGATTATGTTGTTCACTGAGGCTCTCACCGAACCCTTACGGGGATGGGTCAAGTCTTATAGGCCCACCACCCTAGCAGATGCCATCAGATGGACTAGAGACTTGCAGGATGCAGTGCCCAAAAATAGGTTTCCTCCCAGGACCAATGTTCATATTAAAGATAAATAAAGGAAACCATGGCCCAAGAAAAAATGGATGGACAATGATGCCTGACAGGACCTTAGAAGAAAAAAGTTATGTTTCACTTGCCAGGAACCATGGATACCAGGTCATAGATGTTCAGGAAAAGGAAAGGCCTAATACATAGAGGTTTATTCCAACTGTGGGAAGGATGAGGATTACCAGGATCAGGAGCAAGGAGAGACAACAGAGACAGTTACCGAGGGACATGCCTCAGGAGGTAGCATTGCTACCATGACAGGGGTTCCTAGATTCCACACTCTTTGGATCAGAGGTACCGTACAGGGCCATAGAGTGGGAGTACTAATAGATGGTGGGACATCCCACAACTTTATTGATGCTGCATGGGTTAACAAGAGAGACATTCAGACTGAGAGCTTTGATGGGTTTTTGGTAGCAGCAGCAGGTCACACCATGGAGTGTAGTCAGAGGATTCCTAAATTAAAGGTAATGCTTGGGAATTATATAGTGATAGAGACATTTTATGTGGTATATCTACCTGACATGAATGTGGTACCAGGAGTTCAGTGTTTGTATTCCATAGGGAAGTATTCAACAAATTATCAGATCATGGAGATGGAGTTTACAGGAGCAGAAGGACAGAATGTGGTATTGAGAGGGATGAATACCTATCCTCCCACAGCAGTGACATCACACAGGATGGAGGCAGTACTCCGGCAGGGAGATATTGAGTGGGTTGCAAAGTGTATGGTTACCTTCAAGAAACCACCAGATGAGTCCACACAACATCCAGCAGATATAGAGGCCTTACTACAGAAGCACAAGGTAGTATTCAGAGACCTTCCAACAGGTCGACCTCCAGATAGGGGATTTGAGCACATTATTGAGTTAGAGGAGGGGACCCAAGCAGTTATCACCACTCCTTACATACATCCCAAGAGCTATAAAGATGAGATAGAGAGTACAATCAAGGAACTACTCAAGGTGGGATACATCAAACCTAGCTCCAGTCCCTTTGCATCTTCAGTAGTGCTAGTGAAGAAAAATGATGGAATCTTATGCATGTGCATTGATTACAGTGCACTCAATAAGAAGACCATAAAGAACAGGTATCCCATCCCTAGGATTGATGAGTTAATGGATGAACTACTGGGGGCAAAGTACTTTTCCAAAATTGATCTCCGCTCAAGGTACCATTAGATTCGGGTCAGGGAATAGGATGTTCCAAAGACCACTTTCCGTTGCCACTACAAACATTATGAGTTTCTAGTGATGCCATTTGGGATCACTAATGCACTAGCTACTTTCCAATCATGCATGAACCATATCTCCAGGACACGGTTGCGTATATTCTGGTATTCTTCGATGACATATTGATATACAGTTAGACTTGGGAAGAACATTTGAGACATCTTGATGAAGTACTTGGTATTCTACAGGAGCAGTCACTATATGCCAAAATGTCCAAGTGTGAGTTCGACATGCAGGAGATGTTGTACTTAGGACATGTGATAGGGGCCAACGGGGTCCAGGTGCACTTAGAGAAGATTCGGGAAATTTTGGATTGGCCTACACCTAAAAATGTGACAGAACTGAGGGGCTTTTTGGGCCTTTGCAGCTACTACAGGAGGTATGTCAGCGGATTCTCACAGATGACCGCACCCCTCTTATATCTTACCAAGAAGGGAGCATTTAGTTGGTCAGAGGCAGCACAACAAACATTCGAGAAATTGAAGGAGGTAATGAGTTCATGCCCGGTATTAGCTTTACCATACTTTTCTCAATCCTTTGTGTTAGAATGTGATGCTTCAGGAGAGGGAATTGGGGTAGTTTTGATGCAGAAAAACCACCCCATTGCATTTGAGAGCAGGAAGCTCAAAGACTATGAGTGCCACTATTCGATATATGACAAAGAGATGTTAGCTATCCTTCATGCGCTAACCAAGTTCATGCAGTACTTAGTAGGTGCCAGGTTCAAGGTTAAGACATATCACAATAGCCTGAAAGACTTCCTAGAGCAGAAAGAGCCAAATGAGAGACAACATAAATGGGTAAGTAAAACTCAGGCTTATGACTTCGAGATTGAGTACGTAAAGGGGAAGAGAAATGTAGTGGCCGATGCACTTTCTAGACGACAAGCTACTTTATCCCTTATGAGCATCTCATAAGATTGGAGGTCTCATCTCTTGGTTGAGTACTCCAAAGATAAGTTTGCTTGCGAGCTATTGGATGGACAAATTCAGGATGATAGGTACAGGGTCATTGATGATATCATATACTACAAAAACATAATATTCTTGGTTCTAGAGTCTCCCCTCAAGAAGAAAATATTACAGGCATCGCATGATTCACCATTAGCAGGGCATCAGGGGTTTCTCAAGACCTACAGACAGATTAGAGAAAGGTTCTCATGGAAGGGCCTCAAGAAATATGTGACACAACATGTGAGGGAGTGCAGCTTGTGCCAACAAAACAAAATAGAGCACATCCACCCTGCTAGTTTACTACATCCCTTACCTATTCCCGAGCAGAAATGGGAGAGCATTTCTATGGACTTCATTACTAGGCTGCCCAAGGTCCAAGGTAGAGACTGCTTGTACGTAGTAGTGGATAGATTGACTAAGTTTGCTCACTTCTTTGCCATATCATCAGATTATTCAGCAGCATAGGTAGAAGAACTATTTTTAAGAGAGGTATTTAGACTCCATGGGTTACCCAAGACCATTGTCTGTGACAGGGACAACAAATTCATAGGAGCCTTTTGGCAAGAGCTTTTTCGGTTAGTGGGGACCGAGTTAGCCATGAGCACAAGTTATTGTCCGCAGAGTGACGGACAGACAGAGATTGTTAATAAATGGATTGAGGGATACTTGAGAAATTACGTATCAGGTCAGTAGAGGACATGGATCAAATGGTTACACTTGGGTGAACATTGTTACACCACCACCTACCATATGACCATTAGGATGACCCCTTTCCGAGCCCTGTATGGGTATGATGCTTCCACTTTTGCAGACCAGATATTTGGTGATACCAGGCCCCCCAAGGCCAAGGAGTGGATTCAGGAGGGTCAAGATATCCTCAAGATACTCAGGGAGAACATACAGGCTGCTCAGAATCAATAGAAGATATATGCAGACAGGCACAGAGTTGAGCGCATTTTTGAGGTGGGAGACTTCTTTTATTTATGCCTCCATCCTTACCGATAGTCATCTCTTAAAAAGAAAGGAGCATAAAAAATCCAACCTCGTTTCTATGGTCCATAAAATATAATTCAGAAGGTCAAAGAGGTAGCATCTGAGCTAGAACTACCCGCAGAGAGCAAGATTCACAACGTATTTCATGTCTCCAATCTCAAGAAGGTGGTTGGTCAACAGATTGTTACATCTTTCGAGCTACCTCCCCTTGATGATGAGGGGAAATTGGTTCTAATTCCAGAGCGCATCCTAGAGGTGTGAGAGTGAAAACTAAGGAACAAAATCATCAGAGATTACCTGGTTCAGTGGAAAGATATGCCTATAGAGGAGGCTACTTAGGAGGCAGAATAGGTATTACAGCACCCAGCTTTACAGTTGCTTGAGGACAATCAAATTCAAGCGGGGAGGACTGTAATGTCCTCTTCTGCTTAGGCATTTGAGGACCAACCCACTAACTTATGTGATTCCTATAGGTTCAAGCGGGTACTGACAGTCAAGGAATCAGCCGAAGACTGATGCCATATATAGAAGATCTAGGGCATCAATATTATATCACCATTGGGTCGAAGAGGGCCACTAGAGCCAACGACCACCTGCATGCATGACATCCAGGCATTATTTAAAGATCCACATGCACCCGATTAAGTATCCACGCGCATGCATGCAAGTCAACTGCAAATTAGAAGATAAAGTGACCTAATTAGGTCAAAAGGTAGGGTTTGCGCATGCATTCAAGTCAAATGCAAATTAGAAGGTAAAGTGACCTAATTAGGTCAAAATTTGGGGTTTTCGTAGTTGAAAGCTATAAAAGAAAGATAAAGTGAATGGAGAAGTCACTTATGTGATAATTGATTTGTGGAGTCGAATTGGAGAGCTCGACGAGCTAAGTTGGGGTTGACCGCATGGTCAACTAATTGGTGTATTTTGGCAGCGAAATCTATCTGCCCTAGTTCATCATCAGGTTGGATCATCCAGGTTCAACACTAGTTCATCATCAGGTTACATTCAATAGTTATTCCGGGAAGTTGATTATTCATCCATCCAGAGGGTTTCACCTTCACACCGTGTCACCGTGATTAGAGACAAAGAAATTCGTTTTCCTACCTATAGGGTTCAGAACTTCCGCATGCTGCTTCCATCATCATCAGAGCGGTATTATAACCCTAGTGCACATCATCCGGGCTTCCAGCAGCAGCTTATTTATTATTCTGGAACTTATACAGTTTGAGAGGAGGGTGCATTCACCTGTGGAGTATGATTTGGTGTATCTCCTTATTCCTCCAGTAGAATCCTTGCATGCTGGGTCCAGTCTCTTCACCATCAGCTGATCTATATACTGGTATGTACATGCATTGATTTCTCCTATTTTATAGCATCTCAGTATTTTTCTAGGGCACATATTTACATGCATGCAAATTTCGGGGTTTGCTTTCGTATTTGATTAAGAAGTAAGTCTATTAGCCATCTACAGTATACACATAAATAGGAAAATATCAGTTTGGAATATTACATCAATGGAGACCATTGCCTCTTAAGGGGAAAGGAATAATCTGTACAACTATCAATGGGCACACACCTATTCCACTGGATCAAAACAAATTTTCTAGTTTGGTAGTTTTGACAAGTTTTTGGGTCAATAGACTGGTCCAAATGAATAACGAAAACCATCCACCTACTTGACTCGCTCAAAACAATTTTTCTAGTTTGGAAGTTTTTACGATTTTTTGGATCCAAAACTTTAGGGATTGTTTTGAGTCCTTAAAAAATGTTTTTTGGTGACACAACAATATATATGTATCCAAATTTAGGTTTGGACATCTAAAAATGTTTCCTTCTTTGCTAGCCCTTTCCAATGAGCTATCGAATGCCATAAATGAAGATCATATGCAAACGTTATGGCCCTGAGAAGTTGTCGTATCAACTAAACCACTTCGGGACCCACAAACCTTTTTATGGATCATATCCTAGGGTTAGGTTTTTGGATATTAGGGGTTTTCCTTATGATTATGATGAATAGTCCCTTTCGTGGTATTTTTGTAATCAACTAGTCACAAATGAGCGTAGCCGCCACATATCTTCTCAAAGATATAACTACCACCATTCTACTTGCTTGTCTTTTATAGTATGTCCCATTTCATTCATTTAATAGAATATGTATTTACTTTGTTACTGTGTTTCTTGCAATATATATGTGTATGTAGTTCTATATACGCTCTTTCATTTCATTCTCATATAAATATGGATCAATGGTATCAGAGCATCCTACTCTTTTTATTATTTCTTTGTGCATGTCCCCGATGAGGTCAAGATATATACAATTGAGTCTTGAACTAGTTGATCTTGAGAAAGGCCACCCTTGGTGGTCCAAGACACCTCCGACAGTCGAGGAAAAGAGATAAGACAAAGCATAAGATCCTATCAAGATGTTGCTCGAGGAAACCCTTATGCAACAAAGGAATAAGATGATGGACAATTTCACCCAAATCGTTTGATGAATGCTGACAATGGAGGGATCATCAAGAAGTCACTTTGGAGGAGACACACCATTCAAGGTACAAATTAACCTTGATATCCCTTTATTTGAAGGACATATTCATGTTGATGCCCTAGATAAATGGTTGAGTCTGATAGAGGGCTATTTTTTTGTCCACAATTTCTCCAATATAGACAAATATTGTTTTTGCAATCCTTAAGGCTACGCCCCATGTCAAATATTGGCGGGAAACCTATTGTGAGAAAAATGCCATTGACGAGACTGATATTTTAGGGGCCTTTTCCCCTTGGGAATCTTTTGTTGAATCTATCAAGGAGCAATACTACCCCATTGGAAACTATGATGACCAATACACAAAATGGACCATTCTACGTCAAGAGAGGGCCCAAGCAGTGATATAGTATACCAAAATTTTTCATACCTTACGCAAAAAGTTGGGTATCAAATGTTGAGATTACATCATCAAGAGTCATTCTCTAGTCTTGTGAGTAATATCAAGACACTAGACTTGTGAGTAATATCAAGCCCCACAAATATCATCATATGATTGAGGTGGTGATGTTGTAAAGCTTGTGAGTAATATCAAGATAATAGACTTGTGAGTAATATCAAGTCAATAAAGCTTGTGAGTAATATCAAGATGAGTCTTGTGAGTAATATAAATACAATAGACTTGTGAGTAATATCAAGTCAGTAGACTTGTGAGTACTATCAAGTTCTACAAATATCCTCATGTTCTGAGGTGGTGTACTTTACTATGTAAAGTGGATATACTATGTGATGTATGGATAGTCATGGTCAATAGGTGCTACAAGTGTCCTTTAGGGAGTAGCTACCCCTAGAGTGATTTACTTTAGCATGTGACTATATGAACCAGGGTAATACATATGATCATAGGTTCAAAACAATTCTTATGAGTATGATATGATATAGAATTAATGAAAACACATATGGACCATGCGGGGGAAATGAATATGAGCACAAAGATGGAGAGAGAATTCAAATTTCTCATGTTGCCACCAAGTGAACTCGAATTGATAAGACATCAGTTAAGTATTAGTAATGGTAAACAAGTTCAGTTAATTTAGGAATCAACTCCTTAATTTATGCAAGTGGTTGTTGAATATGACACTGATGGAGAAGCAATAGTTTTGTTCAGTTACATTCAGTTATGTTCATTTACATTCAGTTTTGTTTAGTTGCATTTAGTTCTATTTAGTTACACTCAGTTGCATGCAGTACCATCCAGTGCAGTTCAATACACTCAGTTAGAGTTAGTTAATTAATGGAAGGTGCATATCTTTTTGTGGGAGATAATTTGGAGTGCCAACATGGCACCAAGTCAGTGAGGGTGCATATCTTCTAGTGGGAGATAATCATGGAGTGTTATCTTGGCACCAGGTCAATGGGGGGTGCATGATTGAAGATGTATCAATATTCTAAGTGTTGACAAGTTAACCATGCATGCAACCATTCTATTTTTGTTGTATAACCTAATTTGACTTGTTATTAAAGTGTTATGCACTTGGCAAGTTATATACGGTGTTCCCTTTGATCTCCACCCTCTGGTGCTCTCGGTGAAAGCAATCTAGCATTGTATTGTAATCATTCTCTGCCACTTATCAATCATACTCTAAGATTGTTTGCTAGGTTTTTTATTCTCCGAATCAGTGGAGGATTTTCCCATGGTAAATCTTGTGTTCTATGGTTTGATTTATGTCTTTGGATTATTGATGAGATTTATACGCAATGTTATTGTGGATTAAAGATTTAAAGTTCAATTACCTTCATATTTTGCTCAATCACTAACATCAAAGAATCCAAGTGTCACCTGGTTCTGAAATATTGCAATGGACTATATCGGTACATCCGAACAGAGGTGAAATTTCTGGACATCTCTTCATTGGGAGCCACTTACAAATATGTTGTCAAAATATGGAAGAAGTTTCAGCAAAAGAATAAACGAGATTTTGGGCCTGCAAATTCACCAGAGTTGAAGCATGGAAAAGGAAACCCAAAGCCACAAAAAATGGCATTGCGAGGATAACCAACATCAAGGTAACTTGTCCAAGAAGGGTAATGAGAAGGTT
The DNA here is from genome assembly GCA_001517045.1 of Pseudotsuga menziesii. NCBI lineage: Eukaryota > Viridiplantae > Streptophyta > Pinopsida > Pinales > Pinaceae > Pseudotsuga > Pseudotsuga menziesii. The sequence continues at coordinate 247,724 of LPNX010427037.1, read as the reverse complement.
AATAAGGATATTGGAAAGTAGTGCAAGTTTCAAAAAATCCCCTGGTACAACACTGATGAATTTTGCTCAAAGTAGTCATTAGTGGCCAAAATGAAAGCTTCATAATCAAATCCTGGTTCTAATTCTGATTCAAAACCCAACATCATAGTCATAGAAAAGGAAAGTGGATCATTGATGTAGAAAGAAAATTTAATAAGGACATTGGAAAGTGGCATGAGTTTCGGAAAATACCCCAGCACAACACTAATGAATGTCACTCAAATTAGTTATTGGTGGTTGAGATGAAAGCTTCAAAATCATATCTTAGTTTTGACTTTGATTCAAAACCCAATTCCATAGTCACATACAAGGGGAAGTGGATCAATTGCATAGTCTCTACCACACATATTCATCAAGAGGAGTTAGAAGGGTCAAAGGTAGACGAGCACCTTGTCCAGTCACAAATGTGGGTGAACGGGATCCCCCTACATTTTGTTGTTGACAGAAGCGACCAAACGAGCCTGATATCAATAGAAGTCATCAAGATATTGGAGCTACCCATAACACCATGCCCACAACCATACACCATCAATTGGATAATCCAATGCCAAGTATCTGTGTAAGTCATAAGTGGAGTCTACCATACGACATCAAGACTTTCAAAGATGTCAAGGTACTCTGTGATGTGGTCCCACTTGAATCCTGAGATATTCTTTTAGGACACCCATATATTTGGAAGCATCATGTTGTATATGATTCATGGCATCATAGTGTCATTATCACTTTGGAATGACATCTCTATCGGATAATAGAGCTAGTTGCAACTACTGCAGTATTTTTGAACTCTACAAAGCAATGCATGAATATAATCTCCCACACTAGGAATTTTTCCCTCTTCACAATTGCCTCTAAAGGTGAACATTAGATAAAAAAGACCTCTACAACCTCTACATAGTGTCCCTCTACTCAGCAGAAACATGAAGAATGTAAAGGCATTATTTCCTCGCCTATCTGGGTATTTCTACAGTTTAAGGCGATGCATTCATGTGTTACTCCAGAAAGAAATCATCTAGATCAATTTAGGCCAAGGACAATAAGGTAACTAAAATTGTTTAACGGGTCCAACACATCCATCAATAGAAATTACAACCCTATTAGGCTGTTAAGAAAGGAAACCTTTTCACCTCAGCAAATGCCTCACCAGGATCTCAATTCAGCACATAGTTCACCATATGATCTGGCACTCAAAGCAATGGAGACCATTGCTTCTCAAGGGGGGAGGACTGATCCATATGGGTATCAGTGGCCACCCACCTGTTCCATTGTCTGAAAACAACTTTTTTCAGTTTGGTAATTTTGACAGGTTTTCAAGTTAGTGGATTGGTTCAGATGGATATGAGGAGATAACCACCTATTCCACTAGCTCAAAATAGTTTTTCCAGTTTGGCAGGTTTTACAATTTTTTAGACCTGAAACTTTCGAGGATGATTTGAGGCCTTAAATGACATTTTATGGCGATGAATTTGTCTAAAACGTAATAAAATGCAAGTATGGACATCCAAAATGTGTCCTTCTTGGCTAGACCTTTCATTCATTTAATAGAATATGATTTTATTGTATCACTGTGTTTCTTGCATGATGATGAGTTATGCATGGGTGATTGATCCAAATTTATGTGAGAAGAAAATGNGTGTGTGTGTGTGTGTGTGTGTGTGTGTGTGTGTGTGTATGTATGTATTTGGTTCTATATATTCTCTTTCATTTTCTTCTCACATAAATTTGGATCAATCACCCATGCATAACTCATCATCATGCAATGATCAAATCAACATTTTTTCCATGTTACAATGCCAAGGGAAAATACCCAAGTACTTCATCTGGTTTCAAGGATGGTACCTAGCTAAACCTTGTATTCTTCAGCTCACAAGGATAGGTCAACAATAGGGATTCAATTTATTGCAAAATATACTAATTATGAGCTCAACACGTTAATTATGGGAATAGAACCTACAAGGGGATAATAACGCTCAATCCCACAACCGTTTGAGCTAGAGCCAATTGATAATCACATAACCTTATATGAGCATTTTAAAAGAGATGGATGCAATGGGACGAAAAATAAAATAGGGGGAGGGTGATCTATCAACAAGTAGATCAAATGCTGACATCACATAATCATCACTAATAAACTAAGTGTTAGCTTCAATGTGCATCGATTACCATCGCTCCCAATGCTACACAAAGCATTAGATAGAGCAATCATTAGAAGCGTTATCATAATGCATGCATTTTGTCTTAATATTCTTTTTAAACCAATAATAATTTTTTACCAATAACTTACTGAAAACACATTCAAAATAAACACATTATGAATCTGTCACTTTTAAACAATATATCATGCACAAGTTATAACTAAAAACACATTTAAAATAAATACATCATTATAAGCATATCACATTATAAGTCTATAGACCTATACTAACTAAAAAGCAATCAAGATATAACTCTATTTAAGCAATGTATCATGCACAAGTTGTAAAACTAATGCCCATAAAATATATCATGCTTAGCCCCCAATAAGAAATACCCAACAATTGGCAACTTTCAAGTTAGCATTCATTTTTAGCTTGAGAAATGTAACGCCCACATCATGGACAAAATGCACACCAATTATGATTGCATATTATGTGTATATGTTTCCAAACCATCTTGCACACACATCAAAACAAAATTCCTAGTTGTGTGCAATTCACCACATCATTTTGCATATAATCCTAAATCCTAACCCATAGTATAGAAAAAAAACAGTGTCACACATACATCATAGTATTGTGTCATCATCATAATATATCAACATAACTATCGCATTAAATGCATAAAAATGATAGTAAACTTCATGAGATATCATCATAACCACATAAGTAAGAAAGACAATGCTTATACATCATAGTATTGTGTCATCATCATAATATATCAACATAACTATCGCATTGAATGCATAAAAATGATAGTAAACTTGATGAGATATCATCATAACCACATAAGTAAGAAAGACAATGCTTATAGGATAAAACCATCAACATATTTATTACTCTAGCACAAACAAGTTTGCGGGACCATTAGTAGCTTATATATGGAAAATAATTAACGAGGTTAAACTTTTAGAATGATGTTATTGCAAAAAGATTCAAGGCATATTATTAACTAATGCAATACTTTATGATCACGTAGGTGTTGACTAGAAAGTGGGTCATTAATATCACGACAAATCCTAATTGAGAGGTATTATATATATATACCATTCACTTTGTGCATGTTTATTGATTTGTTTATTGATGTGTCACATTATTTGGTATAATTATTTTGTTTGTTTTAATATATATACTTAATTTGGTATGACTATATATGTGTGTGTTTTGCAATATTTAAAGAGTATTATGAATTGTCAATTTTTGTTAGTTTATTTGGTTAAGGCGTGGGTCTCGTTAGCATGGTGACCTGGGTTCAATTGTTCTTAGGGGTAAGTTACTTGGGAGGACACACCAAAAAATCCAGTCATTTTAAGGATTGGTGTGGCCTAGGTAGGATGCAATCCCGAGTAACTTTGATGGCGTAGATGCCCCTGGATTGCGGTTCTTAACCAATGGTTCACTGCTATCGACCCCAAGTGACAGGCAATCCAACAAAAAAAGAGAGTATCATGAATTATATTTATCTTTTGATAATTTTGTACATAATCATTATTAGGACTTGATTTGATAATATTTATTTGATTTTATACTATTTGTTTTCATTTATTTATAAATGTATCAGTGAATTCAGAAATTGATATTCTTAATAAATTATTTTTTACAACATAGAGGGAATGCAACTATGGCCATGTTGTATGAAGGGAAGAGGAGGAAATAAGAAAATGCCATTAAAGAATTTACATGGTTGAATGGTAGAAGCATGACTTATCATGATCATTTGAAAGAAAATATGTCAATGACTTATCCCAACAATTAGTGGTTGATTATATTAGAGAGAAACATGTCCAATCATTACCCAAGTGGTGAAGATGATGCACTAAACATAGGAATAAATGCAACAATCTATGTCATTCGTTCATTCTATACCACATGTTTAAATTATAGCATGTATTATGATTTTATTGCCCAATTTTGTAGACTTACAATACCACCCTTTGTTTGCATTTTTTTACAGGTGCATTTGTTCCCATCCATGTGGCCATACAAACATCATTCACATTAAGAATGTCGATGACTAACATGTCATACTTGATTAGAGAGTGAAATTCGAGTTCAATTAATCTAATTGTGCCAATCATTGTGATCAAAACCTAATAGAGTGAAAATTAGGTTATGTTCATAAAAATATATTATACCATGCTAGTGTACTTCTCATCTTCCAATATCTTAGTTTTGCATGTAGGTGGTGGAATACGTTTCTCTGAAGTAATGTAAAGGAACATTGTTATCATGAAAAACTCACACACCTGTGACAATTTCACACTTCACACGGTATAGTTCCATCAACATACAACATGCACATAGATAAAGACACCTTCACAAGGTCTAAAGAGCAGAACAAGCCCAAGATAGATGAAAACCAAAAATAATGTTGGTTAAACTCTGGTTACTAGTGTTGCAGCACAACGTCCTTGTCTTTGTTGGACAAGGAGGACCTTGATTAGGATGAGTGTTTGCCTCCATTTGGAGCTCACCTCACCAAGGTGTTTGTATTAGCTTGACCATTGGGCAATACAAGTGATTTGGCTGATTATGATAGTTGAAGTTTGCATGCTCTCACCTTTATTTATTATTTCATTTAATTTGTTATTGTTTCTATTTTGTTTTGTCTTAGTTTTCTTCTAACAATCTATGCAGGATCACTTGGGGTCATCCATCCTCACCATTCCACCCTCCAAAAAGGGGCTTGATACTAAGGCCTTGTTTCAACCTACAAGGACTGGCCCCAACCCAAATCGGGAAGCACTCTTGTGCATTATTTCCTGCATCAAATATCATGACAATGGGATGATATGTATTAACTCTGAAAAATATGTGGGATGAAAGAAGGAGCCTTATGTTTTCCTAAAGCACTAAATCCAAGTGCTTTTTTAATCTGATGAGTTGGATGGATTAGTGGTTTGTACTAAGACACGATCTAAGATTAAAATATGTTTTTAAAAACAATAATGTTATCCTAAGAAGAGAGTAACATTATTATTACTCATTAGTGGCATATATGGGGTTAAAGGTATATGATATGATCCCAAGGGGGGATATATGAGGTTAAATGTACATGTAATGATGTAATGTAAGGGTTTTCAACCAAGTATCCATAAGTTTAAATAACTATTTCCCAAATTTTTTAGTGAAAGTAGGGGGCCAGTAGGATACAATGGAAATCAACATTCCATGTAACTTCAAAATTTGAGTCATGAAGACTTGGAAACTGATGATGTTGTAAAAGGGTGTGGTAAGGCATAAAAGATAAAAAATTGGAAAGACGATTGGTTATGACCATGAAGATTGATTTATTACCATCTTTGGAAATCCCTACTATAAAATCCATAGAGATAGATGGGTTGGGATCGAAATTGGTTGTGACGCCCTTAAAAATTTCATTGTCTCGCCCTAGTGTCTTTGTCAAGTGTCATAGGCTACTGAGAAGTTTTGATATCTATTTTCATGCCTTCCCAAAATATTTAGTACTTAATTCTTTCATAGGTTTTTATAAAAAAAAAGCAGTTGGAATAAATCTGAGGCGATGGAGATCAAGAGGCAGGCGTTGTGAATGCTAGGTTAGGGTTCTGCAGGTTTCAACTTTTTTTATTGGTGTTGCAAGGGTTTTCAAGATTTGACAGGTTTGTGCGCATCTGAACAGGAGAGTCAATGGGGGAAACCCAACCCTTCCCTCTTAAGGAAAGGTAAAGAATACATGGACGAAGGTCAATTGGATGCCTAGCAGGAAAAGGGAGGAGAAGGAATGAGTGGAAGCAGGGGATTTCAAAAAGTAGGGATGGATTCGAGGTGTCCATGGAAATAAATCCAAAAAGGTTCCCTCCCTTTTTATCAAATCAGAGGGATTGCGATTTCATATCCAATATATGAAAGATCATGCACTAATAGGAAAATTTGTGGGAATTTGGCCATCAAATAAATATTTGATCTGGTGGATCAACATGGCCTGGAATCCTCAAATCCACTATGATTTGCAGCTGGGAGCCAAAGGATTCTTCATAGTGAAAATTTTCAATATGGGTGATAGGAATAGGATTTTTGAAGGAGGCCCCTACTTCTTCAATTAGGCAGTTTTATACCTCTGTTTTTGGAAAGAACGCTTTAATCCCGACAAAGAATATTTAACAATAGCACCCATCTAGATTAGATTATCTTTGTTTCCTTCAAAATATTGGAAGGAGGAGATCCTCAAAGATTTAGGAAATATGTTGGGGGCGTTCGTGAAGGTATCAGAGCATACTAGAAGAATGAGATATATGTCTTATGCTTGCATATGTGTTTACATGGACATCTCTAAAGAATTACCAGAGGGGATCAAAATTTCTTGGGAAGATGAGGAATGGTTTCAACCTATTAATTATGAGCATGTTCCCTTCAGATGTAGAAGATGTCACAGACTAGAAGAATGAGATATGCATCTTATGCTTGCATTTATGTTTACATGGACATATCTAAAGAATTACCAGAGGGGATCAAAATTTCTTGGGAAGATGAGGAATGGTTTCAACACATTGATTATGAGCATGTTCCCTTTAGATGTAGAAGATTCCACGAGCATGGTCATCTATTCCATGACTACCCATTGAATACCCCAATATTTCCATCGAAAAATAAAGAAGAAAATAATGTTGAGGGATTTACCAAGGTTACCAATTGGAAACGCCAGGCTAAGATAGGGCTAGGTCCTGAAATCCATAAGAGGCATCATCTAGAAAATAAATTTGATGTCCTTAATAAATATCCCAGGAAATATGGCGACATGGAGGTAGCAGAGAAGCAATTGGAGAAGAATAAAGGAACACACGGGGGAAGTGAGAATGTCATACCTATAGAAGGCCAAAATGCACAAGAGCATATTGACATGCAGGGTGAGGATATGGAAAATATTGACCTGGATGGGATTGAGAAAGTTTGCGCTAACCCAATATCAGGAGATATACCTTCACAATAGGTTTTTCTTTTGTGTGATGCAATTATTAAGATGAAAGCAGTGAAACCCCTAGGATTTGGTACTGAATCCTTGAAGGAAAAATATAATAGGAAGAAGACTACAGGTGAGAAGTGGGGAAGACGAAGTAATTTTCAACGCATAAAAAAGGTTGGGGAAAATTTGGTGGCATCAGGCTAGTATCCAACGATTACAGAGGCATTTTTTCGTCTTCAAAATTGTCCTCATGAAATTAGTCTCATGGAATATCAGAGGTTGTAACGAACCTCAAAAGAAACAAATTTTGAAGAGGAAAATTAAGAAGGAAAAGCCAACCATCATCATGTTTCAAGCGACAAAGTGCTATGAGGCAACTGTCAAGCAGTTAGGGGAGAAAAAATAGAAACGAAGTGAGATAATTGGCATAGATGCAACGACATGAGTCATTGGCATAATATGGAATCCACAAGAGGTGAGTCTGTGTGATTTTTTAGCCACCCCTTTTATTCTTTCTGCATAATTTCATATACTTGGTATGATTGTTAAATGTATTTCTATAGATGTGTATGGTCTAATTTTATCACCTCAAATACAGTCCTTAGATTCTTTGAGACATACAATTTTGTGGGTAGGACATAGACATTACGTTATTCGAGGAGATTTTAATCTCATTCGAAGCTTGGAGGAGAAGAAAGGAGGCCTCAGGATCCTGAACAACATCAATGGAAAATTCGGGGAGACAATTGATTATTTGAATCTTGTAGGTATTAAAACCTAGAATAAACTCTTTACCTAGAATAAAAAAAGGGCAGATGATCGGCAGATAGCGTTTAGACTAGATAGATTCCTAGTTTTGGAATCGATTCTAATGGGGGAGGGAAATTTAATCCCTTGTGTTACCCTCTACAAGATCTGATAATTGTCCTATTTGTCTGGATTGGAGAAGGGTAGGGAGAACCTCATATTAGCCTTTCGCTTCGAGCAATTTTGGTTATCCCACTTGTACTTACAGGCGTTGTTCAACCAATGTTGGAGTAAGTTCGAACCACCGAGAGATACCTCCATGTATCAATTTCATAAAAAGCTTAAGTTAATTAAGGAAGAAGTGAAATGCAGGAACAGAGAATCCTTTGGAAATATTCTTTTGAAAAAGAAATGCCTGGAGTAACAATTGAAGGACTTGCAACTTATGGCAATTGATAGGGGTTATACAAACGCTGTGAGGACAGAGGAAACCATGCTATTATTGGAATTGGATAAAAGGGGGAGTCAAGAGGAATTGTTATGGAAACAAAAATTGCACAACCATTAGCTAAAAGAGGGAGAGAGAAACACAAGATACTTTCATCGAGCAGTTGTTCAACACTGAAAATCAAACACGATATTTAGAATAAAAGATGGGATCGGTAACTATGTTGAAACTCAAAATGAAATTGAACAAGCTCTTAATCGTGTCTTTTGTGACTTGCAGGAGGAGCCAATTAATGATAGGGAGAGATCTAATGACCAAGTGACTCATTATATTGCTATGTTGGTCACACATGAACAAAAATGAATTTCTAATGAGGCCGGTGGAGATGCCAGAGCTGGAAGAAGTGGTTAAACAAATGGAAGGAGGTAAAGCACCAGGTCCCGATGGTTCCACAACAAAATTCTTCCATGCTTGTTGGGATTTGGTTAAAAATGTAGTGTTGACAATTGTGGAGGACTCTTGGAAAACATGGAAGGTGTTGATGGCCTTCAATTTTACATTCCTCAGTCTCATTATACCAAATGAGAGTGGAGATGACATGCCAAGTAAATTATGTCCTGTAGCTCTATGCAATGTCATTTATGAGATAATAACTAAAGTTATGGCAAACTATTTGAAACCTATACTCCCTTTACTTATCTTTCTTAAGCAAGTTGGTTTTGTGGAAGGCAGAAAAATATTGGACGAAATCCTTGTGGTTCATGAAATTATCCATTTACTGAAGGTAACAATTTTTCTTGGCATGTTGATCAAGCTATATTTATCAAAAGCTTATGATAGGTTAAATTGAAATTTTATGGAAAATATGTTGCATGCGTTTGGATTTAAGGAGCAATGGGTTAAGTGGGTGATTATTCTTTCATCCTCGACATTTTTTTCCATCCAGGTGAATGAAACTCCATCTCAACGGTATCTCTCATTTAGAGGGATACAAGATGGGGACTCGTTATCTCCATTTTCTTTTGTTCTCATGGAAAAAGGATTGTGAAGAACCTTGAAATCCACATGAAACATGCCAATGAAATGAGAGGGATAGAGCTCTATCGTGGAGCACCTGATCAAACCCATCAACTATTTGTAGACAACACAATATTGATGGGACGCTTGTATGTTCAAGAAGCTCCAGCTCTTAAGAGAGGTCTTGATAAAGTTTTGCAGGTAAGTGGGTTGGATATTAACAAAAGGGAATTGCAAGTCTAATTTTTAACACCCCTCAGATCTCAAGATGTAACATATTGAGGATCTTGGCGTTCCAATAAGGGAATTTGTCATCTAAATATTTAGGAGCACCCTTGGTAGATTTGGCGATAAAGCAAATTTCTTGGTAAGAGCAAGATCAAATCAAAATTAGAAAACTCGACATTTTGGGCCCTCAATTTCACTAGCAAACTAACGTTGGTTTGTGTTGTGCTTCAAGCAATGCCTTTGTATTTGTTCTTAGTTCTTGCAACCCCTAAATTAGTTCTGAAGAGGATTAAATCTTTGCAGCATAATTTATTGTGGGGTGGGACTAAGGACCGCCAGTAACAGGCTCTTATTGATTGGCAAACAATCTACACTCCCAAAGAGGTAGGTGGGATTGGAATCAAAGATATGGAAAGTAGTAATAAGGTCATGGGAGAAAGGATATGGTGGAAATGGATAACACATATGAATGAACCATGGGAATAACTCTAGCATAGGAAGTATGAGTCGAGGTGGGAAAAGAAAAACCCAATTCGGTTTGCAAAGGAAATTCATGGCTCACATATTTGTAAGGAAGCTCAGATGAACCGTTTGTTAGTTCAACAACACAATTTTTTGGAGATTTGTATGGAGAATCGACCTAATTCTTCCAATATTCTTGGCTATAGATGTTGTGGATGTCGGATGTGGTGGAGGTTCCCCATCTGTAGGCTCGAATTAGAGCATGTCAATTGGACAAGGTGAAAGATGTGTGGGATGGGAATGTAGCTGAGGGATAGTTTAGAATTTGAAAAAGTTGGGATTGGTGGCTGATGTTATTTTTTTCTAGATCTTATTAGCTCAATTAAGATCTTTGTCTAAAAGAATAACAAGTACAACAACATGCATAAGATATAAAAGATACACAAGACACAAAGATCTTCACCGAGGAAACCATAAAGGAGAAAACCCCACAAAATTTCTTAGAATAGTACAACCACAAAGATTGTGTCATAAGATGATCAAACCCAGTAATAAGAAGTATTCAATAGCTATATATGTCTCCTCCCTTGTCTCTCTCTCATGTGAACTTGAGTGAGTGTGAGCTGTGTATAAATGAGGGAGGGTGCCTCCCTATTTATACTAATTAAGTGACTGACATTTTACATGACTGGGGCCGACCTGTTACCCTAACAGGGACGACTTCTCCTAGAGAGACTCCAAATACACATTACATGATGTTACACTGGGGACTATTTCCCTGACTTACAATGGAGGTTGTACCTCAAGGTCTAGACACAATAAAGACATCTTCCAAGGAGGCAAACACATCTCCAATGGGGGTACAATGACATACAATGATAATATATATCAGAATATCTTCCGAAGTTACAAATACATCAACACTCCCTCTTAACTAGGAAGGTATTATCTCTATTCCAAAGTCATCAACACATACGGTATAGTCATCATCACAGAGTCATAGAGTCATCATCATAGCTGCTTCCATCATCATACTCTTATCGATCATCGAACGGTACTATCTGTCATCAGAAGTTTCTACAGAGCCATCCCTTTTTCATGTTGGGTGAGGCCTAGTCGTCATCCAGGTCTTCATCACATCTCGAGCAATCCATCTCGTAGGAACACTCTAGGACCTTCTTTATATTGCTACGACAATAAATTGCGTCTCCTACATTTATCTCATCGTATCCAGATATTCTCTTTTGTCCTGCAAAAAACAAAACAGAGCACAACCCAGATGCAGACCACCTATGTTCTATCACCATAGGAGTAAGATAGGATCTTTTCATGTCATCAAGACAACCTGCAGCTTCTGCTATGTGAGAATCTCCTAGTAGCACACTTAGTGCATTACATCTATGCACGGTCAACCTGTGTTCTACCAATAAAGGAGAACCGCCTAGGTGCACCTCACAAGCTTTGTGACCTTATCATCTCAACACAAGAACACACACATATATAGATATATATGTAAGGACTGATTACGGCTAAACAACATGCTACACCAGGACTTTAACTTCTAGGTCAACCTCAAGGATTTATTACATCTAAACAACCTACGTCCAGGTCATTTTCCGTTCAGATAACCTTCGAGGCATATTGCATCCGAGTAACCTGCGTACCATGCAAAGGATCATATTTACACTCAAACAATCTATCTCAAGACTGATTACGTCCAAGGATAACCTGCGAGCTTTGCCAGGACTGATTACATCCAAGGAAAACCTAAAGGACTGATTACATCCGAGCATCCTGCTTCACTAGGATTTTTCCCACTTGGACAACCTATCTAATTTCCCATGTGATATATCATGCATATTTGTCTTCTAGTTTCTCGCTCTTTCTAGCATAGAAACATATAAAGACTGATTACATCCAAGGATAATCTGCGAGCTTCGCCGGGACATATTACATCCAAGGACATCCTACAGGATTGATTGCGTCAGAGAAACATATGATCTTCGCTAGGATTTTATGCTTAGACAACCTGTCTCTCCAGCTATGCTATAACACATCACTCCCTCTTTCGAGGGGCCTCATTCTAGATCACACCAAATCTTTCTATGAACTACTCAACCTTCACTCTAGCTAGAAGCTTGGTCAATACATCGACTATCTGCTCATCCGTTGCCATGTACTGGAGCTTCACTTCTCCTCTTTTCACCATATCCCTGATATAGTGAAACTTGATCTCGATGTGTTTTGACTTGTCATGGAACACAGGGTTTTTTGACATTTTCATGCAACTCTAATTACCGTAGAAGATACAAGTCATATCCAACTGGGGATCAAACAAGTCAGACAACAGCTTTCTTAGTGACACTCCCTCTCAACTAGCCGAGCAAGCGACAACATACTTTGCCTCGGCTATACTCAATGCCACGCATGATTGCTTCTTGATGAACCAAGAGATCACACCAGATCCCAAACCGAAGCAACAGCCCGAAACGCTCTTCCTGTCAGTGGCGCTACCTGCCCAATCTGAATCAACATAACCATGTAGGTTAATCTTCTGATTCGCATCATATTTGAGCCCATAATCCACTTTACCTTTTAGCTACCTCGGTACATGCTTTGCAACTATCAGGTGAACATGTCTTATATCCATCAGGAACTGGCTCAAGGTGTTCACTCCAAAGCATATGTTTGGCCTTATATTCGGTAGGTACATCAATGAGGCAATCATTTGACGATACATGGTGGCATCAACCGACTTAGATGAAGCATCACTAAGAAGCTTCAAGTTAGATTCCATAGGTGTGGCTATTTCCTTGTAGTCCAACATTCTAAATCTCTTTGAAATCTCCATTGCATACTTTCCTTGACCAAGGAAGATCCCATCTGTACTCTGCTGCACCTCCATGCCTAAGAAGTAGTACATCATGCCTAGGCCTTTCATCTTGAACTCTACAACAAGTCTCCTCTTTGCATCTTTAATAAGTTCCTCTTCGCTTGTTAGGAACATGTCATCGACATATAGCAGGAGCATCATAGGTCTTTCATCTTCAACCTTGAAGTAAAGGTTGGAATTTTATTTACTCTTGGTAAATCCTAGGCTCATCAGGAAGTTATCCATCCCGTCGTACCATGTCCTCGGTGCCTATTTCATCCATACAAGGTCTTCTTCAATTTGCACACATGGGTCTGTCTATCACGTGTCTCGAATTCCGGTGGTTGTTCCATGTACACTTCCTCCTTGACGACACCATTCAAGAAGGTTATCTTGACATCCATCTAGTGTATCTTCCATTTCATAACTGCAGCTAATGCAAGTATGGTCCTAATGGAAGTGTACCTTTCCACGGGTGCAATTGTCTCCTCATAGTCTATGCCTTCTTTCTGTGAGAAGCCTCGTGCTTCGAATCTTACCTTGTATTCCTCAATGCTACCATCTGCAACATGATTTATCTTGTAGATCCACTTTGAATTCATGACATACTTCTTTTTCAATCTCAGAACTATCTCCCAGACATTATTCTTCATGATCGAATGATATTCCTTGATCATAGCATCCTTCCATTCTTTATTTTCTGCAGCCTCTTCATAGGTGGAAGGTTCTTTGTCAATGATGTCACACAACAGGGCCACATATCTATTGTAGGGATTTTCCCTTTTTCTTTCTCTATGTATTCCTTCTGGAGCACGATACCTTTCTGCTTCTCATACGAGCTCCCATGACCATGCTGGTTTCCTCTTGTGGGAGTCCTTCGCTAGGATTGTCTCTACCTGCTCTTGTGGTTCTGCCATGTCATGATCTTAATGGTCTTCTGGAATTGCTTTTCCAATTTCCATACATTGGGCTCTCATTTATTCAGGTTCCTCGTCCTCTTGAATATGTGTCCTCCTAGATCTGAAGTATGTTGAGTCTTCATCAAAACTTACATATCTACCAATGTCGATCTTCTTGAATCCTGGGAAGTATATTCGATAGGCCTTTGATGTATCACTGTATCCTACGAATATACCCTTCCTCCCAGAAGGATCAATCTTGGTCCTTTTCTCCTTTGGGATATGTATGTACACTGGGAAACCAAATATTCTCAAATGGATGACTTCTGGTTTTTCTCCTGAGAAATCCTCTTTCAGAGTCTTGTTGTCAAGTACTCGATGAGGAGTACAATTCTGTATATTCACAGCTATCCTTGTTTCCTCCACCCAAAGGTGTAGAGGAAGATCCTGGTCATGTAGCATTGCTTTTGTTGCTTCCATTTTTGTTCCGCAACCCCATTTTGTTGAGGATTGTATGGAGTGCTCAACTCCCTCTTAGTCCCAGATTCTCTCCAGAGTTCCTTGAATTCTTCCAAGGTGAATTCTCCACCATTGTCTAACCGCAAAGTCTTGATCTTCCTATTGGTTTGGTTCTCGATCAAGGCTTTATATTCCTTGAACTTACCGAAAACTTCATTTTTCCCTTTCAAGAAATAAATCCAAGTCTTACGTGAGAAATCATCTATAAAGGAAACATAGTATACATACCCGCTTAATGATCTAGAAGACATGGGTTCGCATACATCTGAGTGTACTATCTCCAGTATTCCTTTAGCCTTTCTCTCATTGTTGGGAAATGTCTTATTCACATTCTTTCCTTGTGCACATACTTTGCAAATACCTTCATGATTTTCTTGGATCTATGGAAGACCAGAGACTGCTTTTCTTGCCATCGATAGTGTTTTGTAGTGAACATGTGAAGCCTCCTATGCCACAGGTTTCTTGGTTCAATTGACTCATGAACCAGTTCTTGCTCACGTTGTCCCCTTAGCTTGTACAAGCCAACGTCTTCTTCCCCAATCATTGTTCCATCATCTATTGTATTCGCTCTAGGCCACATCAGAACTTGGCCATAGACAAATGCAACTTTCATACCCTTTGCATCTAGTGTAGAGATGGAGAGAAGATTCTTCTTCAAACCTGGAACATATAGCACATCCTTCATATTTAAAGATTTCCCAGAGTCTATCTTGTATGAGCATCTCCACTCCCTTTTATGGGGTATTGACAATCATCCCCAAGTTTCACCTTGTGAGGTGACTCATGTCCACACATATTAATGAATGATTCCCTGTATCCCGTCATGTGTTTAGAAGCTCCACTATCCACAAGCCAATCATTACTTCCGTGTGAGATAGTGCCAGTTAGTGTTGAGATTGACACCTAATCTTCATCTGAATCATCATTTCCTCTTCTAATTTTTTTGTTTGTTGGTTCATTGTCTTCGACAATATGAGCACAGTGTCTCTTTTTCTTGATGGGACAGTCTCTTGCAAACTGTCCCTTTTCATCACAAGTATAGCATCGAACATTGGAAGGATCTCTCTTGGTCTTCTTTTGTTTATTGTCCTTCTTCTTGTAGTTCTTCCTGGGGTGAACTGTAAGAGCTTGATTTTCAGTTGCTCCCATCTTCTCTTCTCTTGTCACGAGTCAAGCTTCTTCTTGTGCACATTCTTCTCGGAGTCTACTGAAAGAGATCAACCTCCTTCTTGCACAGATTCCTTTAGTGAATGAGTCCCATGACCTAGGGAGATCATTCAAGGTAGTCATTACAATTTCTCCTTCTTCGACATTCTCTTCAACTACTTCAAGTTATTCTTTGAGTTGAGAAACCCTTGTGAAGTAAGACTGTATAGTCTTGGAGTTTTGTATCTTCACATTCTTAAACTGGTTCCTCAAAGTCATCTTCTGATTGATGTTCTTATCTTCGAACATCTTTGTCAAAGCATCATCTACTTCCTTCGATGTCTCGAATGAAGACACATGGGGGATGAAGTGATCCTTAATAGAATCTGCAATAATTCTCTTGACCTTAGCCAAGCTTCTATTATGAGCATCCTTAGCCTCACATTCCTCTGGTTCTGGAACCTCTTCAGTAATGTACTGATCTAAATCATTTTCTTCAAGGATCGGGGTGATTCTGTACTTCCATGATCGGAAGTTATCAACCCCTCCAAGCTTGTCCTCAAGCTGAGTATGGCGAGTCATATTTTCAAATGAGAACCTCAAATGGAAATATCAAAGATTTAGACCTTACTAATTTGAGGTGTCCGACCTGGTTCCAGAGCTGGTTGACCTAGGGTTTGTCAGAGAAACCCTAATTTTCAAAACTTGGAGTTTGAGAATTTTGTTTGGACAGAAAGATGCGCCTCCTTGAGGCGAGTTTCTCAGCATGATCACTTTTTGAATACTGAGGTAGGAAGCCTCCAAAACTTGATGCCCTAGTTTCTCCCGCACTAGTGACAAGGTCAAAATTGAAACTTCTTCAAATATGAAATTGCTTCCACCAAAAGATGCGCCCTATTGAGGTGAGTTATCCCAGACTCTTTCCTTATGATTTGTGGAGATAACACCTTGAACTAGGAAGCCCTAGTTTCTGCTGCTGTACAATGCCTTCTTTCAGAGAGGCTCTGATACCATGCTAGTTTTTTCTAGATCTGATTAGCTTAATTAGGATCTTTGTCTAAAATAATAACAAGTACATCAAGATGCATAAGATATAACAAATACACAAGACACAAATATTTTCAATGGGGAAACCATAAAGGAGAAAACCCTGCTGACTTCCTCAGAATAGTACAGTCACAAAGACAGTGTCATAAGATGATCAAACCCAGTAATAAGAAGTATTCAAAAACTATCCATCTCTCCTCCCTTGTCTCTCTTTCTCTCTCTCATGCGAACTTGAGTGAGTGTGAGGTGTGTTTAAATGAGGGAGGGCGCCTCCCTATTTATACTAATCAAGTGACTGACCTTTTACATGACTGGGTCCGACCTATTACCCTAACAGGGCCGACTTCTCCTAGAGAGACTCCAAATACACATTACTTGATGTTACACTGTGGACTATTGCCCCGACTTACAACGGATGGTGTACCTCAAGGTCTAGACACAATAAAGACATCCCGCAAGGAGGCAAACACATATCCAATGGGGATACAACAACATACAATGATAATATACATCAGAATATCTTCCAAAGTTACAAATACATCAACAGCAGGCTCAAAGCCCATTGGAAAACATGCAGGAGTTTAAAGGAATTCTTTGAGATCAACATATCCCAATTCAAACTAGGAAAGATAAGATTCAATGGGGTTATTCTCTTGCCGGATCCTGTAATATCAAAGAAGTGATTAGTTTTGTTGGATGGGTACCATAACCTTCAAAAAGAACGTAAATGGTACAAAATTTGGAAGGCAAATTTGTGGCAAAATTTTCAACGTTCCTTTGGATCTTATTGAGGCCGCACATTCTTACCTGAGAGAACTTGTTGAAGAGGGGGTTCATTGGGCCTTCTTGGTGTTGTATGTGTAGCAAGGAAGGCGAAAAAATAAACCATCTTTTATATGGATGTGAATTTGCCTCAACTATCTAGGAAAAAGGAGAAGGAATTTTTTGACCATCAACTTACGTTCAAGGTCATCCATACCTATCCATCACTAATTGGAAGAAAGAACCTTTTAAGAATTCCTTGTTGAATAGGATATGAGAACTTTTTCCAAGATCTGTGGTGTGGGAAGTATGGAAGGAGCATAATAATAGAGTTTTCGAAGGCAAGTCAAGGGATGTGGGGAAACGTGACATATTTTGAAAAGTCATGTTAAATGAATGCTTCAATTAAATAGTTGGGGGGTGATGACAGGAGAACATGGGTGGAAGAAAGTATTATCCTCAGAGGTTGCGACGTTCATTTCCTCCCAAAGTATATAGAGTGTTTTCGGAGAAAGGTAGTCATAAAAAATAGTCCGGCCTCCAACGGGTTCTTTTAAACTTAATTTTGATGGCGCTTCAAAAGGGAATCCAGGGCCTATAGGGTTTGGTGGATCCATAAAAGATCATTATGGGCCTTTCCAGAAGAAAATATCAGTTCCTTGTTATTAAGATAGAATCAAAGGTAACTTTTTTACATCATCTAGCATATATTTCACAAGGCTAGTCTTTAGCAGCAGATATATCAGCGAAAAGTCTCAAAAAACAACATTCAAAAAGTTACTGCCAAACAGTGGCATGTCATGATCAATGAGATCACCAACTACTCCAATAGAGCCCCAAGTTGACTAAGAATCCAAGTCAAAGCCTGGAAGCTAATCCAAAGAAGCACCTCTGGGTGTCATAACAAAACAGAGGGAAGTGTCCACCTTTGACATCCAAAGGATGTAATATATGAAACCATATACACAGTCATCAAAGATGTGAAAAATAATAGGTGTAAAATACAAGCTAAAAGAGCTGTAATGTACCCTTTACCAAATATACACCTTTAGAATATTCTAAATAATGAAGAAGGCCAGAGGCAAAAGATAATGCTTCTTTGGATAAGCCATCCGCTATGACGTTGTGTTCTTTGTAAAAATGGCATGCATCAAGTTGGAGAAAAGATGATTCCAGCTCTCTGATATATAGACACCATTCGTCAAGATTGAGGGCAGAGAGGTCAGCGCTCCTATTGAACGAGTTAATAATGGTAGAAGAGTCTCCATGAATATGAAGATTTGGTAGACCAATCAATTTTGCTAAGTACAGAAGTGTCCAAAGAGCGAGAAGTTCTGATCTTGTGTAGGTGCTCAATCCAACACCCAATTTCAAGTAGTATAAGTGATCATGACTGATAAGGAGATGTACACCAATACCCCCCTCCGAGTTGGCTGATGCCCCATTAAATAACCCTGCCAGAAAATCAAAGACAGCAACAGGACCAATAATTCTCTTTTTAATATTAACGTGTGCATCTACAGGATGTTGCTGAAGCTGCTCCATCATGCAGTATACTATGTGCTTTAGTCTGGTTTGGAGTCATAAAAAATACACCTATTCCTAGTTAACCACAGTTGCCAACACATCAAAAGAGGCATATAGGTCAGCAATCTTTCATTTCTGAACCAATGCTCTAGATTCTGCGAGTATGTAGTCTCCTTCCAGATAAAAGGATGGTGTAGGACAGTACTAAGGGCCTGGATAACCTCAAGGGTGAAGCTGCAGTCAATAAAAATGTGGCTAATAGTCTTGGAAGAACATTTACATAAACAACACCAGTTAGGATTGATCCACCCCTTTTTGTTAAGGTTATCCCAAGTATTTATCCTATTGGTTAGACATAACCAATTGAAGCAAATAATCTTCAATGGGATATTGCAATTCCAGATCTGTATGAGCGTTCTATCCGGGCGATCAGGTGTAGAGCAAGCTGAGATGAGATCATATGACAACTTTACACTTACCATGCCATTCCTGTTATTGTACATCCATACCAGAGAGTCCAAACCCTCACCTAATCTGATGCAACCATGAGATAGTCCATCAATATACCTGGTCCAGGTATCCCTCCAATGTCCATCTAATTCCAAGTCTTCCGCAGTGAGCCAGTAAGACTAAGAGGCTGATCCAATACCCCAGTTGTGTGCATCAGAGAGGTAAGTGATACCATAGTCCTCTAAGTATGCCCTAAGGTCCTCAGGAAGGATGTAATCAGTGTCGAGACCAGCAATATGATCGATTCCAATTTTAATCTTGTGTCCATTCCCAACCTTCCAACCCAGACATCTAGTAATCCACGTGATAGCTCTAATGAAACCGTTCCAGAAGAAAGAAGTACCCTGAACCGAAAATACTCGGATTCAAAGCCATTCATCAACTTGTTTATGCTTGAGATATTTATTCTTGACAATAGTGGTCCAAATACCATCACCATTCAAAACATGCCATAGGATTTTCAGTCTAAGAGCCAGACTGAACCAATCCAAGTTCTTAATATTCCATCCCCCTAATTCATATGGCTGAGAGATCGGATGCCAATCCACTAGGTGTGTTCTATAATTCCCCTTTGAGTTTCCCCAGAGAAAATTGAAAATGGCTCGCTAAAGATAGTTAATAATAGTTCTGGGCATGCGAGCAAGAGAGAGCCAATATATAGCCAGTCCCAAAAGAACTGAATTGACCAGCATCAGTCTAACTTTGAGGGATAATAACCTGTAGGTCCAGTTACTAATTCTTTCATCAAATTTTCTGATAAACCATCTCCAATCATTAACATAATATCCTGGAGGCTTAAGATGATACCCTAAGTACTTGAAACCCATAGACAAAGGTTCCATTTTAAAAGCCAATAGTGAGGAGATCCTTGCCCTACTAATCTCATCAATGTCATTATATAGGAAATATGACTTTTCATCACTGAATTTCATACCTGTAGCCGAACAGAAGAGATCTAACAATACTTTATAATGTTTCCATTCTTCCACAGTCCCAAGGCCAAACAGTAAGACATCATCAACAAATAACAAGTGTGTAAGATATAAAATCTGAGAAACCTTAACACCAGTGATGTCCCCATTAAGCTGAGCATTTGAGATAAGTAGACTCGGACACTCAATGATCAGGATATAGAGGTGGGGGGATAGAGGACATCCCTGCCCGATACCCCGAGAAACAGTGAAAAATATGGAGGGGATCCCGTTGATAAGGACAACAAAATTTGAAGATTCCACACACCCCATATTCCAATTGACACCTAACACAGGTACACAAATCTGTAAAAGGACTAATCCAAGGAAAGTCCAGTTCACCTTGTCAAAGGCCTTTATCAGGTCTAACTTCAGAACCATGATCTTTTTGTTCTTATGCTTAATGGAATGCAGTACTTCCTATGCAATACCCACCGGTTCAATGATCTGTCTATGTGGAGAAACCCAAACTGGTTTCTAGAGATTGATCTGTCAAGTAGAGGCTTAAGTCTGTTCGCTGCTAATTTGGAGATAACTTTGTATATCAGGTTATAGAGGGATATAGGTCTGTGGTCAATAAAAGATAGTGGTTTGTCACATTTAGGGATGAGGGTTATAAAAGTAGAATTGAGAGCACCAGTTACCCTCCCATCCACCCTAGAATGTTCAACAACACTAAGAATGTCAAGACCAATGAGATTAAAGAAATGGAGATGGAATTATACAGGCCAACCATCAGGTCCTAGGATTTTGTCTTTCTTAAAGCCCTTAAGGACATCTTCAATTTCAGTAAGTGTGACCTCAGCCTGAAATAGTTCTATATCTCCCTCCTGGACAAAGGAGGGGAAAAGTCTGATAACTTTTAATTGTGCCTCAATATTGGTAGTACCCTCATCAACAAATAAGTCAGAGAAGTGTTGGGCACCCATATCCTTAAGCTTAGTCTCATCCTCAATTAGATCACCATATTGATTCTTGAATGCCCAAATAGATTTAGAGTTCCTTCTAGCTGAGGCATAAGAATAGAAAAACTTAGTGTTTGCATCCCCCTCCTTTAACCAGTCAATTCGACTCTTCAGTTTCCAGGTGATCACCTGATGTGCTAATAACTCCCCTTTCCTAGCCTTAAGCTGGGCAAGCTGTGAGGCTTCTTCAACAGTCAAAATACTAAAGATCCTGAAAGAGAGGATACTAGTAATAGTTGAATCAATCTCTAATGCCTCAAAGGATCTGGCAAAGGCAGTCCTCTTTTCCTAGTCTTTCACTGTAGACTTGAGTCTCTAAAGTTTAAAAGTTTTAAAGGTAAAGACAGACATAGGACCCAAAAATCTCGGAACAAGAGAAGTCCAAGAGGACTTAACAAGTGAGCCAAAATCCTTTTTCAATATCCAAGGCATGTTAAACTTAGCCAAGCCATGTTAAACTTAAAAGGGTAAAGATGACAGGGATGCAAGAAGTTCCACTTGAGACAAATAGGAAAGTGGCCAGAGATTATTATGGGTCTATTCTATGTGTTTTGTGGCATTATATTGGACAAGCCACAAATAATGTTGGGGAACTCGTCACTTCTAGAAGGGATCAGTTGCGCCCTACGAAGAAAATGGAGTCCCTCGAAGGAGATTGAAAGCTCATCATTAATATGGCAGATCGAATCCAAAAAGGATCGAAGGAAGTGAAAGTGGGACGTAATTGGAGGGGGCGAATTGGCGCTCCTACTTCAAAGCAACCCGGCAGTAACATTCAGTCACGCCAGGCGCCAAGCCAATAAACTAGCGGACTACATAGCAAACGAAGGAGTTCAAAGCAGACGGTGGGAGGAACTACCATACCAGGCGTTTAAAGATAAATGTAGGGACTTAGCGACCCAGGATATTGCCACCCTAGATACAGAGATACCAGCTAAAATTCGCATTAGTTGTAGGCGGTTTATTGAATGCATGTTGCCTGCGTGTTGGTTCTACTTGTACCGGAGATGAGATGAGAGCGATGTCAATGCTTATGCTCTGGAAGGGGGCAATTCAATGGAGTATTTTAATTGGCACCCGTGGGAAGTTTAATTCGACCTTCCATTTCAGGCCCCTGCTGGATGATAACGAGCATAGTCTTGGCTGGAGATCTTGTTGTTTCAAGGTTCTCTGGGTGGTAGCAGATTCTTTGTGCAGAGAAAGATCGAGTGGAATGGCGCCCTGCCACCGTATGCGGAGTCAAAGAGGTGGAGGAGGTCATGGCGAACGGAGTTTTGAAGGCCCACGAGGTAGCCATGCAGGGTGGTGGCTCTGCGCCAACAGAGGAGATTTTTTACTAGGGCCATTTCTATCTCTCTGAGACTCCAACTAACATTGAGGAGGCCATTATGAATATGGAGAAAGAATTACTGGTGGTAATAGAGTTTTGTTACAGCCCTCAAGTCACTGCCAATCCTTTGTTGCTTATGAGATCTCTCTTGGCTCGGTCAATGAAAGAATGATAAAACTTTGGGGAGATGGTTAACTGGATAGATTGGAAGGAATCTTGGACCTGTCTGAATTTCAGTTTCGGCGGCAAGCTTGGAGGGAAAGTGAAGAGGATGCCCAGGAGCAGGGACGCATAGACCCCGCAGCGTGCACATCAAAGGATGAGGTGGTGCCTTCTTCAAGGTCCGGGTAGTCCTGTTAATTCTCAATCTTTTCTGATATATGTGTGGTTTGATGGATAATATATATGTGATGGAACTGATAGTAGTCTATAGTAGCTATTGCTTACAGTACTTCAAGTTTAGAGGCCAGATGGCCGAAGTTTTGTATCTTTCTCCCTATAACAAACTGTTAAAGCAAGTTTTTCCCTAATTCCCCGCCAAGGGCAGGGATACAGTCAGATATGTGTCTGGTCTCCTTTTTTGTATCCATATGGTTTCCTTTAGCGAGGAGGCACAGTTTTGTATCCATATGTACAGTTCAACAATAATAGAAGAATTTTGATATCTTAATCACACATGCAAAAAAAAGGTTTTATCAAAGCTTGATTGACCTTCTATGGATAATGAATGAAACTCCGGTAGGATCCACTATTTTAAGGTTGAATTTTTTACTAGAAAAGTAAGCTCTTTATACCTCGATGTATTTTGATGCCATGTATATCCATGAGAAGGGTTCAGGATCCTTTGGATTAGTTGAACTATGGTGTCCTTCACCCATCATTAATGGCAAGCTTCCTCAACCCAACTTTGAATTGGTAAGAATAATGCAAATAAGGATCCATCCACCTCAAATTCTCTAGACAATCCGTCTATCGTCACATTTTATCTACCATTCTTATATATAATCTTATAATCATACCCAACATCTTAGTACCTCACTTATGTTGCTTTAGAGACGACAACATATGTTCAATGGAATATTTTAATCTATGATGATCAATCTTGATCTGGAAACACCTCCCTTTGAGATATGGGAGCCATGTCTCAGTTGCATGAAGGATGGATATCATCTCTTTCTCATATGTAGATTTGCCCAAATTTCGATCACATAATTGCTTATTGGTGAATGTCAAAGGGCGTCCTTCTTGCATCAATACTAATCCAATACCTCTTCCTTAGGAATCACATTCGAAGACAAAAGTCTTACTAAAATCAAACATTTCTGATATTGGAGTAGCGCACATGGCATTCTTTTGAGAATGCTTGTTTAGAGTCTTTTCTCCATACAAAGGATTTTTTTTTAGTAGTGAAGTTAAGTGAGCCACAATCTTTCCATAATTTTTCACAAATTTTTGTAGTAACTCGTAAGTTATAGGAACCCCCATAATCTCTTAAGGGTCTTGCGGCATGGCCAATCTTGTATAGCTTCCACTTTCTTGGGTTTTGTAACTCATACTCGTTCCTAACTCATAATGCAACCCAAGCATTCAACCTTTAAAACCCCAAAATCACAATTGGAACACTATATGATTAACTAGTGGTCACTAAATAGTTGCAAGGTGCGATTTACATGCTCTAGTGGGATTCCCATGTTGTAGATCAAGATATCATCAAAGTATGTAGCCATTTTGCCCCCATAACAACATTACAAATACCCATTTCAATAGAAAACATGTGTGTTTTGAGATGGTAGTCACCCATTTTGGAGTTTCACATTTTTACATTGGCCCCCACATTTCCTTGTATCATCATTTGCTATCATAATTTGGAAATTTTGGAAATTTGTATAGGATGATTATAACAATGTGTTTCTTCCACCATTTGTATATGGATAAAATTGTGGGTACTACCATTGTCAATCAATACAATCACTTTGTGGTGCTTGATGTAGTCAATCATCTTCAATGTTTGGGTTGTTAAGAAACTTGATATGGCATGGAAAAAGATTTGGGGTTCCTCAGTGGGAGCTCGCAAGGCGGTTTCGTCTTCCATACGAAGAGTGATATCCTCTATTGTTGGTTCTTGAGTGTCTTCAATTGTTATGCCTTCTTGGTGATCTTGTGGGGATACATCTACTTGGAATAACTTATGTTTTTTAAATTTATTCCCTCTAAAATATTTTTTATCACGGTTATAGAAAAGTCTGAGGTGTTGATGTTATTCCATCTTCTGAAGACAACTTTTGGATTCTAAATGTAAAAGGATTGGAGGTGTAGGGAGTGGGTTCCATGGTGGTTATAGTGTGAGTAGCTAATGCAAGTTTCTCTAGCTCTATCAAAATATTCCAACCATGTTTTGTGGCGTTGCATGATGACATGTGCTCTGATGGCCTCTTTGAGACCACTGGTGAATATTCTTTAGAAGAAAAATTAAATAAGCACTCGATGTGGATTTCCAATTGCTCAAAGGATGTAATAGTCCTTAATTGTGTCACTCTAATGAAAAATTTTCAATCTTCCTAGGTAGTGAGTGTCACACTCACAATGATCTTCACAAATTGAATCCAAGGAATCTAACCACAATAAGATTTATGATAACATTGCCACCTCTGCCAACGTTCTTAGTCTAAATATAAGACCACACTTTTAATTTATGTAGATCATTAGTAATTCCATGGAGACAAAAATAATGTTCCTTTTGGGTAATCCAACTCGATGGATCTAAGCCATCAAACTTGTGCATACCTTTGGAAGGTGGTTCCATGAGTTGTTATACTAAAAGGCTCCATATTGGGTATTTGGAAAGAGTGTGTAAATGCCTTGCAATTCATTTACAAATTCATCTTTGGTTGGATATATGATACCCATGTGGTGACATAACAATGCCAACAACTTGCACTAGTTATCAACCTTCTCATTGATACATCTAACATAAAGCTACATGTTAGCAACCATGTTTCCATCTCATTGGGCGTTTTGCCCAAGTCCATGTTTTGAATATCCATGGATTACATATTGTGAGTGTGGACCATGGAACCACTTATGACCTAGAAAGTGTTAACACCGACTATCTCAAGATGACCAATGGTTCAAGAGGAGTTTTTTGAGATAAACCCCCAAATAATGTTTTTTAGGTCCACACAAAAGGGTTGTTTTAGATGTATAACAACACAATGAACACAATGCAATTATTCTTTTGAGATAGGTCTCTCACAATGGTGTCGGTAGTCCCATTATGTGTGTGTGTGTGTGTGTGTGTGTTGTTGAAAATATTACTCCTTGTTGAATATTATTGGGTTGATAAAATTACTAAATTCCTTATGGCTTCAAATACATAGGAATTTCACTAGTTGGCTACATAGGCTAAGGTTTCTAGGGTCCTATGGACAAAGGAACATCAAGTGCTATAGCTCTCTAATATACCTAAAATTTTCCGACTTCCAAAGAATAATAGTCAATCAAATCTTTCATGAAACCAAATGAGGAGGACAGATAACACCCTTATATGTATTACTTGATACCCTAGTAAAGGAGAGTGATCTCCTTGAGTGTTGTTCTCGATGTATTATAGCAACATGATGGGCACTAGTTTATGCAAGGCTAGTTTTAGGTGCACCTAAAGGGATTTTGATATACATGAGGGTATGTGGTAGAAAATTCCATATCTAGGTGTTATTTGATGTGATACTACTCGAAGGGGTACCAACAGAGGTTATAAGGGTGTCCAACCAAGTGACACAACTTGTATTTTTCTTCATGTGTTCTTCCCTAGCCATAGTTTTGCCCATCGAATGAAAAGGATTTGTGATATTTAAAAACATTAGAACACATCTCTAGCCTAAACAAAAAAGTTTCAAAAATATGGAGGTGTGCAGGCTCAAGAAAGAGCTATAATACCACTTATGGTGTTCTTTAACCCTTAAACTTAAAACACAACCATATATAGATTTTATTATAATGTAGAAAATAAAATATTGTAATGTAGATTACCAAATACAAGGACAATTGAAATAAAAAAGTTTAGAATATATCCATGTATTATGATAATCTAATAGGAAGCAATTCACACTTGCCTCTTGAGGTGGGTGAATTTTCACTTGAGAAAAGCTCCAAATATAACAATACTTGACAAAACAATGAATAGTATCCTATCTCTTTAAATATGATTCAATAGACAAAAGCCTAACTACTTTTGGTCCCATCATTAATGAGTATCAACTGCCTAGAGGGCCTTAAGTAACAAAGAGACATTTTTTACATTAATGAATTATCCACTACTATCTAATGGGCCTTATTCAAAGGATATGGTTGCATGCATTAATTAACTAAATCCTATGTAGCATAAAGTAAAGAGGATAGCATAGGACCCTAACAATGCATACATAGTAGTGGTTGACCTAAGGAAGGGATCACATGTACAATGAGTGGATATGTATATATAGAGGTCATGTAGTCATTGTTGAGGGGAAATGTGAATAGGAGATATGAACGTATTGGGGGTATTTGAAGAATTTATCATATTCTTTAAGAAGTTGTCGTAAACTCGTTTCTCTTATCTATGTTGGAGTTGTTATCCACATCTACATTTTTCATACATTGTATGTACTATGGTTTATAATGTTAACTTAAGGATTAGGTACATAACATTTGCTATCAAAGACTTAAGATAGCATAATATATCAAGGTACACACCATGTATGGATAAATGTGGATCAAAACTCCAAGATACATAAGAGAGATGAGTTACATAATAATTTCTTAAAGAACATGAGAACCTCCTCCAAATAGCCCAATACATTCATATATCTAAATCACATGTTCATATTAATAATGATTACATGCCCTTTATGTATACCTATTCACTCATTGCACATGTGCGCCCTTCATTAGGCTGGCCAATATTTCATATGCATTTACTTCATTATGTATACATTTAACTCCATGTGTGCCTCCCTTAGGGCCATATCATATACATTTAACACTAGCATATACATTGTGTATAGTCATATGAAAAATATTTCTTTTAAAATTTGATACAATAGTTAAACAAAGGTATTATTCTTGAGGTTAATTGATCATAACAATGATTAATAATGTTCAGTGCTAGCAACGCATTTTAGTTATGTCTTCTACTACTTGTTGAATGCAATGCCACAATTTCAACTACGTCAAAACATTTTTCTTAAAAAAAAACAAGACAAATAAAACCATCAACATTACTAATCCCTCTAGTACCTTTAAAAATATATTAATACCATAAAATTAGAGAGAAACTTCCTCTAAATAAAAAGGGAAACTTAATAACATGCTCATTAAGAAGATCGCGTGCAAGAGGATGAACGAATATGAATCATAGGTTTTTTTTTCAGAGGAAAAAATACCAGTCTTTGTTATTCATAAGAATCAAAAGACATCATTTACATATACCATTTTTGTGACTGAGAGCACTATAGCAACCAGAACATCACACAAACATAAGATATATCAAGTCAGTCTACTGCCATCCAGAACAAAGAAAAAGTCTGATCATAGCAGACTTTTCTCATCATCCCTGAATTATCAAGTCAGAATATGCTGAGTAAGATCGAA
Source organism: Pseudotsuga menziesii (assembly GCA_001517045.1). Taxonomy (NCBI): domain Eukaryota; kingdom Viridiplantae; phylum Streptophyta; class Pinopsida; order Pinales; family Pinaceae; genus Pseudotsuga; species Pseudotsuga menziesii. The sequence goes on along the minus strand of LPNX010427037.1, from coordinate 219,494 downwards.
GATGATCGTCAAACATACATTCCTGAGCAAGACTTGCTAGCTGAGAGGTCTCAAACATAACAGATAAAGATGATCAATCAAATGCTGAAAGTCAAAAGCTGAAAAACATGAGACTCGACAACACTAAAAAAGAACAAAATGGCCATGATTAATGACCATACCATCCAAATTTTCAGAGAAAGTTCCATAACCCTTATCCAATTTCAAGGCCTGTTTAGAGAGTCCATCTGCCAGCGAGTTATGCTCACGGAATATGTTCTTGAAAATCACTGGAGGGGCCAATTGAAGCATATTTCTTATTTCATCACACCAATGCATCAGAGAAGGAACATCAAGCGCGGAAAGTCTGTTGAGCCAAGATATAATAACCATAGAGTCACCAAAAATCATATGTATGGGAAGACCCATCATTAAACTCACTCTAAGAACTGCCCAAAGAGCCAATAATTCCGCTCTAGTGTTCGTGCTGCAACCACATCCCATAGAGAAACTGTAGAAATGAGTATCATTTAGATAGATCACAAAACCCGAACCACCAATTTTCTCTGCAGCAGCCCCATCTAAAAATCCACAAGGAAAGGCCATCCGAGGTTTTGGACCAATATCCCGAATTTTATGAATTTTTATTGGAGCTGGGTAAGAATTTAAAAAACCTTCGATCCTGGAAATAAGAGCAGAGAAGGCAGGTTTGCTATTTTCAAATAGACAGTTATTTCTAAGTAGCCAGATACCCCAGAAAATAAAAAGTGGCAGATATCTAAATGGTGCAGAGCACGTAGAGGAGCTAAACCAATGAACTAGAAAGGATGGGACAGAGTTGTAGAAAGGAAGGGAGATCCCAAACTTTGCTGCGAAATGTACGAGAATACACACAGAAAAGGGGCAAGCCAAAAAGAGATGAAATACATTCTCTAGATTCCTTTCACATAGAATGCAGCGACTCGCGCCCTGGAACCCTCTATTCTGAAGCCGATCCCAAGTTAAAATCTGACCTCTAGCCAATAGCCAAGTAAAGCATGCGATTTTCAGTGGAATATGTTGTGTCCACAGGAAATCCAGAGCAGGTTCTTGAAACTCAAAACAACTGACAGAGAGAATGCAATCATAACCTTTTGCAGCACTTAAAGAACCAACATAATTATTATGTGACCAGAGAAGGGTATCGCGCTAATCAGAAAGACAAATTCTGCCAAATTCCAGCCCCCTGATAAATTTATCCCAAAGAGATTTCCATTCACCACTCAGATCAAGCTCCTCAGCCGTGAACCAGTAGCCCGAAGCAGAGGAAGTAAGATTCCTAGCTTGGGTTAGGGAGCATATCACATAGTCTTCCAAATACTCTCTCAAGTCTCTCAGCAAAATAAAAAAGGAACCCATACCCACAACAGGATCCGCACCTATACGGATTGCAGAACCATTGCCAACATGCCAAATAATCCCTTTACCAATCCACGGTAAGGTAGCTATTGAGAAGGGAGAAAACAACGTAATCTCCATAGTTATAACCCATAAGTAACTAATGCTCAATAGTTATAACCAACATGTTCATAGATTAAAAAAAAAAAATAGGTCTTGATTTGACGTTGGGTTTAAAAGTTTAAGAATGCTTTTCCTTTTAACTTCATTGTTATGTGATAACAAAGATGGGTAGGAGAAGAAAAAATAAATGGCAAAAAGAATAGGAAAATAAATAATGGGATTTATATTTCTCATACAATAGAGAGAGGAGAGAACACATGCAATGTGTAAGGAGTGAAAAAATGTGAGTCATATTTTAGAATAAGGAAAAAACAATGTAATTTTTATGACTATAACATATAAGCAATTTGTGACTCAATAGTAATAACCAATGTTAATAGAAAAAAGAATCCTTAGGTTAGAATGAAAATGAAAAAATAATATAGTCTTTATGACTATAACATATAAGCAATTTATACTCAATAGTAATAACCAATGTTAGTAGAAAAAAGAATCCTTAGGTATGGATTTGAGGTTGGGTTAAAATTTTTAGATTACTCTTTTTTTGAACTTGAAAATATACATTTCACATTGTTGTGGAGGTTTTTTCAACTAGTGTTATCAAAGGTGGTTTAGAGAGAAAAAAAAAGAAAGTGCAAAGGAATAGGCGCACTACAATGTTTTCACAATTATGAAAATCCAATAAACAAAGAAACCAAGCCTCAAAAAGAGAATGGAAAGAGATAAATGGTTCCTCAATTGTGAAATGAAGTGAACAACCTTCTCTTTATAATAATGAAAATGATATAAACCTTACCTACTCAAATCGTAACTGCTCAAACCCTAATCACACAAACCTTAAAATGACCTTGTGTACTTTAATATAACAATCAAGCATAAAATAATCTAAGGTCGACAAATGAATTTATTAATATGCCTAATTCTATAATCTAAATGACCTTCACATTCTAACACCCTTCCTTAATGGTTAATCTAGAAAAGACACCAAGTTTGTCTCTGAATTTTACAAAAAAATTTGGACCTAAATACTTGGTGGGAATGTCTATAATTTGATCCTCTGTAGGACAATATTGCAGCTCAATTGTTCCATATTTTATAAGTTGTCAAATGAAATGACAATGAACATAAACATGTTTGGTATATTCATGGAATACTAGACTATTTGTTTGTTTAACTCCTTGATTATTACAATACAATAGGGTAGGCTTGTTTTATTGGATCTTCATAATCAACAAGCATATCTGATTCAAACTGCTTCACATGCTCCTTACACTACTAGATATTATGCTCTGGTTGAAGAAAGGGAAACAACATTTTGCTTCTTGTTGGTCTATGTACCTGCTCCAGTACCAAGGCTAAAAACATAGCCTAATGCGGATTTCCTATCATCCACTAATCTTGCCCAATTTGAATTTGTATAGTTGAAAGCAAATTCTATTACATACCTAGCACATATTAGACTTTAAGGAAGACTAGCCACTTTCCTCCCAAGTGGCTAGTCTTCCTTAACTTTTCCTTTACTTTCTATTATGAATTCTTCCCCGCCACCAAAAACCACAGATAAAACATAAACATTATAGCGAGTAAACCAATCATGTATATTGGTGAAATGTGTGATGATCTCGAATCAATATGCCAAATTTATGTATGTCCATGATCTGAGAACTAGGCCATGAAAATAAAGATAACAACCTCTTCCATGTGTTCTATAGCATGGGCCTTCTCCTTCCACTTAGATCGTCCCTGGTTGTGCTTCTCATCCCATAACAACTTTCTCTAAAACTTTTTTCTATGGCCCACCTTTCCTCAATAATGAAATTTGAATATATTTTGATTACTTGATTCATATGTGCTACCTTGACTACTTCTCCATTGTTCTTTTAAGAAAACTTGTACTTTCCCTTGAGTTTTGCTACCAATACTAGTCTTGAACTTGCTACTGTGTTTTCACTGCAAAGCTGTTTTTTCCACCTATCTTGTTGCAAAATATTTGTACATATTTCATCAAACTTCAGGGTGTTATCGCGAACAACAATACTAAGTGTTTCAATAAAATGTTCAAATGCAATTAGTAAATTCTTTAGAGTAATTATCACCGTGTATTCTTCCATCTGTTAGAGGAGCTAGTCGGTGAGCCGACTAGTCGAATAATTGACTAATTGGAGATTAGGTCGGCCGCGTAAGGTCGTGTCGGTTGAGCGAACCGACATGTAGTTATATGTAATTGTTTGTAAATCATATATATTAGGTTGTTGAGCCAGATGAGAACTCGGTTCAGTTCTGTGTATGTATGGACCCTCATGTTATAATATAATCTGTTATTCCCCATATCTATGTTCTTGTCTCTTGTGTCTGTTATGTCTATATGATTCAATGTGTATTATTGGTAACCTGCTGTGATATGTGAGATTACAACATTGGTTCCATTTCCGGTAGTACATATCTGAACGTAATGACTATAAGCAAATGATATCAGAACATGAGATTAAGAACTGGTGGAAGCGTAAGATAGCAAATTATTTGCAGAATTACACAAGGAGAAACAGATTAACCATTGCTCAAGCGAAAAAGAAATTCTTCACTGAAACACATGAGAAGTTTGTAGAATCGGTACCCCAGCTTTTGAAAAAAATTCTGGATGAAAAAACCGGAACGCAACTAAGGACCAAGAGCTTCTGGAGAAACTAATTCAAGGGGGACGAACAAACCTATTGGAGTGGTTTGAAAAGATCACAGACGAATTCTGGGAGGAGCAAGCCATAGAAGAAAGAACTTCGGTCGAAACCGTTCAGAAAAGTTTCTATACAGACCTTACCGATAAGTTCCTGTGCTCCTTACTGACCTTGTTGTTCAAATTCCTAATAGAAATGGGAGTGGGTCATATTGTAGAACCTCGTCCATCACTACATGAAACACCACCAAATTCTAACTGAGCGGAGAAACATAAAAAGTGGGAAAAATTCATTGTCGAAATGGAGTGGGAGTATTTCCTAAGCAAGTAAACAGAACTATCCAAGCTTTCTAAAGCGTCGGGTAGGCTATGGGGGGGTAGCTGGTCATATGTCGGGGTAAAGTGAAGAGGATTCTAGTCAACTGAAGGAGATACCATCACCAGCAATGAAAAGTCAACCTAAAAAGGAAATCGAACGAACAGTGACACACAAAGGTACGACAGATTTACAGAAAGTAGAAAGAGAGAAGAGGTTGAAAAGAAGGGAAGCGAGAAGAGAACAGGCTATAGCACTGCAAAGAGGAATGACTACTAGGGTGACAGACCAGGAAAGAAATATGCCAGATTCGGGTTATGACCGACAAGAAGAAGGCATGGATGAAGAAGCATCACCGATGGAAGAGGACTTGTGGATAGAGCAGCTTGAAGCTCTACAAATAGAAATCCCCTAGGAGATAAGACCTCAGTCTCCAACGAATCCGAGTACGAGGATACAAGCCATTGTCGATGAATACCTAAGACTAATAGCTGGTGATTTTGGTATATGGAGCCGACTAGACGACGAGGTAAATGATGATAATCATCTAGTGATCCGTCGACCAGAGGAAGGAAACTGGGTAACACTTCAGGCGTACCCTTCCAACCGAAGTATCCACTTACTTTACCCGACACATGAAGGAGAACCCCCCCTGCCAAACACATCTTTGGAGAATACAGAACAGTCGGACCTGCAGACAAATCAGTGCAGTTGGACATCGACAGGAGAAGTCGACCTGAACCGACTGTTTGTCGGAGAAGAACCTACAAACAAAACGACCGATGGGAAAGAAAGTTCCATTGACAATATCTCTGCACAGCACGACAAACAAAACATCCCACTACCCCCACCATCGCCACCTCCTGGAGGAGACAACGACAGCGATACCAACATGGGTCACGGATCAGCGCATATCCCTCTATACGAGGGTGATGAAGATCCTAGATAGCGTTGGTTCGTCTGTGAGTCAACATGGGAGGCAAATCAAGTTACGGCTGAAAATCGACAGATGGCACAGTTCGTTGGTGCCTTGAGGAAAAGAGCACTAACGTGGTACATGACCTATATCAAGAGAACTCCCCAAGCATCTAAAGCAGAAATTAAATCACAATTCTTGTCTTTCTTTAAAACTCCAGACACAAAACATCTGGCAGCCAAAAAGTTGAAAACAACATCTCAAAAGCCAGCAAAGTCTGTCCGAGAATATGACAAACGATGGAAAGTGTTGGCTATCATGGGTAGACCTGGGTTTACGGTATTTAACCAACAACACCCCTAGCTCACTGGCCCTTTTGGCGATAGACCGTGAAGCGGCCTGAAGTCTCACCCGAAGTGATTCTAATGGGTTGGCCAAGGACTCAAGCGTCTTGGACCAGGTTTTGTGGCGGTCCTACTTGCGACTCGAAGCTCTGCTAGCCGCGAGGCCTCTTTCTCTACGCGTCGCGCGACCTTCTGCTCGCATCGCGATATCTCCTCGTCTCGCAGCTCTTCTAACCGCAATATATCCCTTCTACTGTCGTGCGGTCCCTTTCCATGTCGCGCACTTTCATTGACTCGTGATGACCCCAGCCTTATCGCATCTCCGCGCACCAGGCAACACGTAACTTCCTTCCAACGCTAAGTCCTTAACCTATGGTATCGCGCACTGCAGCTCCTCTGCTGGTGCGGTATCGCCTCCCTGCGATATCCTACTCCCGCGGCTCAGCGCACTTAGCGTTGTTCGTGTCGACTTGCAAGACTCAACGTGACAGGCCGTTTAACAGTGCGACTAGTGACTGTTTCACGCAAAGCATAAATGAACCCACATACAACATGCCAAAGACTTCAACTTATGTTTATCCTTCTATATTGTTGTAAACTGATTAACACATTCATTCATTAAACTGTAAACAAAGTCCATGAAATGACTGATAAATGCACAAGTAAACATAACACATAATCCAATCACATAACACTCGGTTTTAACGTGGTTCACCTCCAGGATGGAAGTTACGTCCACAGAACTGTGTTTTATTATAGCTCAGGGGAAGGTAAAACACAGTTCTGCTGCACCGCATATGCAGCTCAAGATCTTCTCTCTTAGATCTCTTTTCCTCTCTATATTGCTCTCCTACAATATACTCTTCCCTCTCTGTCGATCCCTGCGGATCGTTACGTACATGCTCTATAAGCCAGCTACTGGTTACAGTAAGATTGCTACCGCTAATAACAGAACCAGAGCTTGGCTTTTACAACTGTCTAATAATCTACAAAACAACTAACAACTGAACGAACCCCTTTACAATACAAAATATATCCCTTTATAGGCAGCCCGAAGGTCTTGCCATTACAACACTGTGGGCTTGTCCCATCAGTAACCCAAACCCTAATTAGTGACAGTCGACGTATCTGTACTTGAGGTAGCCGCTTTCCGTCCCACCACATCTCTTTGCAGTCTTCCATGCTTCCTGGCGCTGATCATGGGTACTGTGCACCGCTTCGCTTTTCTGTCCTTCGTCTTCAATGCTTTAGCCTCGTTGCTCCTTTTCCTTTATGAGGGTTGCTGAGCCCTCCTGTCTTCCGCCACTGCCTTCAATGCAGTGGGTGAGCTCTCTCTTCTCGGTCGCTCAGGTACCGTTGTCTTTCTTGACTTCTCCGTCTTCTTCGTCATGGTTTCCGACTCTGCTCTGTAGCTGGAAACGTGCTACGGCGTCGTAGCTCTATCTTATCTTCTCTCCGCCAAAACTGTCTGTCCGCTAAACTGGCAGCTTCTTCTGTAGCTGCGGGACCCTGCTCCAACAGTCCCCTAACACTTACTTGTGGCTCATCCCCGAGCCACTACCAGCGGGCTTCTCCTGCTGTAACTTCTCCTTGGCTTCCTGTGAAGTCCTCTGCAACCTGTCTCGAAGTCCTGCGACTTCCTTCTGCATCACTTCGACACGCTCTTGTGCCGAGTCAAGAAAAGCTTGACTAATACTGGCGTCTTCTGTGGCGTCAGTTTCCTCTCTGGTGGTAGTGAACTCCCTCACTTTCTGCTCAACCGTATCGACTAACTCGGTGATTTGCTCCTGGTAGGGTTGAAGCAGGTCATTGATGTGTATCTCCTTTGTTCTCAATCGCTGCGCTTCCTGCTGCAAGCAGTTTATCTCCTTTGTCTTCCTCATCTTCTGAAGAGCTGCCAGGTCCTTAATTTCTTCTTTCATTGTTGCTGCAGTATTCTCTATCTGCTGAATACTTTGCTGAACTTCTACTTTTTTGGGCGGTGCATCTAACTTCGCCCATGTGTTTGTCACCTCCGCGAGTACCGACAGTGCTTCATCGATGCGAGATTTCATCTGCGCGGAAGTGAGTCGGAAGGCTTCTATTCTTGCTTCCTTGTCTGCGTGGGGGGTGCCCGGTGGTTGAGCTTCAAGCTCAGTCTCAAGCTCAACAATCTGCGCTTTGTAGTCTTCCTCCATCTTGGTTGTTGTTTCTTTCATCCTAGTTACTGTTTCCTCTAGAGCCTTTGCTCTATCTGGAACTCTTCTTAGCTTCTGTGGGGTAGGCAACGCGAACTCGATGTTACATTTGGGTAGCTCTAATGCGATGCTCTGTAGCACTTGAGAGGGTTCCTGATCCCTGTCTTGATATGTTTTTAACTCGTCTGCCTTTTTCTGATAGCTGGTAGCGAGTGCTGCATTCTGTTGCTTCAGCTGCGTATTCTGTTTGTAAGTTGCGAGCTCTCTACTCCTGAGCTCTGCGCTTAGCTGTTGCTGGATCATTTGCAACTGATCAATATGGAACTCTACAAGGTTAACCTCGATGGGTTGCCTAAACTGAACTGGTGGGTCTTTCATTGTCGCAGGGAATCGGATGCTTCCTGGCGGAATCAACACTGCATTGAGGCGATCTTTTGCTAAGCTTTCCTCGCGGGACATCGACGGTGTCGAAGTTTCTCCGGCGGTCTCCTTTACCGGTGGAATGTGCATCATGGCAGTCTTCTCTGTGATTATTTTTAAGTCTAGAAGCTGCTTTTCTACTGCGCTCTGTATCTTTTCCTGCGATGTCTTCATCGCATCAAATGAGTCCTTCAGTGTGTCACACGTCCTTGTTGCGACGAGTTCATAATCATCATCTGTTAATGCGGTCTTCAGGATTGGTTTTGAAGTTTTGTGTTTTTTCTTCTTCAGTGTCTCTGTGGTCTCTTGTCCTCCATTCTTTGGCGTGTGTGCCTCTGTTGGCCCTTCCGGTGGATCTTTTCTCTTTTCGCCTAGTGGTGGCACTTCTGTTGTTCCTTGTTCTTGGGTCTCCACTTTGTCTTTGCCCTTTTCTGATGGGTCTGTCTGCGCGGTATTTGATGATAGTGGTGTAGTATCTTCGTATTCTTGCCGCCATTGGTCATCAAAGTCCTTGATGACGTCTTCGACATCCTTCGCTGTCATTCTGAACCAGCCATTAGCCCAATTGTCCCTTTTACTCCTTTTTGGCCTCAGATAGATTCTATGGCTGTCTGCCAAAAAATTAAGCCAGCTATCATATATGTCCACGGTCTCCCTGCTGATCCATGGTGATTCTTGGATAATTTTCTTCAACATCTTATAGTATTCATAGAATACTATCGTATTAACCTTTTTCTTTGCTGGTCTGTTGCTGTCCCATAAGCTGGCATAGCGCACGCCTCTGGGCGCTCCACTTGCGATCTGTGGAAACTGGGTATTGGGCGGCTCCTTCTAGCCGACGAATGCACATAGTATAAGCAACCACGAAAAATGGAAAGGGTGGTTTGCTTCATCCTAGGTTGCCAAACAATCTGCCTGAAGCATATTTAATAAAAATAAGGACCAATTGAACTGCTCGCCCTCTGTAACTTGTATGGCCAGGTTGATTACTGATCCTGTGACTTCCTTTGGTCGGACCTTGGTTAGCAGTCTGCCTGCAAGCAGGCTGGCTGTAAATCTGAGTGTATCATTTTGTAAACTTGTGATGTCATAAGCCCTACCTCCTCTATGTAGCTGATACTTATTAACTAAGGCTGGTGGAAGCTTAGAATCCTTGGTCTTTCCTGTTGTCTGTATCTCGGAGTCTTTACCAGTCTTGGACAGGCCGGTGATGCGATGTATCAAGCCGACGTTTAGGTCGACCCTGTTGCCTAGCCAGAGATAACCTCCATGTACACACGAAAGTAGGACACGCACCATGACATTGACCTCTGCACCACGTCCAAAATGGGGTAGTCGCAACAAATTGAGCAGACCTGAGCGCTCAAGAATCTGGACATGTGCCATGGGAACAAATTCATCTCTGCCTGTCCTTCGGTTCTTCTCAATCGTAAGATACTGATCTAGCTTGAAGTGAGGGTACGTCTTACCATCTCCCAGGTTATAATCTACAAATTTAACAACACCAGCATATCCTACTAGATCTCCATTTTCCTTTACTTGAGAATCTATTGGCGGTATGGGAACAGTAAGCTTACCACTCTTGGGGATTTTGACCTCTAGAGCACCTTCAACTCGTGGTATGAGGTAGTCCGCTGCACTAAGGACTTCATCCTCCAGCTCCAAACTGGATCCCTCTATTGGCTGAGCCTGGCTCCTCGTCTTTGGCGGTTCTCTGGTTTGTGACGAGCTCGGCGGGGTACCCTTAGATGACGTCGTCATGGGAGCTGCAAGGCCAGTACGCTCGAACCTTTTCAGTAGAGTTTCTAGAGGTTCGTCCTCGAACAGAACCCAGTCTGTGTAAAACGGCGGACGTGCAATGGCTGCAACTTCTGAAAATCACAGCACTCTGTAATGAGATGAAATCTGCACAGGGAGAACTTAACAATGCACTCTACAGTTCTCGGTTTTTCTGCAAACGTAACCGTCCCAATTGAATACTTTCTGATTTTATGCCCAATACGATAATCCCGGACACAACGGTCATCTAGACTGAACCTGTCGGTCGTAATAAATGCATGGACAAGACCACACCCGTAATTCGATTCTTAATAAATGCGGAAATCCGATCGAATTTCCCTCGAAACGTGTGGGTACAGGCGCCGGTCTCGTCGAAGATTTACCAAATCTGGAAAAAATTATTATACTGTTGCCAAATCTATGGTAAGATATACCGGTCATTTCCTCATTAACTGCTTGTCAGAGGGTGATTTGACTGGCCCTCTGTCGGTTGCAAAACTGAATACGTGGCACAGGGGGAACATCGCACTGTCGCGATGCGACTCCGCATCACCTGCGTAAAACAATACTTTATTTTTTATTTTTTTTAACAACTAATGACTTGCGCAAGATGAACCGACTTTATGCGATTCCTCATACTTAGAAAATACCTGCCGGTGTAGACTAGTTCCCAGTGCGATGCCTCCTTTCAACTACACTGGACATCTGCACCACCATAAACTGGCTAAGCTAGGGCTAAGAGGCGGGGTGGCTTATCACTATAGAGCTTAAGCCTACTTCCATTAATCCATGTGGGAAGAAGCTCCCCATCCAGCTTGCTGAGCTGAACGACACCTCCCTCTGCGAATGCGTCTTGAACTTTCCGGGAAACTTAATGAATTTGCTGTCATAGAGGAGCACTAGGTCTCCGATCTGGAAAGTGTTACTCTTAATGTGTCTGTCGTGCCACGCTTTTTCTCATGCCTTCTACACTTTCTGATGGAATCCGGCGATGAATCTGTCTTCTTCTAAGGCAAGCAGCTGTGCTAGCCTTTCCTCCACTGTGTCTGTATCAGTCATCCCGGTAATCTGAGCGATTCTTAAACTGGGAAGAATATAATCCATAGGCATAACAGCCTCCTGTCCATACACCAAGCTGAAAGGTGTGTGTCCCGTAAGTCTCTTGCATATGGTCCTATACGCCCATAATACAGCGTTAACTCTGAGGTCCCAATCATTCCTTTGGCTATTGCAGATCTTAGTAAGAGCATTTTCTAAAATCTTATTAAAGGCCTCCACCATACCATTAGCCTGTGGGTGGTAGGGAGTGCTCTTATGGTGCTGAATCTGGAATTCTTCTGTCAAGGCCTCAATGGTGTGGTTCAAGAAATGTGTCCCTTGATCGCTCATCAAAATTACTGGGCATCCAAATCTACTGATGATGTTTTCAAAAAGGAACTGTTCGGCTGTAGCAGCATCACAATTTATTACTGCTTTGGCCTCTGCCCATCTGGTGAGGTACTCTGTTCCAGTGATAATATATCTCGCACCAGTGCTCTTTCCTGGTGGGTTGATAGGACCCACAAAGTCTATAGCCCATTTGTCAAATGCGCGCAGCGTGACCTGCAGTCGCAGCGACATTTCATCGCATCGCGAGGGTTTTCCTACCCTCTGGCAGATATCGCAGCATCTACAAAAGTCCTTAGTGTCTTTATGCAACGTAGGCCACCATAATCTTGCCTCCAGGATTTTCTGCACAGTCGGCTTTCCTGCGAAATGACCTCTTGCGGTTCCTGAATGTGCCTCTCTGATAATAGTGACTTTTTCATGCGACATCACACATCTGCACAAAACTTCATCCGAACCTAACTTGTATAGGTGTCCTACGATGAGGGTGAAGTCTGCTGCTTTAACAACCAACTGCTTCTTTTGCTGCTTAGTAAACTCATCAGGTGCTACTCCTGTAGTGAGAAATTGAATAATATCGGCATAGTAATCGTTTGCGATCTGGATAGAAAACAACGGCGCATCTGGCAGATTGTCATCTAGGTTACTTGGCTCTTCTCCTGAGTCTATCAGCGACAGATGATCAGGTCCGACATTCAGTCTTCCTGGTTTCACAATGATTTCAAAATCATACTCCTGAAAGAGGAGTAACCATCTACAGATTCTCCCCCCTAACACTGGCTTATTGACCAGATACTTCAAGGCGGAATGGTCAGTAAACATTTTGAACAGGGCACCCAATAGGTAGTGCCTGAACTTCTGCAGCGCGTACACCATAGCTAGGCCTTCTCTTTCTGTTGTGGTGTAGTTCTTTTCTGCTGTCGATAGCTTTCTGCTAGAGTATGCGATAGGATGGTCAATATCTCCTTCTCTTGGTTGTGTTAGGACAACCCCTACTGCGATGCCTGATGCATCCCCATGTACATGAAATGGCTTAGTCCAGTCTGGAAATACTAGGATGGGTGTTGTAACCATCTTCTCTTTAAGTGTGTCTAGACTCTGCTGACATTCCTCATTCCATAGGAATTTTACATCTTTCTTTAGTAATTTCTCCATTGGTGCTGTAATTTTTGCGTAGCCCTTGATGAACTTTCTGTAGTACCCGGTATGACCAAGTACTGTCCTCAGTTGCTTGACTGAGTTGGGTGCTGGGAGATTTACAATGATGGCGATCTTCGCGGGATCTACCATCAAGCCTTGTCTGCACACAATATGACCCAACAAAATACCGAATGGTGCACAAAATATACATTTTTTTAAGTTTAGAGAAATCTGGTACTGCCTACATTTCTCTAACATCAGTCTTAAGTCTCCTATGTGCTTGTCGATTAGTCCAAATATAGTCCAATCATCAAAATATACTTCTAGGAATTTATGGATGTATTCTTTAAATACAGCAACTACTACTCTAGAAAATATAGTTGGTGCATTCTTAAGACCAAAGGGCATTACCGTATACTGGAACGAGCCCCATTCTGTTGCAAAGGTGGTCTTGGATCGATTTTCTAGATGTATTCTGATCTGATGGTAGCCTGAAAATCCATCAGTGAAGGAGTAGACCTCCTGTCCTCACACGTTGTCTAATACCTCATCAGTGAACGGTGTCGAAAATGGATCGTGAAGCGATGCATCGTTGAGCTTGCGCAGATCGACACAGATCCTGATGTCCCCTTTGGTTTTCTTCTCTTGCACGACCATGGGGCTAACCCATTCGCTTTCTTCTACCAGCTCAATGATGCCTGCTGCTAGCATCTTATCGATTTCGTCCTTTACTTTTTCTTTGTAGCGCGGATTCAATCTATATGGGCGCTGCTTGACTGGTCTAGCATCCTCCTTCAATGGTATCCTCATGACTCCAAGGTCTCCAACTATTCCCTTCATCTCTGTGAACTTGGTGGGAAATAGGTCATGATAGTCATGTAACAAATCTGCAATCTGTCCGACTATTTCATCATTCCAATAGTCTCCAATAGAGGCAAACTTAGGTTCTGTGTCCATGCCAATATTGATCTTTTTAATCTTGATGGGCTCTGTGATTGCTGGAATCTCTAACTGTGGTCCCTCAACATCGCGAGTCCCTTCTGACTCCGGAATGTTGGTGTTGCGAGGGTCTTCATCCGCCTCCTCTGGTTCTGATGTAAAATTGTAACACTCTAACGCCTCTTCTAGCTGGATAGCCCACTCAGGTTGAGCTGGCACTGATATGGTACAGTATTCAAATATCTTTCTCTTTATTACTTGTAGGGCCTGATCAACACCTGGATACTCAAATTCAAAAGCGAAGGTGAGTAGAAAGCTATCTATCATAAGTGGCCATGTTGTTGTTCCCTTGCGCAATTTAGTCTCTGTATACCAGTTCCTTGGAACTGTGTCCAAAGTATGAATGAATCGGTGAACCCATTCATCCTCGGGAATGTCCGACCAATTCTGTTCGCATGTCTGAATGTGTGACCTGGGTCACTCTCTCCTGTGTACTTCTGTGGGAGATACTCTCTGTCGACAGAAAATATGATCGCCATCAATCTTTTAATATCATCCCATGATGCAATGTTCTCTTTATGCGCGTACCACCATCTTGCAAGTGTGGCTCGTACTGCAAGGTCCATAGCTGCGATCCTCTGCTCGTAAGGAATCTGTTGCTCAAACTGCTCAAGGAAGTCCTAGATATCTGTCAGACCATGATATGATGGAATCTCATTGATCTCTGCGCCAATCCATCGCAGTGACTTAGTCAAGTGCGCGCACCTGCGTGCTGAGACTTCGTGAAGTCTGTTCTGCCAGTTCTCTAGACCAACATCTGAATCTGATGCGCATGAGCTGTCGCATCGCCAACTAATGTTCCCATCTTCCGTTGGATTGACATAGTCGCTCTGGTTTGTGGTCATCTGATAGAGACTCTCCATGTTACATGCCTCCTCCTCTGCTCGGATAGGTTCAATATATCTAGGACCCTGGAAATGATCCAACGGTGCGATGACCCGGATCTGCGCGTCCTCAAAGGTCATTTGTCTTCTCTTTAGGTTGATAACAGCCATGTTACCGATCGCCCAATCAATGCCTAGTAGTGCTGGATACGGTTTACTGTCGCCAATGATTTCTATAACTTCAAAGTCCGCAAAGCTGCGAACTCTGTCAATGTCAACTGGCACCTGCGATAGCCGACCCAGAGGTGATACTCGCTGCTGGTTAGCTAATCTCAGGTGGATAGGCGATCTGACTAACTTAGGGCTACCCATCTGTTCCCATGTCTGCTTAGTTAGAACATTTACGTCCGATCCTAGATCTAGGATTACCTCATCCATTTCAAATTCTCCCCCCTGCGCTGTAAGTCGCATCTCTCTTCTCGTTCTTGTATGTCCTGTAATATTATGAAGAGCACGCTGTGTACTACTCGCGGAAGAAGATGGCTGACACTGATCTATAATGCGTTGAAGCTCTGTGATAGCTTGCTCATTTCTTACAAGTTTTAGACAACTCTGCAGGAAGGATTATACACTTCCTGTCATCTCATCCTCATCGCATATTCCTGATGTGGTAGCCTGCAGTGTCTGTACAAGGCTATCGCCACAAGGTGCTTGTTGCGGTACGCCCCTAAACTGTAGTACCTGCGATCCTGATTGCGTAGGTTCATCAAAGAAAGCCTTAGCTTCCTGAAACGTTTGTTTTTTCTTCTGCAGGTCGAGTGGTGTTGCTTTGTTAGGAGCTCTGCGCACCCACTGCTGTCCTATGTTCTTTTCCGTCTCCTGTGATGTCCCACTGGTAGAAACACCTCTACGAGTCACAATATTGACTCTTGGTTCTGGCTCTGCCTGCTCAGCAGCAATAAGCTGGATGTTCTGGTGTACTGCTCGCTTAGGTTCTTTGATCTTAGCTATCAAGGTAGGACACTCCTCTATAGTATGATCATAAGATTTGCAGTAGTTACAAGTGGTAGTGGGGCTCTGACAGTCCCTAACATAGTGTCCTACAACTCCGCAGTTATAACAAGTAACTGGGCCGCGACCACAGCCAAAACCTTCTCCTCTGCCGAAGCCTTCTCCTCGTGCAAAGCCTCCTCCACAGCCTCGTCCTCTGAATCCTTCTCATATGCAGCTCAAGATCTTCTCTCTTAGATCTCTTTTCCTCTCTATATTGCTCTCCTACAATATACTCTTCCCTCTCTGTCGATCCCTGCAGATCGTTACGTACATGCTCTATAAGCCAGCTACTGGTTACAGTAAGATTGCTACCGCTAATAACAGAACCAGAGCTTGGCTTTTACAACTGTCTAATAATCTACAAAACAACTAACAACTGAACGAACCCCTTTACAATACAAAATATATCCCTTTATAGGCAGCCCGAAGGTCTTGCCATTACGACACTGTGGGCCTGTCCCATCAATAACCCAAACCCTAATTAGTGACAGTCAGCGTATCTGTACTTGAGGTAGCCGCTTTCCGTCCCACCACAGCTCTCTGCAGTCTTCCATGCTTCCCGGCACTGATCATGGGTATTGTGCACCGCTTCGCTTTTTTGTCCTTCGTCTTCAATGCTTCAGCCTCGTTGCTCCTTTTCCTTTATGAGGGTTGCTGAGCCCTCCTGTCTTTCGCCACTGCCTTCAATGCAGTGGGTGAGCTCTCTCTTCTCGGCCACTCAGGTACCGTTGTCTTTCTTGACTTCTCCGTCTTCTTCATCATGGTTTCCGGCTCTGCTCTGTAGCTGGAAACGTGCTACGGCGTTGTAGCTCTATCTTATCTTCTCTCCGCCAAAACTGTCTGTTCGCTAAACTGGGAGCTTCTTCTGTAGTTGCGGGACCCTGCTCCAACAGAAAGACCTACTCAGCCAACTGGACTATGTAATTGACGAACAACTATTAATTCATTGGTTTCTTGTAGGTCTATCACAAAAAATCCAGTGGCACATAAGCCTGGAGACGTTTAAAATGTATGAAGACGCGCTTACCAAAGCTCTGCAAGTAGATATGGATGAAGATTTCCCAGCATATCTCACAGATACTAGACTGGAAGAACAGCTAGAAATCATGTAGAAATCATTGAAAGAGCTGAACCTCAAGAATCAGGATGTCTGGTGCACAAAATGCTCAACGGCCGGACACACTAAAGATAACTGTCAGCGAGACATAAGTCGACAGGACGTTCGATTTGTTTAGAGAAAATGCTTCTGCGACATCTGCCAAGAACACGGAGAACACACAACGAAAGAGTGTCCTTATAACATGAAAAATGGAAAAGCATCTTGGTGTGCAATCTGTGAAGTAAAAAGTCATGCAACGACCGACTGCCATCTAAATTTAAAAAACCGACAAAACTATCAAGCAGTCTACCAGACGAACACAGTCACGTAGAATAACGATAACAACCATCGAAGCAATGATCAAAACGAGCCGAATAATCAAATATATGAAGGTCGTTGATATGAGCACCGGTTCAACAACCGTCGTGGAGGATATGGAGGCCGAGGACGATTTTCTGGAAATTGCGACAATTGACCATATCGGCCCATCCAGTGCTTTACATACTACAAAGAAGGTCATCGATATGCAGACTGCCCATACAAGGACAGAACCGATTTAAAGTTTTGTACTATCTGTGGTGTAGGCAATCACTCATTAAAGGTTTGTCCTACCATGCTCGACAAAATAAAAATAAAAATAAAATGTTAATGTCTTGTCGTGTGTTCAAAAACATGATGTAATGAATACAAAGAACCTACATACAGTAACTCGACAAGGGATGAAAATTGGGAATGATAACCCACGTATAAGCAAAATAAAAGAAAAGAATGATATTCCTAACCCAGCTAAACAAAAACAATTGTATAATGACGCAACAAATATATTTAAAGAATTTGCTAGACAGGAAGAAGTTGATGACAGTCAACAAAACACAGTTAAAGAATTAATACGTTTAGTACAAGATGATAAAGCGGTATCTCAATTCATTGACTTATTGTATAATATGAAGCATAATAATAATACAGAAAAACAAACCAAAAATATATGCAGACTAAACCAAAAGGACAAAAGTGATGCTGACCCACTTGTCGACCTAGAAATCGAAGGATACCATGTTTGACAAGTTGTACTCGACTTCGACTCACAAGTAAATATTATGACTCGTAACACTCGGGAATAATTGGGTAGACCTCGATTATATGAGTCAGGAATATACCTCAAGTTAGTAGACCAAGGTCTGATTGAACCTATCGGAGTTTGGAGAAATGTTGATACGACAATAAAAGGAATATCGACCAAAGTCGACTTTGAAATTATTGACCCTAAGGAAGGATCTAGTTCCTTTCCAGCTTTAGTAGGTTGACCTTGGGGAAGAAAAATGAAAGCATCAATATCTTTAGACAAATAAAGGATAAAACTAAAAGGGAATGGATAGAAATTCATAGTACCTATCCACCCATCCCAAGGAGAACCTTGGATAGAACCTATTGATGAAGAAGTCGACATCTGACAACTATAAAAAATTCCAAAATAACGAAGACTACACAGAACCCAATTTCTATGGCGAGCTTCACTTAGGAAATCAAGATTCAATAGGATACAACTCAGACATAGAATTATATGATTAGGAAGGCGAAAACTACGAGACACAAGCAAGAGGTTGCTGGACCATTCAAACCGTAGAGAAGAAACCAATCCAACAATGTTTTTTAGTTTCCATCATCCCAAAAATATTCGAAAAGAAAAGCAGGGAATAACCTACGTAAATCCAACAAATGTAAGCATTAGAGAAATTCCAAGATATGAAGAAAGAGAATCCTCAGTTATGCATATAGAACAAGTATCTAAAAACATTGGTGAACATGGCCGACTACAAAGCTTAGTAGAAACCTTCATAGGACAAGCTGCTAGATGGTGGGATACCCATCAATCAAGATTATAGACATGGACAACAGCTTCGACTTACTTCGTAGAAAGATTCGGAGGAAATATCCTAACTAAACAAGCACAAATACCTATGTTCATCTAAGGACAATACCCAGAGGAGAACATAAGAACATGCAAAAGAGAGTGCAAAAGACTTGGGTATAAAGACGAACGTACATGGCCACACCTATTTCCATCAACGCTAGCTGACTTACCAAACAAATGGTATAAAATGGAAGAATCACGGGGCGAAACATTTCAATGGCACGAACTTAGAGAGAACTTCATTAAAGACTTCAGCTTTATACCGCAGAATGAAAAGTTAGTGGAAACTGCAAAACAAATAAAAGCATTTATAGAACCGACTGGGGACAACACTCTGATACAAAAGTACGAGCGACCGACAATACCATGTAATAACATACAAACCAAGATAATACCACAGTCGACAAGACTGCAAATGGAAAAGGAAAATCCAGAAGGGAAAAGCTTTCGATGGAAATCATACCATTCAAAAACAACAAAACCAATTCGCACAGTACTTAAAATCAAAACAACTGACAAAGAAGAGACCGATCGAATGACTGCAACAGACTTTCCTACTACATTCTCACAATTCAAAGAAGGGATTCGACCGATCAATGAAGCTAAAGCACCAGAATGGTTAGATGCCGAAGTTAAAACTAAATAGTTTGACATATCAAATGGTGATCGACCAAAAATGGCAAAAATTGGTGATTAATGGAGCGAAGAACAAATGACCGAAATAGTAAACTTACTGAAAGAATCCCAGGGTGTATTCGCTAGAGACTACAAAGATCTCAAAGGTCTAGTCCATGAAATGGGCGAAATGAAGATCGGCATTAAACCTGATGCCCGACATATAAAGAAGAAGCCATACAAGTTAGCTCATAAGTACAAAGAGATAGTCAAGAAAGAGATTGACAATATGCTTGCAACAGAAATTATCTACCCTATTGACCAATCGGAATGGGCAATCCAAATGGTCGTACAACCAAAGAAACACGACTCGACAAAACTAAGGATCTGTGTCAACTTCAGAGAATTAAACAAAGTCACCTTAACAGACCCATTCCCAACACCCTATGTAGATGAAATCCTAAATGAAGTTGCAGGACATGAATGCTACTCGTTTACAGATGGATTTTCAGGGTACAACCAAGTACCAATAGCCAAAGAAGACCAGAAAAAGACGACATTCGTATGTGAATTCGGCTCATTTTCCTACAGAGTTATGCCTTTTGGTCTAAAAAACACACTTGCATTATTTTCGAGAATTGTTGTCAAAAAATTTCAAGAATATATCTACAAAACAATTCCAGTATATTTCGATGATTGGACGATATACTCTATGTTGAAAGATCACTGCAAATGGCTAAGGCTCATGTTGGAACGATGCTGACAAATCCAACTATATTTGAGCATAAGGAAATGCATATTCCTAACTCCTATAGGGATACTATTAGGGCACATTGTATGCAAAGAAGGCATCAAGGTCGACTTTGCAAAGATAAAGATTATCCTCGACTTGAAACCACCAATGAACCCAAAACAAGTCAGGGTACTCCTTGGTCATACAGGATATTACAGGAAATTTATGATATACTACTCATATATGACCTATCCACTGGAAGAACTATTAAGAGAATATCAGGAGTTCGACTGGACATATGAATGTAACGTATCATTTGGAACACTAAAAATGAAACTAGTAGATGCACCTATCCTAAGGTTCCCGAATTGATCGATCAAATTTCATGTACATATCAATGCATCAGGCCTAGCAATAGGAGCAATCTTAACACAACCATGGGACGATGGAATTTGAATTCGAATTCGTTGTTAGACCAGGAAAATTCGAAGTTGTTGTTAAACCAGGAAAATTAAAAGTCGGACCCGACCACTTGTCGAGAATCGACACGGGAGAGGAGCCAACATGAGTCGAAGATGACCTACCGGATGCACACTTATTTCGAATAGAAGTAGTCCCAGCAGAATGAGAGGAAATAGCTCAATTCTTAGAAAATGGTCAAGCACTAGAGGGCATGAGCACGAAAAAGAAACAAATCTTAGCTATGAAGGCTGCACCATACAGCCTCATAAATGGATTTTGATATAAAATGGGCTTGAACGACATCCTCAGACGATGCGTATTAGAACACGAAAGAGATAATATCATGTACAAAGCACACTATGGACTGGCAGGGGGACATTTTCAAGCAGATACAACTGCCAAGAAAATCCAACAGTCAGGGCTATGGTGGCCTACACTATACAAGGATTGTAAAAATTTTGTTAGCCAATGTGACAGATGTCAACGACTGGGTCGACCTCTGCCTAGTACAGAAATGCCCTTGATATCAGTAAACCTAAGTTTGACATTTGAAATTTGGGCCATCGACTTCATAGGACCATTCCCAATACCAGCAAAAAGAACAGGTGCAAGATACATAATAACCGCAGTAGAATATGTAACCAAGTGGGCAGAAGCAGAACCTGTCAACACATGTTCTAGTAAGATAGCTGCTAAATTTATCTACGAAAATATAATTACTAGATTTGGATGCCCAATAACCCTAATCAATGACCAAGGTTCACACTTTATTAACAAAACCATCAAAGCACTAACAGACCAGTTCAAAATTGACCACCGACGTAGTACAACTTATCACCCTTAGTCGAATGGAGAAATAGAGGCATTCAAAAAAACATTAACAAGGGGCTTAACAAAAATTTGCAACACCAACAAGGATGATTGGGACGAAAATATCCCTCCAGTATTATGGGCTTATAGAACAGCCTACAAACGTTCGACCAACCAAACACCGTTCCAACTAGTCTATGGCCAAGAAGTAGTTGTTCCACTACATTTCTGATAGCAAACACCTATCATAGCAGATATTTTACATGTTGATGTCGAAGAAGGCAGGAAGGACTGACTGATGCAATTAAGCAAGCTAGAAGAGCACCGACTGCATGCCTTACAACACCAAGAAATCCAAAAACAATAGCAGAAGGCTTGGCATGATTGCAATATCAAAAACAAAAATCTGTTGGTAGGGGACCTCGCCTTACTATACAACAGTCGAGTAAAAGGAAAACCCAAAAAGTTACACACATAATGGATGGGACCTTACATTGTCGAAGAGATTCATGCCAACGGATCAGTCCGACTAAGGACATTACAGGGCATAATATTTCAGAAACTTGTTAATGGTGCCCAACTAAAACGGTACAAAAATTAAAATAAGTTCAAAAAAAAAGAAAAAAAAAGGAGACATAAATATAACGACCATAACTGTTTGGAAAAAAAAAAAAACCTATAAAAATCTAAAAATCCCAAAAACAACAAAACAAAACCAACACCCGTAAATCAGAATGACAAGAAACTTCGAAAGATATAATAACCAGCACTTCGACAATCAACACCAACCCCATCGACAGATCGCCATCAACCGCTCGCGTGTTCGACATCGACCAACGACCCGAAGGTCAAATCACGCCTTCATGGCTACGGACAGAAGGAGCACCAAAATCAAATTACAATCAACGCAAAATCCAGAGACCATGCTGGACCATCACTTCCACCATTAATACATCCATTGACAGAAAAGTCACCCACTCCACCTATAAATATCAGGCCATGAAAAGATCATTTACCATATTTTGAAGAGATAGAAAAATCGAGTATTCATAAATTTGAGAGCCGAGACCCTGTAAGAAAAGCCGACCAAGAGACCGACAAGATGGCCCCGAAGAAAACTAGAGTCGTAGCTGCAAAAACAAAAGAACTGCAATCCGTCGAAACCCCACTGATGAGAATATTAAGAAATATAAAAAACGCCAAGGTACAGGAAACCTCGTGGACCAAAACCTGGGTAGAAGTCAAGGAATGGGCTTACCAGGACAAGAAAATAACACCAGAAGCAGAGAAGATAAGCTACAGTACCATCATGAGTTACATGAACACACCATTCATGGCAAGCTTTGGAGGAACGAAAGAAACAGCAGTGAAATTTATCGTTAGTCGGTATCACAATGGTAAATTTTACTTAGACCAACTGGTAGAAATTTCTGGGGAAGTAATATACAAAATTACCGGTCTCTCAAATCAGGGTGACCCTGTCCCTATTGGTATAAAAGAAGGATTGGTAGAACGACTAACTGAAATACCAAAAGGGAAGCACTCAAAAGGGCTAATGATCAGTCAAATACAAGCCCAGACGCCGCAAATCGTGGCCAAAATCATAGCAACGGGACTCACTCCTATAGGTCGAGGGAGTGATCTAAAGCTAGAAATTCTAGAAGCAGTCGACATAATAGCAACTACAGGAAAAATTTATCGTTGGGCTCAACATGTTGCCGACATGCTCAAGAGTATATGTGAGAAATGTCAGGAGTCGGCCGGGATTATAAGGTTCCCATCTCTGATACTCTGGATAGCAATGTACCACTTGTGCCTAGTCGGGGACAAGCAGTTCCAGGAACCACACAAGTACCACATGTGGAGGTTCAAGCCATTTTCACAGAATGGAACACTGAAAGAATTGGAAAATGGTAAAGTCATGCTGGAAAATTGGTTCCAAGACCTAAAAATCCAGACAACTAAATGGAGGGTGCCTCAGAACATCCGAATAAGTCTACCGAAAACAACACATATTCAACTCAAGCTTGACCACACAACAGTCTGGTACATGCAAGGGGGAAAAGCAACAGCGAAACCTCTCGACTACTACCCAAAAATCGAAGAGATTTTTCGAGAGCTAGCTCGACAGTCCAATACAAAGTTATCAATACCAGCAAAAGACAAAGAAATAAATCAACCAATCAAAGAACTGTTGACAGAACAAGAAAAAGAGGAGGACTACGAACTCCGTTTGCATATCAATACCTTCATGTCGGATGAGATACTGACAAAAGACACCAGCATACTTCAACTGACAATTGTCCCAAAACCTACCCAAACAGGAGGCAAACTGATTGAACATCAGGTAGTCAAACTGACAGAAAAAAGTATCATCCTGGATCACCGACAGGAAGAAGAAGAAGAGCAGATTAAGGAAGACATCGAATCAGACAATCTCGAATATTCTATGACAAAAGAAAACTTAAGGAAAATAGCAAAGGAAGTAGCAGCCTCAAGGAAGAGGAAGGCAATCCAGGAAAAGGGGAAGGGGAAGCGGAAGCTTATCCTTTCAGAGTCAGAAGATGAAGACGAACTGTTGGCAACTGTTGCCGACATCATAGAAGACACAACAACAAACAAAGTCTCGGTCGAAACACAATTCAAATGGTTTGTCGACGCAGGAGCAAAGCAAGGGAGATTGAAAAAGGTAAAAACTCCAACCACTTCAGTTGATGAGAACATTGTTGATTTAGTTTCCACACCTCCACCCCCATCTCCAACCCATATTACATAGGAAGACACCCCATAGATACCCACCATAAGCCCAGTCGACATTTGTAAGAATGCTATGCCAAAGACACTGAAAGAACGGTTCGACCAGGACGATGATTTCCAGGCATATATCAAAAAATTACCCGAACTACTCACCTATGTTCAGAGAATTACCACCAAATGCCCACTAATTGAAGTTAGTGCATCACGCCAGATTATTTTTCAGCAAAGTGGCCAAATACCCCAGAAACCAAGATCTGTGGGAATCATCAAGTCCGCATTTTTTAGGAACCCCGATAAGACATCTCAAATTGTCCCAAGTCGCACCTCATCCATTATCCCTTTCAACATCCCACACTCTCCACTAGCCAATGAACCAGCAAGAGATGTGGAGGAAGATAACCTGGAAGATATCAACCGGGTGATTGGCAACCTATTCTCTGATGACCCAGACGATTCACCACCAGAAGTCGAAGACCCAACATCGACTGGCAATATTCCTACTACACCAATTACACCAGACCACTCACCATCCCCATCTCCACCACCATTTCCCAATCCAGAACCTTTACCAAACCTTGAACCATCTGTGTTAAATCCTCCAGATACACATCCAGCTACAAGTTCCACCCAAGAAATTCAACCATAAATTCCATCGACCACTGAAGATCAGCAGCCAGAAAATCAACCAAAGGAGAATCTACCACTGGCAGATGCATAGGCACAATAGCAGACAGAACAACATAAACACAAAAGAAAAAGAGACACAAAGAAGAAAGAACACCACAAAGAATCAAAGTCGACAATGGTCCACCTTAGCCAACTTGGAT
Source organism: Pseudotsuga menziesii (assembly GCA_001517045.1). Taxonomy (NCBI): domain Eukaryota; kingdom Viridiplantae; phylum Streptophyta; class Pinopsida; order Pinales; family Pinaceae; genus Pseudotsuga; species Pseudotsuga menziesii. The sequence continues at coordinate 194,775 of LPNX010427037.1, read as the reverse complement.
TGACTACTGTAGTTGACGCAACAAAGCTAAGAGACAGAGAGGTGGGACAACTCTTAGAAACTCTGGCCACCGAGGCAAAAACAAGAAGCCAGACCAGACGAAAGCAGCTGGATGAAAGTAAGAATGAACAAGTTGAGTTTCTATCAAAATGCAGAAAATTAGTTCAAACATTCATACCGGGTCCTCTAGAGGCCGACACTGACAAGCCGCTTGAAAAGGCATACCAGCTCTTTGAAAGCATGGTGTCGACTCTACAATCACATCTACTAAATAAAAAGGAAGACCAAAAAGAGGAGAGATCCAGACTATTAAGGCAGCGGTACACAACATTCTCAGAAGCTCACAAAGTGCTACAAGACCACCTGGAAGAATCTGTCATCACAGAAGAAGTTCTCCATGACTGGCCCACTTATTATGGGCAAGTATATCAACAAACCCGATAGACTCGAGAACAAATTTAAGCGCTGGAAAGAAGAAAAGGCACCGAAGAAGCACTGAGAAACACGATACAAGATTAAATTGTATTGGAAATAGCCAAACTACAGAAACTAGAAAAACAATCACACCAGTGGGTACAACAAGCATTCCCAAGCCTTGATAAACTGGATACAATATGCCCGCAGATGAGAAGACTATTGGAGGCAGCAGAGGAAAAAGATCAATTCATGGGACCCGACATGGAAATCATAGCAGACCTTTCCATCCAGGAGAAGATGTCGACCTTATCAAGCATCACAACATTGACTATCGACATCCAGAAAGTATTACAGAGCTAGGCAGAATTTCAACACCAACTGGTCGTTACAGCAGAAGCAATTGTGTAAATATGCGTGCAGAAACGACCAACCATTCGACTACACAGTCCATGAAGATGAACAATACCAGAAACAACTACCTAAGATAACACATTGTCGAAGTACATCCCCTGTTTCTTTGGGACGAAGAAAGATTTTGTTCCTGGGGGAGATGTTGGAGGAGCTAGTCAGTGAGTTGACTAGTCGAATAGTCAACTAATTGGAGATTAGGTCGGCTGCGTAAGGTCGTGTCGATTGAGCGAACCAATAGGTAGTTATATGTAACTATTTGTAAATCATATATATTAGGTTGTTGAGCCAGATGAGAACTCGGTTCAGTTCTGTGTATATATGGACCCTCATGTTATAATATAATCTGTTATTCCCCATATCTATGTTCTTGTCTCTTGTGTCTGTTATGTCTATATGATTCAATGTGTATTATTGGTAACCCTCTGTGATCTGTGAGATTACAACACCATCTTCCACCCAATGGAATTCAATTGTTCTCTAATATCCTAAATCGTTACCAAATTTTCATGTAAATATTCATCCTCGTGCATATGAATAGAAAACAATATCTTTTCATGAAAAAAGATCTGCCTTTCTTTGAGACTTCATCCAGGTCTTTTAAGTGCTTTTAAGTGGTTGTAATATCCCTTGTAGTGCCATTATCCTCCACTTTTGGAAGCATCTCAGCAATCATAGATAGCTTTATGAGTATTTCCACGTCTATATTTCACTCATTATGTGTCCTAGTCTTTGCTTGATGTCAATTGAGTTTCCTTCCCCAACACAAAATTATTCAAACACCTATACTAAACAATGGATAGAATTTGTTTTTTCTAGGTATATTATAATTTTTACCAAATAAATTATGCCTAGCCACCAACATGATATTGGACAAACTAGTCATATTTTTAAATCATTTTGCATATAAAAGTTTGAAATAGAAACTAAACTACACAAAATTTGCATTGTTCTCCTTGAAACTGCAAATCACAAAGAAAAAACATAAATGAATACATGCCCACAATGGTTGTAGCTACTAAATATTGTTGAAAATTAACAAACAAAAAATCTCAGTGAAATTGCTAAAAGAGCAAGGGTTTTCTCCCAAGTTATTGAATCTACCACTGCTCAATCAAATTTCTACCTAAACTAGAGAAATTTGTGAAAATACAATTAAAAAGTGGACTAATATGCCACAAATCTGCCAAGAAATCATTGAAATGTAGAAATTTCCCAATAAAATTACATAAATTACTGAAAACCCCCCAAAACATAAATTTGAAAGTATGAACTACAGCAAAATTTCAGACATCTGATGTTGATAAACAAAACCAAAAGTAAAAAGATTGTGAGACCAACTTCCTACAGCTACTACATTTGTATGAACTAACCATACAATCGTACAACTTAAATTTAAATTAAAAATAATATAAATTCAAGTGCCCAAAAATATATCCAAAACCCTGCAAATCAAAGTTCCTACTTTTTTTCCTAATTGTAATCTTTGATTCAACCCAAAAAGAATTGTTTCTTTCTTAAACTTTGAACCTAGTTTTAAATTGAGTAAAAGAATTATAGTAATCTTTTAAACCAAAAAACGATACCTAGTTTCTTCCATTGTATTAATTAATATCAGCAAAAGGGGATGAGAAGTGCAATCTTAAAATAATATGGCACGCCTAAAACAATCAAAATAGTTTGAATGGCAATTTGAATACAAATTGCAATTCCAACCGTTAGTGGTTTACCAGATTCAAATAGATACAAGGCAATGAGTGTTCCACATAACATCCCTAATTCGATATGAAATATGGGTATGAAAACATATAAGCTATTGCAAAATGCAGTCTTATTTCATATCGGTTAGGGAACAAAGGGGTTTATTAATTGTAGCCTTATCATGTACAAACGTATGTGATCTTAAAATAGTGATCTTTTATATAATAATGTTTATTAATTGTAGCTTTGTCAACAATATTAAAGAGGGATTTTGAAGAAATAGTCGAGTACATCTCTAACTTTTCGTTTTAAGACTAATTAGACCAACTATGCATTCAATCATATTTTCAAAGCTACAAACTTAGATAGCTATATAAGAAAACATTTCAATATTTTTGGTGTTAGTATATGGTATTTTTATACGCTTGGTAACTATTTGTTACACTATAATATATATTCTTCATGTAATTGTGATAGGTAAGTTATTAAGTGTAAGTTGCCAAAATCACTAGAATGTGCATGAGTCCATAACTATTTTATATCCAATCATAATTGGACAACAATTTATGCTAGGAATGAGCATAATAGTCTATCATTTTTATATAGCCAGTCATACTTGTATAACAAATTAAGATGGTCTTTAATTGACAATTAAGTCTAGGCCAAACAATGAAGATGAGTGTTGTCTTCCCCATCGAAAATCAATTCTAACAAATGACATATTGAGTTCCACCCAAGAAGAAATCTTCCCGATACTCCTTTTAGACAGTTTTCCTAAGATGGTCTCTCCAAAAGAGAATTCATGCCACATAGATCATCAACCCCACATGAAATTGTCTCAGATAAAATAAAGTTGCTTCATTATAGCAATTATTAGCAGCAGCTAACTAGGCAAAATATAGATGACATAGCCTTTGATATTATGCTTCTAAAACAAAAAGCTCAGACAAAAAAGAGCACATTGCCTTTCTAGAAGCTAAAATTGATCATTTGCTTGCAGATCAAGAAGAAGTAAACAATGTGATTATCTTAGGAAGTGAAAAATTAGAGAAAATGCTAGATGTCCTAGGCAAGATGATGACCAAAACCCGGAAAGTGAGTAATAAAAAGAGTCCTGTAAGCCAAACTGCTTTGGAGCTTGCAGCTAAAGGTCATCAAACCAAACATGAAAGAAGATACTCATTTGGGATGACGAGTATTCACGAAAAAGACCAAAGACCAGAATTCCTTTTTGGTCAAGAAATGGAAGACCAAACTGAACTTAATGAATTAAAAAATATGGTCTCCCAGTTTAAACGAATGCCAAAGGCCCTTCCAGATAAATATTTATCGGCATTCAGAATCCCAAAAACAGAGGATGTTGGATATTCAAATCCAACCAACCAAAGGCACGCTCATCCTCGGATAATAGGTCCTCCTCCTCCCTTTGATACAGAAATGTCAGAACTTTTTGACCCTTCTCCTTTGACAGTACCTCATTCTCTTAGTTTTGAAATAAAATGGGATGAATAATTTAATCTCCCAAATGTCTGATCAACTTGTGTTGAATATACAATGTCAATCCCGTGCCCAAATCAAAACAACCATCCAGCTTCTATCAAATTGGGTTTTGTACCTAAGAACACAAGACAACACCATAACTGACCAACAACTAGCCCTCCATTTGGTTGCAAGAATTTCATGATTAGCTTCAGAATGGTGGCGTTGGATTCTTCAAGAATCCAAAGAAGAAATGCTAAATGCAGCAGATGCAGGGCAACAAATTCTTACTGCCTTAGGTAAAGAATTTTATGGTCCTTAAGAAAATGAAGATTATGAACATCTTGCATCCTTGTTCATGTCTGCCAGAATATGTGACCAAAATAAGAGCGAAGAATATTTTTTCTATATGCAAAAATTGTTAATTTCTTCTTGCAAAGTTGATAAACCTGCATATCTGAAGCATTACTTAAGAAAATTTCTTGGCCATGATCTTGATGTCGTTGAACATCATCTTAAAGATAAAAACATTCATCTACTAGGTCTTTCTCTTGCCTAATTACATGGATTCATCATGGAAACTTGGCAAGAACATTGTCTGGAGAAAAGAGTGGCTAAAGATTTTAAAAGACACTCTTCAATGTGTTCCCCTGGTTTCTATAAAGATGTTGCAAAAATTTCAGATTGGGGATGTGGTTCCCATAATCGAGGACACCTTGGGAGAGATTCATGTAGGTGTAAAAAGAAAAAGAAACCCAAATATACCAGTGCACCTAGATTTCATCCAGATAAAGGCTATATGCATAGAAAGGGCAAAAGATTCACGAAGAAAGCCTACTTCAAGAAAAGACCTGAACCAACCAATAAAGAGAAATGTTTTATTTGTGGTAAAAATGGCCACTGGGCTAATAAATGCCCCAATAAAAAGAAAAAACCTAGACTTGATGCCCTGTTCTCAGAAGACCTAGATTCGGCCTGGTGGGATCTAGCTTGGTGTGAAGCGGGAAATTACCTAGAAGTTGAAATTGTCTTCTTACCAGAAGAAGGTAATTCCTTTGATTTTGACCCTGCTTTAGATAAATTTGCCCCTGACTCATTCGAATCTTCTTCTTCAGATTCTAATGAAGAAGAAAATTTAGGAGGGTGTTTTGGTCCTCCTGATTTCAGTTTTTATATGTTCTCTTCTAACTTGTTGAAGGTCTCTTCAGAATTTATGATTGCTGAAATTGACAAAAAACTATTTGAGATTCCAGTTTATCAGTATATGAAAAGGCAAGATCTAAAGGAAGAAAAGAGAAAGATTTTAGTAAAAATAAAAGCAAAAGAAAAAGTCTCAGAAGATAGGGAAAAATTTGTCTCTCCATAAATAAGCAAGAATTTAACATTCTACCAGCCTGCAGATTTATACAAAGGTTATCCTGATCATCACGAGGATAGACAAAAGTTGAGAAAAGATAAAGAGAATCATCTTAGGTTACAAATCAAAGATGAATAGAATTCCTAAAATAAGTTGGTAAAAGAGATTGAAGATTTGAAAAGAATGCTTGAAATAACAATAAGAGAAAGAGACCAGTCCTCTGATGAATAAATGTGTAAAGCCTATGTTATCCTGATCATCATGAGGATAGACAAAAGTTTAGAAAAGATAAAGAGAATCTACTTAGATTACAAATCAAAGATAAGCAAAATTCCTTAAAGAAGTTGGTTAAAGAGATAGAAGATTTGAAAAAAATGCTTGAAATAACAATCAAAGAAAGAGACCAGTCCTTTGATGAAGAAATGCGCAGAGCCTATGTTGAAGCACTATAGTCACCAAATGCTGCTGAAAGTCCAAAAAATTCTCGCCACACTAGTGATTCAGAAGCAGAAGACTTCCATGATGAAGAACCATCACTAGGCTCTCTAGGGCTATTCACTGGTCCTAAATATTTCATCAAAATAAAGTTTTGTCCATCTGAATTCAAAGCATATGAGCTTGATTGTATGATAGATTCAGGTTGCCAAATGAATCTAGAAAAATGAAATGATATACCATCTTTTTACTGGGAAAGAGAAAACGAACATGGTGTAGCCATTGAAGGAAATCTTGTACAGCTCAAAGGTAGAGTTCCATACTTTCCAATAAGCATTAACGGAACAAAATAAGTTTTGCATCTAAATAGACTAGATGACCTCAAGGAAGATTGTATAATAGGCTCACCCTTTTTACATAAATTCATCCCCATTACAGTTGATGTGCCTAACATGATTTTTACCTGTACAATAAATGGAAGACGAGTTTCCACTCCTCTATACTATTTTGCTTCCTTCAAATGTAAGAATTATGTTCCATAATCTAACCCCTTTCCTAGTCTTGCAAAACTGTTTAAAATGGAAATATGCATTGCCTATGCAGAAATGCATAAAGTGTCTGCCCTCTTTGAAATTTCCTCTAAATTAGAGAAGGATTGCACCTCAGAGTCACCTAATGCCTTTTGGAACAGAGAAAATTACTTCGTCTCTTTACCTTTTAACCCTCTGGAAAAAACAAAAGCTCAAAAAGCCTCTCAGCCCTCATGTCTCCCTCAGAAAAGAGAATTTTGTGCAAATGAGATTAAAGAACTATTAGACAAAGGCCTCATAGAACCTTCTAAGACCCCTTGGACATGCCGAACATTTGTTGTCAATAAACACTCTTAGATAAAAAGAGGAAAACCCAAATTGGTTGTGAATTTTTAACCCTTGAACAAAGTCCTTGAAGCAGTCTGATACCCTCTCCCTGATAAATCCATTCTTTTGCAAAGAATAGCACGATGTACAATTTTCAGCAAGTTTGATTTGAAATCTGGTTTTTACCAAATTAGAATTGAAGCGAAAGACAGGTTCAAAACTATCTTTGTTGTTCCTCATGGACAGTATCAGTGGAAATTCTTTCCAATCGGCATCGACAATGCACCATCAGAATTCCAGAAAAGAATGGAAGACATCTTCAGAGAAAATAAATGGGCATTAGTGTATATAGACAATATTCTAATTTGTTCAAGAAATTTGTAGGAACATTTAAAACATCTTCAAGAATTTTATTTTTTAGTTTTCAAACATGGTTTGGTTTTGTCAAAATCCAAAATGGAAATTGGTAAAACATATATTGAATTTTTGGGATACAAAATAAGTAAATGATAGGTGATTCTTAAAAAACATGTCTTGAAGGTTTTTGCTCACTTCCTTGATCAGATCTTGGAACAGGTTCAATTGCAGATATTTTTGGGAACTCTGAATTATATCAGGCCATTCTACAAAGGACAAGTCGATGGCATTCATCTGTTGCAGCAACGATTGAAGAAAAATCCCCCCAAATGGGATAAATCTATGACGGATGCAATAAGGAAAATCAAAGATAAAGTGAAACAAATTCCTCCACTCTCACTCCCGCAAGGTTTTGGTCAAATGGTGATTGAAACAGATGCCTCCAATAAAGCTTCGGGAGGTATCCTTATAGAAAAACATGGAGAGAATGAAGAAATATGCAGCTATGCTTCAGGAGAACTCAAGAACACAAAAATCAATTATCCGTCAAGTCATAAAAAAATCCTTGCAGTAAAAAAGACTGTAAATCATTTTAAGCTTTATTTAAAACCTGCCAAGTTTATTGTTAGAACACATGTAAGAATTATGTTCCATAATCTAACCCCTCTCCTCGTCTTACAGAACTGTTTAAAATGGAAAGATGCATTGCCTATGCAGAAATGCATAAAGTGTCTGCCCTCTCTAAAATTTCCTTTAAATTAGAGAAGGATTGCACCTCAGAGTCACCAAATGCCTTTTGGACCAGAGAAAAGTACTTCGTCTCTTTACCTTTTAACCCTTTGGAAAAAACAAAAGCTCAAAAAGCCTCTCGGCCCTCATGTCTCCCTCAGAAAAGAGAATTTTGTGCAAATGAGATTAAAGAACTATTAAACAAAGGCCTCATAGAACCTTCTAAGACCCCTTGGACATGTCGAACATTTGTTGTCAATAAACACTCTCAGATAAAAAGAGGCAAACAAAAATTGGTTGTGAATTTTAAACCCCTGAACAAAGTTCGTTAACCAGGCGGATACCCTCTCCCTGATAAATCCAGTCTTTTGCAAAGAATAGCACGATGTACGATTTTTAGCAAGTTTGATTTGAAATTTGGTTTTTACCAGATTGGAATTGAAGCAAAAGACAGATTCAAAACTACCTTTGTTGTTCCTCATGGACAGTATCAGTGGAAAGTCCTTCCATTCGGCATCGACAATGCACCATTAGAATTCCAGAAAAGAATGGAAGACTTCTTCTGAGAAAATAAATGGGCATTAGTGTATATAGACGATATTCTTATTTGTTCAAGAAATTTGCAAGAACATTTAAAACATCTTCAAGACTTTTATTCTTTAGTTTTCAAACATGGTTTGGTTTTGTCAAAATCCAAAATGGAAATTGGTAAAACAGATATTGAATTTTTGGGATACAAAATAAGTAAATGATAGGTGATTCTTCAAAAACATGTCTTGAAGGTCTTTGCTCACTTCCCTGATCAGATCTTGGAATAGGTTCAATTGCATAGATTTTTGGGAACTCTGAATTATATCAGGCCATTCTACAAAGGACAAGCCGATGTCATTCATCTGTTGCAGCAACGATTGAAGAAAAATCCCCCCAAATGGGATAAATCTATGATGGATGCAATAAGCAAAATCAAAGATAAAGTGAAATAAATTCCTCCACTCTCATTCCTGCAAGGTTTTGGTCAAATGGTGATTGAAACAGATGCCTCCAATAAAGCTTGGGGATGTATCCTTATAGAAAAACATGGAGAGAAAGAAGAAATATGCAGCTACGCTTCAGGAGAACTCAAGAATGCAAAAATCAATTATCCGTCAAGTCATAAAAAAATCGTTGCAGTAAAAAAGACTGTAAATCATTTTAAGCTTTATTTAAAACCTGTCAAGTTTATTGTTAGAACATATGTAAGAATTATGTTCCATAATCTAACCCCTCTCCTAGTCTTGCAGAACTGTTTAAAATGGAAAGATGCATTGCCTATGCAGAAATGCATAAAGTGTACTCCCTCTTTGAAATTTCCTCTAAATTAGAGAAGGATTGCACCTCAGAGTCACTTAATGCCTTTTGGAACAGAGAAAAGTACTTTGTCTCTTTACCTTTTAACCCTCTAGAAAAAACAAAAGCTCAAAAAGCCTCTCAACCCTCATGTCTCTCTCAGAAAAGAGAATTTTGTGCAAATGAGATTAAAGAACTATTAGACAAAGGCCTCATAGAACCTTCTAAGACCCCTTGGACATGCCAAACATTTGTTGTCAATAAACACTCTCAGATAAAAAAAGGCAAACCCAAATTGGTTGTGAATTTTAAACCCCTAAACAAGGTCCTTGAACCAATCTGATAACTCTCCCTGATAAATCCAGTCTTTTGCAAAGAATAGCACGATGTACAATTTTCAGCAAGTTTGATTTGAAATTTGGTTTTTACCAGATTGGAATTGAAGTGAAAGACAGATTCAAAACTACATTTGTTGTTCCTCATGGACAGTATCAATGGAAAGTCCTTCCATTCGGCATCGACGATGCACCATCAGAATTATAGAAAATAATGGAAGACTTCTTCAGAGAAAATAGATGGGCATTAGTGTATATAGACGATATTCTTATTTGTTCAAGAAATTTGTAGGAACATTTAAAACATCTTCAAGAATTTTATTCTTTAGTTTCCAAACATGGTTTGGTTTTGTCAAAATCCAAAATGGAAATTGGTAAAACAGATATTGAATTTTTGAGATACAAAATAAGTAAATGATAGGTGATTCTTCAAAAACATGTCTTGAAGGTTTTTGCTCACTTCCCTGGTCAGATCTTGGAACATGTTCAATTGCAGAGATTTTTGGGAACTCTAAATTATATCATGCCATTCTACAAAGGACAAGCCGAAGACATTCATCTGTTGCAGCAACGATTGAAGAAAAATCCCCCCAAATGGGATAAATCTATGATGGATGCAATAAGGAAAATCAAAGATAAATTGAAACAAATTCCTCCACTCTCACTCCTGCAAGGTTCTGGTCAAATGGTGATTGAAACATATGCCTCCAATAAAGCTTGGGGAGGTATCCTTATAGAAAAACATGGAGAGAAAGAATAAATATGCAGCTACGCTTCAGGAGAACTCAAGAACGCAAAAATCAATTATCCGTCAAGTCATAAAAACATCCTTGCAGTAAAAAAGACTGTAAATCATTTTAAGCTTTCTTTAAAACCTGTCAAGTTTATTGTTAGAACATATGTAAGAATTATGTTCCACAATCTAACCCCTCTCTTAGTCTTGCAGAACTGTTTAAAATGGAAAGATGCATTGCCTATGCAGAAATGCATAAAGTGTCCGCCCTCTCTGAAATTTCCTCTAAATTAGAGAATGATTGCACCTCAGAGTCACCTAATGTCTTTTGGAACAGAGAAAAGTACTTCGTCTCTTTACCTTTTAACCCTCTGGAAAAACCAAAAGCTCAAAAGGCCTTTGCAACCCTTATGTCTCCCTCATAAAAGAGAAATTTGTGCAAATGAGATTAAAGAAATATTAGACAAAGGTCTCATAGAACCTTCTAAGACCCCTTGGACATGCTGAATATTTGTTGTCAATAAACACTCTCAGATAAAAAGAGGCAAACCCAAATTGGTTGTGAATTTTAAACTCCTGAACAAAGTCCGTGAACCAGTCTAATACCCTCTTCCTGATAAATCCAATTTTTTTGCAAAGAATAGCACGATGTACAATTTTCAACAAATTTGATTTGAAATCTAGTTTTTACCATATTGGAATTGAAGCGAAAGACGGGTTCAAAACTACCTTTGTTGTTCCTCATGGACAGTATCAGTGGAAAGTCCTTCCATTCGACATCAACAATGCACCATCAGAATTCCATAAAAGAATGGAAGACATCTTCAGAGAAAATAAATGGGCATTAGTGTATATAGATGACATTCTTATTTGTTCAAGAAATTTGCAGGAACATTTAAAACATCTTCAAGAATTGTATTCTTTAGTTTTCAAACATGGTTTGGTTTTGTCAAAATCCAAAATGGAAATTGGTAAAACAAATATTGAATTTTTGGGATACAAAATAAGTAAATGATAGGTGATTCTTCAAAAACATGTCTAGAAGGTTTTTGCTCACTTCCCTGATCAAATCTTGGAATAGGTTCAATTGCAGAGATTTTTGGGAACTCTGAATTATATCAGGCCATTCTACAAAGGACAAGCCAATGACATTCATCTGTTGCAGCAACGATTGAAGAAAAATCCCCCCAAATGGGATAAATCTATGACGGGTGCAATAAGGAAAATCAAAGATAAAGTGAAACAAATTCCTCCACTCTCACTCCCGCAAGGTTCTAGTCAAATGGTGATTGAAATAGATGCCTCCAATAAAGCTTGGGGAGGTATCCTTATAGAAAAACATGGAGAGAATGAAGAAATATGCAACTACACTTCAGGAGAACTCAAGAACGCACAAATCAATTATCCGTCAAATCATAAAAAAAATCCTTGCAGTAAAAAAGGCTGTAAATCATTTTAAGCTTTATTTAAAACCTGTCAAGTTTATTGTTAGAACATATTTAAGAATTATGTTCCATAATCTAACCCCTCTCCTAGTCTTGCAGAACTGTTTAAAATGGAAAGAAATCTAACCAACTTATTTTGTATAAATAAGGTGCTCCTCTCCTCATTTGGCACCGTGCATTCGATTTTAGTGAGCTTTCTACATTTTGTTTGTGTGTCGAGCATTGTGTATGCTCTCCCTCTGCGCTTCAAGCGATCAGCTGGAATCAAAAGCAATGATCTCAATTGTAATGAGTCTGTAAAACCAATAGCGTATGCTCTCCCTCTGCACTTAGTGTGATCAAATGGGATCAAAAACTCTGGTTAGTTTGAGTTCGTGCTTGTGATAATCTTTGCCCTCCGAAGACGAACAAGCGATCTTTGAGTCTGTAAAATCAAGTTCTAATTCATATAGGTTGGGAGTGTTAGAAGCCTGAAAGTAAGCTTCAGCCTCGCCGATGTCTAAAATCTCAACGGCCCCAATTTCCATATATGAAAGAACTGAGTCTTAGGAACTGCATCTCCTGAAGTCGTGTTCGATCTTCGCGTCTCTTGGTATCAGAGCCAACGTGACATTTGTATCATCTTCTTACTACTTGTAAGTTTCAGAAGCTTTTAATATAATCCAATTTCATTCATATATTCTGGAAATCTTTCTGTGTATTGGTAATCTGGTTTCAAGAGTTCATTCATCTCTGCAAAGGTGTCTATGTGGAATAGTTGTGGTATCCAAGTTCGTTCTGGAGTTGTTGTGGCTATAGCCGTTGGATTTAGGCACCACAAGTCCACTAATTTTGTCTCTCAAAAAACTTGTAGGATATCCTAGAGCCCAAAACTATTCCTTTACTATAGAAATTAGGTAAGTGTTCCATGGATCCCTCAAAGGACTATGTTGGGCTTACATCCCTAGATCGTCAATCTACAAATCATACTACAGTCTCTATGGCTGAAAGGAGATCATCTTTTCATGCTTCTAGAGCTTCTTCATCTATCATGACCATCGATGATATAATACCTTCCCCTGACTGGAAATTGCCTAAGATCTTACCCTCAAAGGCTTATAAAATGAAGTGGTGGCAATATAAATCCAGCACACAAATTTAAATTAGTTCCCTAAACATAACCTTCCGTAGGAAGAGCCCATTCACATCAACTTAATCAATTAAGAACAAATAGAATGGGCAAAATCAAAAGGCTATAAATATGCGCATCTAGGCGCTGTAAAATTGGGACTCGACCTGTTTATTCGGTCCTATATGAATGTTTCTTCTTTATGTTGTGTTTTGGATACTCGTCAGTTAGGTTTTTCTAATGCTTTAGTTGGAGGTTCAGTTGGCCTAGATGACCCCTACATCTATGAGTTATTAAAAGCCTACATTCGTCCTCTAGGATTTAAGATGGATATTGGCTCTAAAATCATTCAACTTATGTCTCTGACTGTCATCTGCTTTGGAAATGATTCCCTTCCTCCTCTTACCACCAAGGTTCATGAAAGTTTGCGCCTGTTTAGCATGATAGAAACTCATGTCTAAAAATTCCAAGCCTATCACATTCGATTGGACTGACATCAGTTACCCAAAGCAATGGGAGGTAAGATACAAAGAGTTAAGAGACTTTGACAAAAATAAGAACTAACAACTCTCTATCCCTATGCCCTTGTCTTTGAAAGATTTTCAAACTCTTTAAGATTGCCTGAAGGGTTTCCTTGTCCTTAGTTTGCTCCACCTCTTGTAAAATCTTCCTTTGTAAGTAATGCTTATGAAAGATCAACCTTGTTTGAACCATGTTCTTCTTCCCGTCTTTCCTTCTCAAGTGTTCATAACAATGAGCATAAAGGTCAGCATAAGGACTGCCCTACCTGCACAGAAACACTTGAGAAACTAAAACTCGGAAACAAATGAGTTTGTACATGATGTTTCTCTCAAAATGGCCCAAGTTTCACCTCCACAAACCCACAACGTGGCACCTCGTTCCATGACTCGTTACAATTGAGCTCTTGATGAATATATTGTTATACCAAACTTGAGCCTTATGCTTGTAGATGGTATTTTTCAAAACCTTGGTATTCATTTGTTAGACAGTATACTCTATATCATTGATATAACTACCACAAGTAATTCCAAATTATCAAAATCAATCACTAGGTACAAACACAATCAGTATTTTCTTTTTATCTCTCCGAATGTTTGATAGATCCAAGTTTAATGCTCGATAAATCTGAGTTTAAGATAAATTTATTTTGGTTTTATTACTTTTATTTTTTGTACTAACATGGATTTTAGTAATTATTTTAACTAAATAAAAAAAGCATTTTTCCCAAATATATATTAAAAAGAATAATAATAAAAAGTTTAGATATTATTTCTTTCATCACAATCACCAAGCTATACCTTAACACTTCATGTTTAATTAATTAAATATAACTAATGTGTTTCAAAAAAAGTTTAGATGTTATCTTTCATCACAATCAACAATCTATACCTAACACTTCATGTTTAATTAATTAAATATAACTAATGTGTTTCAAAAAAGAAGTTATTTCTTTCATCACAATCACCAATCTATACCTAACACCATGTTTAATTAATTAAATATAACTGTGTTTCAAGTGATCAATACAATGTGACAAATAGATGTTTTTAAGTTGAAAACATTGAAAGTTGTCAAGTTAGTAACTGCCATTTGTAAACAATGACATCAGAGATTGCCAAATACAAAGATTGTCAAATACATGATTTATGTAGACATCCCTTAATAACCCATAATGTACATTGTAAACAGTGCAGCCAGATTCACTGTACTGTTAAATAAAGTTGAATAGAAGGAAAAGTTAAAAGATAAAAGATATTACTCTGTTTAATTAATTACATTTAAGTATGGATATAACTAACACTTCATGATTAATTAATTGCATTCAAGTACGGATATAGCTAATGTGTTTCATGTTATCAATACAATGTGACAAATAGATGCTTTTAAGTTAAAAACATTGAAAGTTGTCAAGTTAGCAACTTGTGAACATTGATATCAGAGATTGCCAAACACACGAACATTGATGTCAGAGATTGCCAAATTCATGATTTATGTAGAAATCCCTTATAACTCATAATGTAAACAGTGCAGCCAGATTCACTGTACTGTTATGTAGACATCCCTTAATAACTCATAATGTAAACAGTGCAGCTTTTGTTAAATAAAGATGAATAGAAGGAAAATTTAGAAGTTAAAAAATATTACTATGTTAATATTTACCAACGTCCTATCTAAAAAGTTAGTGAAAACAAGTTATATTTACCAACGTTCTATCTCATAAGTTGGTAAACACAAGTCACAATCCAAGCGTCTTTACATGCATTATTCCATTCCAGTGGGTACAATGGGAGAGGGAATCTGTCAATTTAAGTAGTATTTTCTCCAACAGAACTCCATGAATTCAAACGAGGCCATTGTTTGATGTCTTTGACGTGTGGTTTCACAAAATTACATAAGAAATTCAATTAACAATAAATACAAAATTAAGCTTGTAACGTTTTTCAATTACGTGTAATATATAATTATTTGACAAAAATACAACTATACGTTAACACTTAATGGCTAAGTGAAAATGTAATGGCATTTTGTCACAAGAAGATGTTCAGCATTGTCTAAGCATCTTGAACGTTGTATTTACATGGAAATTTAAGATAAACTGATTTGCCATACATGCAAAGATTAACGTACAGTGGGATGTAGTATATTAAAATACTTTTAGCAGTACTCTAAATTTATTCCAGAACTTCACGGAATAGCTCTTCATCCCTATAGTATTTTGGCTTTGGCGCGTATACCTTTCATCCAAAACAAAAAGCATGGCCTGTCTTGAAAACATCAGGAAGAAAAGTCTCAAGTGGAAATGAGATTTGCCAAGAAACCAATCCCAAAGTTTTGACTTTCCATAAGCATTATTAATAATGCAAGGAATAAATAATTAGGTTTTCAGTTGCTCATGGCAGTATGGTTACTAACAACACTACATGAAAAGGAACAACACAAGCAATATGATACCCTCAATGACTTCCTGGTGCATAACATATACGAGGCCTTTGGAGAAGTGATTGGCTGTTTTACAAGGAAAGGAAATGAGGGCATGAGCTCCACGATTTTGGTTAACATCCATGTACTCCACTTTCACTTGCCTCCATTAAAAGTTTCAAACAAATGACATCCTTTTGGGCTGTGCATTGCATTAGGTATCCATTTAACCCTATGGAAGATCATATGAAAACCATATTAAACCCAGCATAAATGCGTAAAGCAAGCTACAACAAATTTGCACATCCAAGTGGAAAAATGTATAGTGCATTTCAAATATTGGTACAGATTATCCATATATAGCCATAGTTAATGTTGTTCATAAGCATGAACGTTAAATAAAATTAACTGTTAAAGGGTTTTGACACACCTATTACCTACAAATTCTGCAATTTAATCCTTGTTCCCAATAAGATAGAGGAAAGCTGAGAAAAGGATAACCATTGAAACCTCTTGCAAGTTTGGTGAGGTTCTGCAAATTTTTTCCCGTGCAAAATTAAAGCATACTTAATGTGACCAAGTTGCTAGACCTGAAAGCTAGTTTTCAGCTATTTGCATTTAAAAAAAAAGCCTTCTGTAACTATGCATGTTAACTAGTTCAAATTGTAAATTTTAGATGTCATGCTAGGACTCATTTGATACAATGGATGAGAAAAACGATGGCTAAAATTAAAAATTGAACACTAAAACTATATCATCACCTCACACTAGAAAGCGCAGCCTACCAAACACAAAAATAATATACAATGGCCTTTTCACAGACCGGAAAGACCTCTGTCTGGTTCTCACAAACCGTATAATCTACAATAATCCACAGGCATCATTAAATAGAGCCAATAACAATACAGAAAAGCATGTATATTCAAACAAGGGTGCTTCATCAGCTGAGCCATCGAGCAATACCATCTTCTTCGCCAACAGCAGCCAGGATCTCAATAGACACATCTAATGCCACCTGCCTCCATAAAGCTTTGATTAATTACAGACAGGAGATAAAATTTTGTATAATTCAGGGTTGAGTGGAAACAGGATAACTACACCCGAGGACAATTTCAAACTATCTGTGATGTTTGATGCACGTAACATGAAAGAAAGTGTATTTCCGTGTACATGATTTAATACTCAATAAAAAAACAAGATAAAAGCAAGGCAGTCTTTCTAGAATAAAGGCCTAAACTTATACTTCAAACATCAAGAACAGATTTTCATAAATTCCACAAGCTCAAATAAAAACTAAACTATTATCACAAGTGAAATGACTGGTCGGGACAGCTTTAGCTTGGGGATTGGATTGTAATAAGAAAAACAGCTAGAACCATGCAGGTTATTTGTTGTTCATAAACAAGCAGATCAACTCACCATGGGAATTCTACTATTTATTAGTCTGCATTCCTCCAATGCTGAGCCTTCCAAAATCCAATTCTCCCATGCATCAAAATTGTGACTTGCAAATGCAAGCTCCTCTCTTCTATTTACCTGCACCAAAGAAGTCATTTCAAATCATACTCTAAGTAAGTTGCACATATCCACAATAAAGAGACTCGAATATAGCAACTTGAAGTAGTCAGTTAAGTCTCAGACTCTCAACAGGACAGATCAACCACGTGCAGTATTGTAAAGCAGGTGAGGTGATTGTGCAACAATGCCACACCACAAACTAATATTCTCTTGAAAATCTCAAGGTATAAATAATGGCATTAACAACAATTAATGGAAACAAAGAGGATTGTTTCCCTACATACAAATTGACTAAATGCAAAAAAAATGAACTCTATTTAGAAAAATAACTGTACCTGCAACAATTTGCCTCCAGCTGCAAGGGAACGCAAACCAATCCGATCCTACAGAAATTGAACCATAGAATCAAGTATCTTACAGAAAAAATGAGCATGACAAAAACATGTGTGACATAGGAGAAAACTGAAACTTGATAGTATTGTAATCTACCCACCTTGCTTCGGAAAACAACAAGAAATTGCGCAGCGGGATCTCTTTTCGTCACATTAGACATGGTGTCCAGAAACCAACCACCACCAGGACCTCGTTGTCTGGATACATGGTATCCAGGGCGGTCTTTTGCACGCAAAGATATAACAAGCCCATCTTTTAGCAGGTCACCAGTTTGACCATAAGGTCCCTTACTAGTTACAGCCTGTTTTTCAGATGCTGTGTCAACTGTTGACCCAACGTCACCTCCACGTCTATGCCTTGAATCCTCAGGTGAAGCAAAACGTGAACTTGAACTAACCACTGGGTCTCTTCCACTTATACTAGCACCATTGTCATCTCGTTGTAAAGCTACACAATTATTTTCCCGTTCTGGTAAAACAGCAGAATATGACTTTTGCTGTGATTTGCGTCGCCCTGGCCTCTTTTTTCCCTTCTTTCCTGATCTACCATGTCTCACTTCGCGCTGACCTCCAGAGTGCTGTGAAATACCAGAATCCTGAGATTGTAAGCGTTGCTCCTGTGATTGATAAAATGCTTGTTTCTGCCGAAATTCTGGACTAGTTTGACTTTCATCACCCAATTGTTCTCCATCACGAGCACATATAAGTTTCTCTTTATCCTGTTTCTCTGATTTCTCTTCTTGGGATGTAGCTTCCTTTAAATCCTCCTCTTCATCAGACACTGCATTGCTAGGAATCACACCATCAAGAAAGAAAGAGTGCAATATTGACACAGCCTTCTCACGTATTACCATCCATACTTCTTCACTGTAATCTGCACTGCGTGGAAGAATCAACACATTTGGCATTTCTCTTACCTGTAATTAACGAATCCAACTCATCCAAATAATCAGAATCCAGATGTAAAACTTCTTCAAATACATACTCATTTTATGACTAAAATCCATAGTTGACTCAAAATCAAGAAAGATAATCAATATGGATGATTATAGTTTAGAAATAAGCTCAAATGTAGAGTTGGATAAGACCAAAATCAAAACAATAGGAAGTAGAATAAGTGCAGTTTTTCCAGTGATTTAGGATGGCAGGATGAAGCCCTCACACCAAACAATCTATCTAAACCTGACTATATCAGACACTAGCCCCGGCCAGTGATTTAGTGACCCTGCTCAACATAAGACGGGATTTTCAGAACATTTCTCTAGATTAGAAACCACCTCAAAATCATTTGGCAATGCGGAAGCTCTCACAAGGTTCAATAATTCCTATGATTAATATTTTTACAAGGACTTCCAATGAAAAATAAGCGGACTGAAACAACATTAAGGAATGGTGAATGAGTGGTTTTAAAAAAAGAGAAACCAACTGTCCCGCTTGGGCCCAACAGACTCCATTTCAAAATCATTTGCAATGTCAAAACTCTCCTAAGATTCCAGAGTTCCTCTGGTCAGTATTTTTGCAAGGACATCAAATGAAAAATATTCCGATTAAGTCAAAATTGACGAATGGTGAAAGCATGATTTCAGGTAGATTAAACAGTCTGACAGTCCTGGTTGTGCGCAACATCCATGAAAATTTGAATATAAATTTAAGCAAGTTCCTCCTCTTCAATGCCTGCCTTCAAATGGAAAGTAGTCATATGTTAGACACAAAACTGGTTCCAGCTAACTAAGCCTCCTACTGGCATACTACAGGAACCTAGCAATGTGTTTCCAAGAATAAGAATCTCAAAACATCAGAAGGAAATGGAAATGGCTAGGGCCCATCAGGTCAGAAAACTGTAGCAGCTGGAAACATGACTCAAGAAAAGAAACTTTGCCGTTGACTGTTTCTAGTTCACTATTTTCCTTTTTGATGTGAGGTTAGGTTAAAGCTGTAAATTAGTTTTGTTTATAGATAACAGATAAAAAAGGAGTAAGAAACTGCTGAAAGTTTAAACTTCCGCTAAAGTTTCAGGTAACAATTCAAAACTTCTATGTGGCTTTGGGGCCTCTGGAAATATTCCAGAGGAAGCTTTTGCAAATCAGGGGGTTCTGGATGTTAGAAAGTGGCAACAAGCAAGGTCTTATATCATTTGCATGTGTCCTTGCTTGATAGAAGACAGATTGATCATTGCCTTTATCTATAAGTTTAGACTTAGGAAAAGTGCATTATGTAATCTAATTTTAATTTTACTTAATGGAGGCATTTTACTTAATGTGATGGATAATCTAATCTTAGCCATTGATCTCACCGGAGGATCTCGATTCTCATCCATTGATCCATAGTGATAGTTAGGGTTTTTGCTTGGCCATTGAGTTAAAAAGAGATTGATTTGGTAGAGAGGACACACACACACAGTTGCTTTGGCACACACATTGCCAGAGGAAGATTTCTTGCTCATAGTTTTTCAGCTGGAGAGTGAGAGAGAAGCTTGCAGAAGAATTTTCCGAGAGTGAGACAGAAGAACTTTCCCGGAGATCAACAGAGCTGGACAGGGAAATCGCAAGAGGTCGTACAGCTAACGTAGGTAGGCCGTACAATGACACAGGCCATGCAACAAAAAAACCCACGTGACGTCAACAGACCGTACGCAGATGTACGGGTGTCGCAGGCAACCGTACAGGTGACGTCGACATCCGTACGGCTAACATAAAGGTCGTACCGCTGACACAGAGGCATGAGGGTGACGCAAGGGTTGTGTGAACTTTGTGGGGTTATTCCTCAACGAGTTTCAGTTGTACAATTTTGCCAGGTTAGCTAAAATCAATTGTTGGGTTGTATTGTTCTATATCTTCTCAAACTGTTGCACCGGTTTTCCCATCTTGGGTTTTTCCGGGGGTTTACATACCCAAAAATATTGGTGTCTTTATTGGTGTGATTGCTATTTGTTTTCTCAGTATTTATTTTATGTTGCGTTATTTGTGAAGAAACTCATTTGTGGTTAACTGTAATATATATATTGTGTAGCTCAAGATTGAGTTTTAAGGAAGCTTTACATGGTATCAGAGCTCTTATGCGCAGATCTAAGAGAAAGCAATAGTATTGGATAGATCGAGAGCAAATCTATTGAAGATACAATCCTAGAGTTTCAGATCTAAGGTTTGACAATTACATTTCATTATGGTCGTACAGTTGAGAATCGAGGATAGACTCCAAGGGGCTCAAGACTTTCCTACATCGAAAGAATGGATAATGAGGATCCTGGATGTTAGTGATGGAGAGGAGCACATTGACTCCAAGAAGGTTGCGCCCGCAAATCCGACAGAGTTGGCTAGGTGGAAGAAGGTGGATTCTAGGGCCATGTTTATTATCTTGGATGGGGTGAAGGATCACATAATCTCTCACCTGTCCGGGAAGAAGACCGCATTAGAAATATGGACAGCTTTGGAAAGCCTTTACCAAAGTAAGAACGAGAACCGAAAGATGGTGCTACAGGAGAGACTACGAAGCACCAAGATGGCCAAGGGTAAAGGAGTGGTGCCTTATCTCACAAGGCTCACACAGATCATGGACAAACTTGGAGCAATGGGCTCTAAGACTGAAGATGAGGAGCTAGTTCGGATAGCTCTCAATGGCTTTTCTAAGCCATGGGACGTCTTTGTCAAAGGCGTGGTGGCTAGAAAGAACCTCCCTGATTGGCAGAGATTGTGGGATGACTTTGTGCAAGAAGAGACCCATATGGTTCAAGGTTCAGGTTCATCCAGCAGTACCACACATTGTGGATGAAGAAGCTCTAGCCCTACCAGGGAAGAGCAAGGGCAAGGCAAAGAAGAAGTAGGGTGGTAAGAAGAACATTGACATGTCCAAAGTCAAATGTTTTATTTGCCACAAGCCACAAGCCTCCCAGTTCCCAGACAGGAAGAAGAACAATAACAAAATCGCAGGTTCTGCAGAGGTGGAGGAATTCAGCAAAAACTTCGATGAGGACTTTTGTTTGATAGCTTGCATGGCAAGCACAACAAGCAACAGTATTTGGTACATCGACAGTGGAGCATCTTGTCACATGACAAGACAAAAAAGGTTCTTCAAGAGCTTGCAGGAGGGTGGAGTAAATCTCGACATTGAGTTGGGTGATGATGCGCGGTATTAGGCACAGGGAGTTGGTACTGTTTCGTTTCAAAGGGAGTCTGGCGAACCCCTCAGTTTGTTGATGTATTGTATGTTCCAAGAATGACCAAAAACCTCATATGCGTTTCCACCGTGGAGGAAAAGGGCTTTCAGGTGAAGTTCCAAGATTGGAAGGTGTATTCCAGGTAGGTGACTCAAAATTCCAAGCAGGTGACTGAAGTTCAAAATTCCAGGCAGGTGACTCTTCCACAGAGCTCCATGATCTATGGATTTACCAACATAGGAGCAGCCAGCACAGGACTCAAGGGTCAAGTTGGAGGATCCACAAGTACAGGTACAGACACAGGATACAAGTTCTAGTATTCAGAGGGAGACAGGTGGACAGGATCCTTTGGTCATTGACTTGGAGGATGAGCCGCAGCAGGAGAACGATATCCAGCAGCTGTAGCAAGTAGACACTAGGCCATGGCTTAAGTGGTTTAAGTCCACGGTTCAGGATTCTAGGTAGGTGACTTTTCCACAGAGCTCCATGAGGCGGAGCAAACCACCAGATAGACTTAGCTATATGGCACTAATGACAGAGTTGATTAACTACGAGCCTTCAAGTTTCGAGGAGGTTGCACAACATGATGTGTGGCAAGAGGCTATGGTTGAGGAGTATGACTCCATTATGAAAAACCAGGTGTGGGAGGTAGTGCCAAGGCCAGAAGGAAAAGGGGTGGTTGGATCCAGATTGATCTATAAGGTAAATCATGTAGCAGAGGGAAGCGTGGAGAAGTACAAGGCACGTTTCATGGCAAAGGGGTTTTCACAGAAGGAAGGTATTGACTATGAGGAGACCTTCGCCCCTGTCGCCAGATATTCTTCTATTTGGACTATTATCCCATTAGCAGTAGAGATGGGTTGGTGCATTCATCAGATGGACGTAAAGACTGCCTTCCTCAACAAAGTTACAGAGGAGGTATTCATTGACCAACCCAAGGGGTTTGAGGTGGAGAACGGGGAGTCGCATGTATGCAAGTTGCAGAGAGCTCTTTATGGGCTCAAGCAGACACCTTAGGCATGGTACTCGAGGATTGACAGCTATCTACAAGAGATGGGATTCCAGCAGAGTGAGGTTGACCACAACCTGTACTTCTTGACAGGTGAGGTACCTTTCATACTGGTCTTGTATGTAGATGATCTCTTTCTTACAAGAAATGAGAGGTTGATTGACGACTGCGAATCCAACCTTGCAGTTGAGTTTGAGATGAAAGACCTTGGGTTGATGCATTAGTTCCTAGGATTGGAAGTTTGGCAAAGAGATGGGTGCTTCTTCATTGGCCAAGGGAAGTATGCAGTAGAGATCTTGAAGAGATTCAGAATGGACGATTGCAAGCCCATGTCCATATCTCTAGTTTCCAACTATAGGAAGATTGATGCATCAAGGTCAAAGGGGTTTGATCTACATTGTATGGCTAGCTTATCGGATCGCTCATGTATCTGGTCAATGCATAGCCAAACATTAGCTTTGCAATCGAGTCTTTCAGTGAGTTCATGGTGGACCCTCGAAGAGTACATTGGACAGCTGTGAAGCATGTGCTTCGCTACATCAGAGGTATAGTGGAGTACAGATTGGTTTATGAGCACAGTGGGAGTGTACAGTTAGCAAGCTTCACAGAAGTTGACTGGGCAGGATGTGTAGAAGACCGAAAGATCACTTCAAGTTGTTGCTTCAGCATAGGGTCTGGAGATATCTCTTGGTTCAATAGGAAGTAGAAGTCAGTTTCATTAAGCTTGACAAAGGCTGAGTACATCGCAGCTAGTTTGGTTGCATGTGAGGGAATGTGGCTTGGGTTATTCGAGTGTGAGTTTGAAGCTATAGTGGTTCATTGTGACAATCAGAGTGGCATCAAGCTATCTGAAATTCCATTGTTCCATGACCGAAGCAAACACATAGACATTCAATACCACTTCCTGAGAGATTGTGTACTGAAAGGAACCATTCGGTTGGAGTACATTCAGACTGATGATCATGTGGCAAACATTTTCACCAAGGCAATTTGCAAACACAATTTTGTGAAGCTCGGAGAAAAGTTGGGGTTGCTACTGAATCCCTTCCTCGTTGAGAGGGAGTGTTAAAAAGTGGCAACAAGGAAGGTCTTCTATAATTTGCATGTGTCCTTGCTTGATAGAAGACATAAAATAGGAAGCCAGACCGATCATTGCCTTTATCCAAAAGTTTAGACTTAGGAAAAGTGCATTATGTAATCTAATTTTAATTCGACTTAATGGAGGCATTTTTATAAAGTTCAAGAGAAATATAATTTAAGTGATGGCTAATCTAATCTTGGCAATTGATCTCATCGAAGGATCTCATCCATTGATCCATAGTGAGAGTTAGGGTTTTCAATTGGCCATTGAGTTAAAAGGAGATTGATTTGGTGGAGAAGACACACACACACAGTTGCTTTGGCACACACAATGCCAGAGGGATATTTCTTGCTCATAGCTTTTCAGCCAAAGAGAGAGAGAAGTTTGCAGAAAAGTTTTCAGAGACAGAAGAACTTTCCCGGAGATCGACAAAGCTGGATAGGCAAATCACAGGAGGTCGTACAGCCGACGCAAAGAGGTCGTACAATGACGCAAGCTGTGAAGTAGAGCATCCTGCATGACGTCAACATACCGTACGCGTCGTACGGCTGATGCAAGGAATCATACAAGTGGTGTCAGCGTCCGTACGGCTGATGCAGAGGCCATACCGCTGACGCAGAGGCGTGAGGGTGACACAAGGATTGTATTGTTCTATATCTTGCTAATAAAATATATTCTCAGACTGTTGCACTGATTTTTCCCATTTTGGGTTTTTCTGGGGGGGGGGGGGTTATACCCAAAAATATTGGTGTCTCTATTGGTGTGATTACTATTTGTTTTCTCGGTATTTATTGCTACATTATTTGTAAAGAAACTCATTTGTGGTTAACAGTAATAATATATATATATGTGTGTGTGTGTGTGTGTGTGTGTACCTCAAAATTGAGTTTTAAGGAAACTTTACACTGGAACCCAAATCCATTTGAGGCCAACAAGAAACTACTTCTAGGATGCATGGGGACATAAGGTTGCACCTTTTTAGAAAGAGAAATGCAATGGCACTTTCAAGAATCATTCTACAAATTCTCTACTGAAGTTAGTCTTACTCATGGCTAGCAGGATTCAATTCGCAACGACATGAATCAATAACAAATAGGAAACATATACGAGCAAGTATTCTCATGCATAACAAGAAATAAGTCTCAAGAGTTCAATTTATCTGAACTATAGGTGGGAAAATATGCAGAGTGAAAAGTTAAAGTGAAGCTAAAGAAAAAAAGCAATGCAATGTTAATGATGAAGCACATAATAACTCAAATATGTGTCAACACACTTCCATCTCATCAAAGCCTTAAAATACTCAAAACAATGCAAAAGAACATATGTATGTGCAAATGATGTTGTAAGTTTCCAGTCGCTACTAAGGAAAACTTAAAAAATTATGCTTATAGGACTGATCGTATGTTGCTATAGGATAAAAGGGCAGCAATCCACGCAAAATGAGGCTCAACTTTTTAAATTATCTTGCCAAACAATGGTAACTATCTTAATTATAGTCGAGTCACAACCAACCCACATTATTAGAGTGCACTGAAGTTCAACGAGCAAACATCGCATGCCTTGGTCCCTATATCTCAATCATCTTAAGATCTTAACCTGCCATGGATATGTTTGTCTGCAATTAACTTTGAATGTCATGAAATCATCTTGGAAACAATTTGAGAAAGTTGATTCCTTTTGGAAAGGAATGCAAGAAGTGTCCACAGTTAGCAAACCTTTCATAAAGGTTCTCCCTGGAAATAATAAATACATGATGATCTAGGATTTGATTGATAGTCAATGAACCGAGATGTTCCAACGGCCCATTCATACAGCGACACTTTTCCTCATCCCTCCCTATTCTTACTCATGCGGCTTTTATTTTGATGGCAAGGTGATGGAGGGGCTCTTGACATGTCTCCAAAGCATGGTACCTTGATGTCGATACTCACAGAACAATTAAATGCAAGATTGAGATGTGTCAGAAGGCTAGTGGACTATTTTGCTTTGATGGTGTTGTCATCGAAAGGAGTATTTTTATGCCACATAAGCCACTAGAACTTAAAATTTTTAATTGTGTTTTATAATTCTACTTAAAAGTTGAATTATGTTTTGATGGCATGCAGTTTACGTCTTCTTTTCTTATTTGTTGTAGATGTTTAGTGGTAAAAATACGGTGCAAGAGCACCAAATTTATGGAAATTTGCTATTTGGGTCCTCAGCCAAACATGCAACACTTCAAGGTGTGAGCACAATTGGAGTGTATGAAAAATGACAGTAAAAAAGCACATGTTTGAACTTCAACTAAGCAGTTACAATTATTATAATATATTACCCTCTTATGACCCTCTCATGCCTTGTTAAATTTATTTTATAACTCTCTTAGAAGCTATGTTACCAGAAACGAGAAACATAACACAGAACAAGAACATTACGAGAAACGGAGTTTGCAAGCTTCGCATACAAAAAACGAGGAGAGAGAAAAACAACAAAACTGAAGTTTAAGAAGAGCTACAACACCTACTTCCATTTTGATGGATATTCTTAGGCAGCTAGAGCAAAGGTCACACTGTTGTGGCCTTTTTAATAAAACACTATGATCCACTCATGGAGGAGGTTGCCACTATAGTCCAGAGCTTACAAGTTGGACTTCCCACCTCTCAATGATTTCATATATGTCCACCACAATCTTCAACCGTGGGAAAGGAAATTGGGGAAGATACATTTATGTATTTGATGCCATTTTGTATTTGTTGTCCACTTTTGAGTCTTTGATTGTAAAACTACCAGGTTTCAGTATTTAGTATTGACTTTGATGAATCATTTTTTATTTGGCATCCACTACATAATATATATCGATGTTTTTCCTATATTTATATGCCAATGCGTTTATTTGATGGTGTTTTCGGTTTATATGTTTATATATTTATAAAGTTTATAAATTTAAAAAAAAATTGTATTTTTTAATGCTTGTTGTCGTTTGGCGGTTTTTTCCCCAATGTTGTCGAGAAGTTGTAATTTAGACCCCCTGCCAATTTTTTCACCAATGGGAAGAAGAACTAGAAACCAAAATTCGTGTAACACATACGCCCTCCCTCTAGCTCACTCCAACCTTTCGTTCGAAGTGATTCGCTTATTTGAGCCCAAGTAACCTACCTTAAACCTATCTTAGGCTATATTTTATTATTATTTTCTTTTAATTTTTAGTTGACATTTTATAATTTCAAATTGACTTATTTTAAGGCATGTAGGCCTAGATATTTTGTAAAAGTGAGTGAGATCATATAAATAGATCTCCTCACTTGCATTTTAAGATAGAACTTATGGGATAATACACTATGCACTTGTTTTACCCCTGTTAGGGTTTCTTTGGATGGATGTGCTCCTCTTGAGGAGGTTTTTCGTTAATGCAAGCTATTGTTGGTAATTCTTTGGTGAATCTCTGCTTTTGGTGATGCTTCGATTTGTTGGATGAACACAAGCACAAGGAAGTCAAGCTTCTTACATTTTTGTTTGGATTTTGGTGGATGTGCGTGTCTGCCTCTTAGCGGTAGCCTTACAGAGGCACTTTGCCCTAGGATAGGCCATTACCTTCCTTCTTGTCACCTTAGCAAACAATGACATGTCTCCTTGTGAGGGTGCCCTAGGGTTTCTCCTTAGTTTTTCTAGGCTAGTTTCTTAACCTAGGACCTTTCCTCACTAGGTTAGTCATCTTCCTAAGAAGCCCTAGGTTGGGTAGGGCTTGTGCTAGGGTTTCCCTAGGGGTCCTCACCATTTTCTCTCAAACACCTAGCTTAGGGTTAGTTTTTAGGTTAGTTTAGGTACGTTTGTGTTAGTAGAAGACCTAGTGTAACGTCCCCGACCCTCTGACCAGCGAAGAGGACGCTACCATACCATTAACTATCCAGGCAACTAGCCCCATGAACATGTACATACGTAAAAACTGAAATGCTTTGAAGTAAAACATGCATAGATGCATAATTATTCAGCATACAGTGGAAGCAAAACATATATTCAGGCATTCAACATGTTCATCGTAATTCATTAAACATCAAATATGATTGCAGAGATTGAACACAAGAATACTTATCTTATGAAGAACTTGTCCCGCAACCAGCTACGTCGCTGCAACGTTCCACCCAACCATAGGCCAATGTGCTCCTTAATCTCTCAACAACACTGCCACCCCCAAGCTAGGCATGATTCCCCAAGGAATAAGGAACTAAGCAGGCTCACACATAACCAAAGGTACACAAATCAGCCAAGCCAACACAATTGGGTTTATCAGGCCATCAGGGAGCTGGGAAAAGCTGAATGCTATGCTGGTGGGCTCATTGAAGAGCTAAGGACACCTACACCAGAACTATCCTAACTTCTAGGACACCCACACACACCCAACACAAGGAATCGGTCCCTTCTCTGCTACACACTCCATCAGGCCCTGACTTCCCTTCCAGTGCTATTCAGGGGTTGTGGAGAAGAAAGCCAACCCTCTAGCTCTGTCTATGTGGCTCCCAAACACACCAGGTTTATCAAGCATACCAAGCCTTCATTCCCACTCCAACACAGTCCAAAGACCAACCACTGCATACACATAGCAAAAACAAGCAATTCACAGCTCTGGGGAAGAAAATCAAACACCACAAAACAACCGGGGTGACAATTTGGGTAATACGCAGCTCTGACTGGGAAATTCGATTCTTGATTCGTTCTTGGCCCGATCGTGGCCAAAACAACTTAAGAAGAACCCACAGCAAACCAAAAACGTAAATGAACCCATAGCAAACCAAAATCGTGGGGAAACCAACAGCAATCGATTTCTCAGCTGCGTGAGGAAGGAAAAGCAACCCACGTGGAGGTGAATTCACACGGTCAGACCCACAACAACGAGAAATACACACGGCAAAATCCCACAACCACGAAATTC
Source organism: Pseudotsuga menziesii (assembly GCA_001517045.1). Taxonomy (NCBI): domain Eukaryota; kingdom Viridiplantae; phylum Streptophyta; class Pinopsida; order Pinales; family Pinaceae; genus Pseudotsuga; species Pseudotsuga menziesii. The sequence goes on along the minus strand of LPNX010427037.1, from coordinate 166,090 downwards.
ACACACACAGCAAAATAGTGCACGTGAGGCCGCTCTCCCAACTCTCTGTGTGAGTAAAATGCCAAAACCTGTGCATGAGGAGTAAAACAACTGTCTCTGCGTGAGGATAGGCAAGAATGCAAGAATGCCCACGTGAGGGTGAAAGAGTCTATTGGTGAAGTGTGCGTGTGGGCAAGGACTGACAGTCCTACCACACACCACTGCCCAGCAATAACTGCCCAACTAACATCAGAGCTAAGTCACCTGACACGAAGACACGGGACACGGAGGACACAGAAAAACGAGTATCCGACACGGACACGGCGACCCCCGGAATCAGGACACGGAGGACACGTTATATATAATATTAAAAAAAATATATCTATATATATTATACAAATTATTGTAATAGAGAAAATATTGAATCTTGATAGTAGGTATTGATCAATGTTACATCATGAACTTCGAAAAAGATACATCAAAGATTCAAACACCAATACCATACAATTTTACAAATCAATCAAACTCTAGATAGTAGAGTCTAAACTCTAGATAGTAGATAGTAGAGTATAAACATACTAGGGAAAGCCTCTTAAACACTTATAAGAAAATACCCTTGTTAAGGTTTACAAATTATTACATATGGGCTTGTCCTTGGACTTTCATACTGGAAAATGTTGTTTGGGACAGTCATAGTTAAATTGGCTTGGCTGGAAAATACATTGCATTCCACAGTCCCTTTGGAGTTGACAAACACACTTTTGCTATCTACTTGTGAAAACTTGGAATTGCTATAACTTTTGGCAATGGCATCCACAATTTTACTGAAAGTAACGTTTGGAGTCTGGACTGATAAAAGAAATACTTGTTGGCTGGAAATTATCATTTATTAAATTATTTGACAGTCCCATCTGGCATCTATCTATCAATTTTCAAATTGTCATTTTAGTGCTTGGTTGCCAGTGGCCACCTACATCTGCATAGCAAATATTGACATTGTTTTACAAGCTGGAAAATACATTTTGTGACAACTCTTGTATTAAATGTTTGATTGCAAATTGGGACAGTCATTCCATTGTTTATTTTGCTGGGAATTACATTGCCTACGGCTACAAGTCACCTCTTGCTCACCAATCCAAAGCTGGAAGTTACATATCTGTTGAAAACTTGAATAACATTTATGATTTATCATTTGAGTCTAGACTCTACATGCACAGTCACGTTATGCCATACCCCTAAACAGCGAAGATTAAAACAGCGAAAAAACCCCCGAATTTCATCACTTTTCACAAGACACGTTACAAAAGAGTGTCGGACACGCGTTGACCAAGTGTCCCAGGGATAAGACACGTTACAAAAGAGTGTCGGACACGCGTTGACCACGTGTCCCAGGGATAAGACACGTTTTGACCACGTGTCGGACACGTACCGTAGCGTGTCTTCACGTGGACACCGCGGGTACGGACACGTGGGCCAGTATGGACGTGTCAGGTAACTTAGCATCAGAGGTTTTAATGTGGTAGTTGACTGATTGAGACAAGGGAAAGGTGAGTAAGACAAAAGGGTGGGTGTGTTGCCGCCTAATACACACTTTATGATACGGGAAAGTCTCCAACCCGCTTTGTGTGTCCTTGGGGGCAAGTGAGTGCTGGGGACCACTGTCACCTCAGTCCACAACTCCTCCGTTTAGGCAAGATCCCAACAGAGCCAAGGGGGGTAGTCCCTATGGAAAGACTATGTTCCAGGTTTATTAATTAATTAAAGGGATCGTTTACAGAATGAGGCTAAGACCTTATATAAAACAAGACCAGTGCCTAGATAATGGAGTCAAAATAAGTTACCACTTTACAAGATTACAAGAAAAACAATTTAAAGATTTAAGCTATGATTGAACTTATGGCTTAAGTGTCTAACAATGAAATATATGAATAAACCAGATAATTATAAACAATAAGGAAATAAAACATTCAACAATGTACAGATTATCTACCAATATGGATCATGAACCAGATTTACAATATGGCTAAAAATGCTATAAATGAAAGTTATCAAACCAGCAGTAAATTAAAAGTATGGAAAGAACTTAAGCAGTTAAGCATCTACCACATGACCATTTGCAAGATTGAAAGTAAATAGATGCAACTATAAAATAAAGTGCTGGAATAAAAAAAAAAAGTAGTGCGGATTGTTGGAAATAAAGAGTGCTTGAAAATAGAAGATGTTGTAGAACCAGTTTTGAATTGTCTCTTGGTTTATTTTAGTTGATTTTATTAAAGTTGTTCTTCTTGGATTAAGTTTTAGATCCGGTGGTATGACTACCCCGATCTAGTTCTTCTCAAACTGAAGAGGGATTGCTGTTGCGCTCAATAGGTGGGAGCAAAGCCCACCCCTAGCTCATAGGTCAAACCCCAATGGCCCGGTGCTCACAAGGAGGACGTCGATGCGCCTAGAGACCCCCTCGGTCTACTACCCCTTGCAACTTCCGAGTCACTGTTTTTAATCAATTCGAAAATCATTAGATGGATGCCTATTAAACTAAGACTTCCCTTTCCCTTGGTCGTATCTCGGAGTACCCCGGAGGGTGATAACCGAGTAGAGGAGCAGGATGTGGGAAGTTGTTGTTGGTAAATTTTAAAAGTTAGTTTTAATCTTGATGGTTAATATGCAAGGTTTATTTTAAAGTGATCACCAAGATGACTTGGGAAATAAAGTGTTTGATTGTAGTCGGTAAAAATGAATGTTATTCTAATTACCTAAGCCTCCACTTCCCCTGTTTTTCATATCCAGCTTGAATTCCTTAAAGGGAGATGACAAGTGGATAGAGGATACACAGGTTTAATGGGTTGTATGATTACTTTAACAGAAAAATAAAATTTGCATAAACAGAAAAACTTAAGCAAATATTAGCCTACTTCCTACTCTACTTCCTACTCTTATTTATTATAGATTACAAAAGCTTATAAGCTTTGAAGAATACCCCAAGAGACTCTCTTTGGGGTTTACAATAATCAGAAAAAATATAGAAGAGAGGTGAGGATTGGAACCCCTTTTGTGCCGGTTGAAGTTTGAGGAAATTTTGTGTCCTTTTGGGCAGCAACTTTCATTTAAACGTGCATAACCTGTCAAAAAACCAGCGAGCTATTCTTCGCTGGAAATCATAGAAACAACACTAAAATTGTTGTTAAAATATTAGCACAAGATTTACAAATTTACATAAAAAATATGACAGATAAATATTTTTTACTACTCTGAGCGCTTCGCGTTCTGATCTCAATCCTTTGAGGCCAGACGAGGGATACCACGATTAAGCTCAAAGTGTAAATAAATATAAGCTGGTATTTTTACAATTACAAATTTACAAAAAAAAAATTATGAATGTAAAAGTGACAGTAATATGGTATTTAGAGGGCTAGAAAATGAGTTTCCAGCCACCTAAATGATGTGAAAATAGCAGAAATAAAAGGGCAAACTAATATATAAGAGGTTAGGGCCCTAAAACAAGGATTATATTCACTAAACAGTGAATAAAACCCAGTTTTAAACAGGCTGAAAGTAGATGGCCGAATTGAAAATATTTCCGGAATGATATTTTTTTGGAGAGATCTCCTTGCTTGAATAACCTGCAAATAAATCTATGCCTGCAAAAAATATTGTAATCCTAGAGATGAATACCTAACACTTCCTGCAAAACACTTTGAAAGAAATGTTAAATCATTCATAAGAAAGAATAAAAACACTTTTACTCTTTAATCTCTCCACTTTGTGGAGAGCTAACTAGAAAAATACAATAAATGCAAACAAGACAAATACAAGGTTACCTTACAAAGATTCGGATCATGAAAGAGCTTGCAGCATAGTATCCCTCCAAAGAAATTTTTATTTAATAGCCCAACTTGGGCAAATCTTCAATACAAAGTATAGCAAAGAATATGAGAGCAAGAAATTTCCAGCAGCATAACAATAGTATATGAGATGATGATTAATGAGGGAGTGAGACCCTCATTAAATAGTTGAGACAATCCCCAACTCTTTGAAGATAAATGGTTGAGATTAGATCTAGATCTAGGGTTTAATCCACACCACTAGATCTAGGTATTTGGCTTTCTATTCTTTTCCATTAATCTCCACCTTTAGATTAATTTTTAATCAAAGGCCACAAGCTTAATCCATGTCCAAGTAAAGCTTAACCCTTAGATCTAGGGTTTCCATGACTCAAGTGGGGCCTCCTTTGACTCAATTTTTAATTTTATTATCTTTAATTTTATCTTTAATCTTTTAATCTTTTACTTTTTATTTTTATCTTTTTACTTTTAAATTTTTTAATCTTTTTATTTTATCTTTTACTTTTTATAATTTCTATCTTTTTATTCTTTCATTTATTTTAAATCTTTTTTTTTTAATTTTTAATTTTTTTTGTTTTATATTTTTATTCTTTTATTTTTATCTTTTTACTTTTAAATCTTTTAATCTTTTACTTTTTATTTTTATCTTTTTACTTTTTATAATTTCTATCTTTTTATTCTTTCATTTATTTTAAATCTTTTTTTAAATTTTTATCTTTTTTATTTTATATTTTTATTCTTTTATTTTTATCTTTTATTTTTAAAATTTCTATCTTTTTATTTTTTATTTTTTCATCTTTTATCTTTTTTATTTATTTATTTTATATATTTAATCTTTTACTTTAATTTTAATTTTTAATCTAATGTTTATTTTTTTTATTTTTTTTTATTTTTAAATTCTTGATCTTTTATTTTTTAATTTTTAATTTTTTATCTTTTATTAAGACAAGAGGGAGGCCCCACTTAGGAGATCTTCAGACATATTTTGACCATGGGGGGGCGGAAAAATTTGAAATAAATTTTCCTAGGCTTGGCAACCCCCAAACAAAATTACCATGGTATTATTTGATTTTTTCCTTCAAAATCAAATAATATGAATTTTTGACTTAGGGAAATTAATTAATTCCCTAGGAAAAATAGACCTTGCTTAGCCAAAAATGGTCTATCTCCTCAACCCTTTATCAGAATGACATGGGACTCGAAGCAGTGGCTTAGGGGGTTTCATAGCAATTTACCTTGCATTCATAAGCCCCTATTACAAAATGCCAGTGCTTGAGCAATTACATTATTACATCAAAATTTAATTAATTAACCACCAAGGGGTGAAATTAATTAACTAGAAAAATAAATAAAAATACAACAACATAACGAAACTCCGCAAGACTCTATACAAATGTCTAGCATGGTCACGAATAACATTTTGAACCCTTAGCCACCCCATGGACTTGACTGTTAGAACGCCCATCACCACTTTGGAGGATTTTGAGTGAAAAACCAAACCAATTAAAATCGTTTACTCAACAAGATTAATTGAAAAGGGAAAAAACACTCGATGAGGGGACTTCCCTAACAACCAATTTCATGGTGTGGCATCCATATCATATGACCCACACTAGCACATAAAATTACATTAATTTTCCCACGCAGGGGAGCAGACATTTCGTTTTACAAAGGGGCAACAACCCTGCAAGAGTGAAAAAAATCCTCAGATTTTTCCAAGGTACAACTTGTACAATTATGTACATCTTCATGTACATGGAGTTGCCACCTAGTCGAAATAGGTGGGCAACAGAGTGACAACTAAAATGGGTTTAACAGCTGACACTTGGCTTTTCCCCATTGGCCCGAAGTTTAATAATTCCCCCTCCTTATCCTTAGGAAAATCATGCCCTTTTCATTATGGTCGCATTGACATAGCTGGTTGGGGTTCATGTTAATTAAAATGCATAATTACATGATGCCAGAATTAATATGTGCCGGATAGCACGATATACCATCGGCAACGATTTTAATCGTCGGAACATTAAACGCTAAATCGAGGGTGGGGCTTTTGCCTTTAGCTCCACACCATGATTAATTACAATATATACATCATATACATTTAATGCAAACGGGGTCAAAACCGGGGTGTTACACCTAGTTAGTTATAAGACTAACCCACACTCTTCCTCCACCATCGCTGGCCTAGAAGCTTGCTGCAAAACCTCCCTTCGCTTTCATGGGCCTCTCCCTAGGCCCCGCTGCCCTAACAAACTCCCTCTCCTACCCTTGGCCCACCTTTCTAACACCACAGCAACCCTCGCTGCCATCTTAACACGGTCCTAAACCTGCTCCAAACTCTCGCTGTCCTAGTTTAGACTCTGCCCTAACCCCGCTGGGTCTTACTAGCCCCCCATCCTACCCTCGCTAACTTCCTAATCCCATTCGCTATCCTTCTCCCACCTGCAGCATCCCCTCTGCTACCTTCAACAGACCTTCACTGGTCCCTCTACACTCCCTTTCCTCCTTCGTTGCCCTTCTTATAACCCTCGCTGCCTTTAGGGTGTTTCCCTACCATCGCTCATCTCCCTAAACAGACTTGGCATCCTCGGGTGCCTTTTCCTTTCCCATTGACTGCCATACCAGCAGAGCACATATCCGCTCACTCTTTGCTCCATTGTAACAGCCCAAACAGTACCCTAGGGCTGCCCTTTACAGTGGCAGCCCTCTCTCTGATTATTCCCATACATTGCATGAAACATTACCTTTTCTTTTGCACTCATAAGTACACATAAATCCCAAATAGCTAGTTATAAATACTACTCCTTGTCTGCTCATGCACTGATAATTCAACGAGTTATAATTGTGATGACTGTGGTTACATGAATGTGCGCTAATGCTTATGCTACACATGCTTATATACTGACCTTATGATGCTACTGTGAGTATGGTTGTGAGTAAATGACTGATCTTTATTGCTGCCTTCATTTATGACTGATATTGCTACTGTTAATACTAATGCTGCCATACATTTGTTATCAGATTTCATATGAATGACTGTCATAAAGTGACTGAATATATACATATTATATGAGGTTGGGTGGACATAAATGGTTGGTAAATCATTGATTTGAAGAAATGATACTACTGCTGTCATAAACATTACTATGTGCACATGCTTTTGTTTATACTAGTAAATACAGTACCACGTGTGTTTTCTTGGAGGTTGTCATTATTACTTATGAAATGTCCCTTTGAATACTTTACATAGGGCTGATACCTACTGTTGTACTTATGCTCTAGACAATTATTCTATGATAATAAAGGCACATGATTGCTATTCTTGCTGCGTTAATACCTAATAATCACATATGCCTTAATAGGGTATCATAATGATTTCATTGTTAAAGTAAAAGGGATAATCATACGAGTACCCCATAAGCATACATGAAACATACAACCCTTTATTTACCTTTTAGACTCCATTAGGCACTGATCTCTAACAATCTTGAAAGAGAACACTTTGTCTTAGTGTCTTTGCAGGGTCAAATAGGGCTCTCCCCTGGGAGGCTTAGGCTTCCGAAGAAGTTGGGGACTAGTGACTAAGGTGACAGTGGTCACTTTTCCCTCGTATGCTTACCGGTGGCGTGGATTGCCATTTCAACCGGTAACACCCCCTAGGAGGGTTGTTTTCCAGGGTCATTGACCAAATTTCCTGTGTCTGATTTTTTATGACAGTAAGATCACTAAGATCACTAAGATCAAGTGTTATGTCCACTGCTAAAATGTAATCTTATTTCTGTGTATTAGCTTACAGTAAGATCACTAAGATCACGTGTTATTTCCACTGCTAAAATGTGATCTTAGTGCTGTGTATTAGCTTACAGTATCACTAAAACTTTATGCCAGTGAAATGTGGCTATTTTTGTGCCTGTAGAAGACTAATACCAAGATGTACTAAGTGTTTGATGAAATCTGCTATTGATGTC